>CM059837.1:22549759-23149759 GCA_030444775.1 Atalantia buxifolia | reverse complement strand
TATTCAAGATTCATAAACTAAGATGAAAAAACAGAAAAAAGAAATACCTCAGGTCTAACCCATTTGAAAGTTGAACCTCCCATGTTATTAAAGAAGCTGCAAGAGAGAGAGAGAGAGAGAGATTGAAATAAGGAGTGAAAGAGATCACCCTCGCAAGAAACTAAGATGACCCCTTCTCCAAGTAACAAAACAAAAACAAGAGGGATACTGTACGAAGTAAGATCTATGATCAAACTCTCGGTATTTATTATGCTAATACCCAGCTTCCTATGCCTTCGAACTCCCCCAAACAAGGAAGCTTAGCTTCTGTTTGCGGATGTAAATGAAAGACAGAGTCATCCATTAGCTACGGCCAGGCATTCATTCAAAAGGCTCTAAACAAAGAATGCACAATCGGGGGGTGGTTGTTATTCATTATTAGCAATAGAATTGCAGAAATAAAAGGAGAAAAAACTTGTAGATTGAATTTAAAATAAACGTTATTTCAGCAAGATCCGTCAGATGTGGCAGCTAAATTTAGCTGGATCGCAAGCTTTCAATTCTTTTAAAGCTAAAATGCAATTATGTATTTTAGCTTTTCTTTACATGCAAGCATGCACGTAAACTTTTCTTTACATGCAATTATGCATAAATTTGATGCTAACAGTTTATCTAAACTCCAAATTAGACCCGATAGGATAGGAAACCTCTAGACGTTTTTCGTCTTAAATATAAGTAAAAATGTCATTTAAACCAACCACAAATAATTCGCATATGTTAAACTTCTAGACGAATGAGGGAAAGGAATGGTTTGACCAATGGACCTGCGGTTAAACTTGAACACATGATAAGAAATTCAATTTTGACTTGGCAACTGACAAGACAAGGTGAGATGAGACCATTGTCTCCGAATACCGACAATAATACATTAGATTTATGTACATCATAATATCAATATCGAGATTAGATCACACAATTCACATTAGATATAAGGTAAGGGATGACCTCAAGCTCCATGCACAAATTTCAGATTCTCTTTGCCAAGCTACTAGAAAATTGAATGCAATTTTCATATTTGTATTCAATCGTATCACTGGCGTCGTAAGTGTTGACTATTTATCTAAGCCCACCGTCCGTGACTACTGACTTCATGCTGCATGCAAAATGGCGTATCATATGATTTCTACTAATTTCTCGGGGCCAAAAAAAAAAGTCATTTGGGTGATTCTTTCTTCAATAACATCCTTTTAATTAAACAAAGGCATTGTGCAGGAAACAAGGATAATTTTAACTTGTTCACAAAGCCAACGTAGAATAATTCTAGAGGCGTAGAATAAAAGTTCTAGAAAAATGGCACGGAACACTTCAAGTTTTCATTTGTTGTGGCGCAAACTCAATGGCATGCGTTTTTCTATTCTTTGTTGTCAAGCTCTGATTGGCCTGTCGCCAAAACTTACAACCTTTGACTTTTACAATCGAACCGTCGAAAGCCGAAGTCCATTTCGACCAGACAGGCCCTGGCCTTTTCGGGTGGGTCCACGGACAAATTTTCAGCCCATTGGGAGAATCATGCCTCTGGAAAACTCGCATATTCCGCCTGAAAAGAAATCCTGATCCCCACGCTCCTTTTCCCGCGCGTACAAACACTTCCTCCGAAATCCGTCAGACAAATCAGAACTAACTGGCGCTTGACGTTCATACGCTATAGGATCGCGTGGACCTGGTTAACATTAAAAACTAAATCAGCGGCTGCAGACAGGGATTAATATAACCAGCGGCTTCGATCTAAAAGTTAATGACTTTCTTTTTGTCCAAGAAAAATAAAAATTAAAAAAAAAAAAGGTCACGTGACCCCGCCACTCCCCCCCACCTTTAAATAACCCTCTAATTAACCCTCCCACCCACACAAACAACGCGCCCAACCAAAATCGCAGTCTTAAACAACCCTTCGCTACTATCTCATTTTCGATACTATCAATGGGTAATTTTGATCATGCATTTTGTAACATTTTTTTAATCTATTTTGTTAGTTTTGTATTTATTTTTGAAATTTTAATTGATTTTACCATTTTGTGTTTTTTGGTTTAAACAGCCGGAGACAAGAAGATTAAGATCGGAATCAACGGTAACCATTTGTGCTTTGATCTGAAAATAATTTTGTATAATTTTAATAAAGCAAGATCTGATTAGATGGACAAAATGTGTTAGGTTTCGGAAGGATCGGCCGTTTGGTTGCGAGAGTCGCACTCCAGAGGGATGATGTGGAGCTGGTCGCTGTCAACGATCCTTTCATCTCCACTGATTACATGGTAAGTTGATTAATATCGTCGTTAATTATGATTACTACATCCTTTCAAATCTGATGGTAACAGTACTGATTGATACATATACTTTGAAATAAATATGCAGACATACATGTTTAAGTACGATAGTGTTCACGGTCAGTGGAAGCACAACGAGTTGAAGGTCAAGGACGAGAAGACCCTCCTCTTCGGTGAGAAGCCAGTCGCTGTTTTCGGATTCAGGTACATTTTAGTACTCTCATTTAAGCCGCATTTTATTTTGATGAAATTGAGGTTTTGGATGCAACAGAAAGTTCTAAACAACTAGATGATAATTTTTTTAAAAAAAAATTATCAAAATGCAGATATTGTATATGAACAAGGAATTTATAAGAGATTGCATATAAAAAGGATTTTATTGTTGATACATTTGTTTTTGTGATTTGAAGGAACCCAGAGGAGATCCCATGGGCAAAGACTGGAGCCGAGTTTGTTGTGGAATCAACTGGAGTGTTCACTGACAAGGACAAGGCTGCTGCTCACTTGAAGGTGTGTTTCCTGTGTCATTTCTGTTTTTGCCTGCTAATGCCTCTTTGTATAAGTAAGTTGATCATCCTAAAGAAAATAGATTAGAGCGATGAAGCTTTATTTATTTATTATTATTTTTTAATTTTGGTGTTATGGAATGAGAATTCTCATTGTTTGTGTAGCGTGGTGATGATTCTTGACCTTTGTCATTTCACGGCACAAAATATGATTTTTATGTTTGATAGGATGTGAAATTTATTAGTTGTTCTTGGAGTCGTGTTGATCTTTAATGTTATGGTCTGTATTGACTCTGATTTTGTTGTTCTTCAGGGTGGTGCCAAGAAGGTCGTTATCTCCGCCCCTAGCAAGGATGCTCCCATGTTTGTTGTGGGCGTCAACGAGAAAGAATACAAGCCAGAGCTTGACATTGTCTCAAATGCTAGCTGCACTACCAACTGCCTAGCTCCTCTTGCCAAGGTTATTCATGATAAGTTTGGCATTGTCGAGGGTCTTATGACCACTGTCCATTCCATCACTGCCACTCAGAAGACTGTTGATGGACCATCAATGAAGGACTGGAGAGGTGGCAGAGCCGCTTCCTTCAACATCATTCCCAGCAGCACTGGTGCTGCCAAGGTATGCTCAATTTGTTGGGTGATAATCTTTTATTTCTTTGGTTTGGCTAATTCTAAAATTTCAATTATATGTTACCTTACAGGCAGTTGGGAAGGTTTTGCCTGCTCTTAATGGTAAATTGACCGGAATGTCCTTCCGAGTTCCTACCGTTGATGTCTCAGTGGTCGACCTCACTGTCAGACTTGAGAAGGAGGCAACTTATGAGGACATTAAGAATGCTATCAAGTAAGTGCTAAGATAGATTGTTTTATTTTGTTTTTATGAGTTGTTATCTTAGTTTCAAATGTGAACCCTTGTGGTTTTGTCTAGGAGTGGTGATGCTTCTCTTTGTTTCTAATTTTGTTTCTGAATTGTACTCTTGATAACCAGGGAGCAGTCTGAGGGCAAGCTCAAGGGTATTTTGGGTTACACTGAAGAAGATGTTGTATCAACAGATTTTGTTGGTGACAGCAGGTAAATTGAAAATCTTCCCTCTCTATTTGCCTTGAGTTAATTTCTTTTATTTATTAATTTATTTTTTGCAATCATAGAAGATATATGAGTATCTGTGGTGTATTCTTTGCAGGTCCAGCATTTTTGATGCCAAGGCTGGTATTGCTTTGAGCAAGAACTTCGTGAAACTCGTCTCTTGGTATGACAATGAATGGGGTTACAGGTAATATAAATCTTCTCTTTGTGATTGTTCTAATCTCTTTTTTTGTTTTCCCCTTCTCCCTACCGATGCTTTGAAGTAAGTTCTATGATAGCTTTTCAAGTCCTTGACATGTTCCTTTCATTTGGTTTTGCAGTTCCCGTGTGATTGATTTGATCGTCCATATGGCAAAGACTCAAGCATAAAGCTGAATTGGTTGATGGTCCAAGACCTTTTTTTTTCATGTTTCAGTTGGGTCTTAATCCTTATGATTTGGATGTTTGGAATAAATGACGAGTCCTTAATGGTCTTGGTTTTGGTTTATTATATGTTTAGTTATGAGGTTTATGGTTTTTCCCTTTTGGGGGATTTGGAAAGTGCAGACTTGAACAATTTCATTAGTTTTTAACTTTTTTAAATGAGAAATAGCACTTCTTTCTCTGTTCTTCTCATATTAGTTCTTGAATTCTGACGCTTGTGAAATCCAGTTCATTATAATACCAGATGGTAGATGTCGATTTGGAAGTATAGTAATAGATGGGGGTATTCTTCATTTCTCCACCCCAGCAATAAAATTTTTTTCACCAGTTGCAATGGTGAATGAACAAGATCATGAATTCTTATTAAAAAAAAAAATGGTGTCTTCCACAATGTACTATGTATTTTTAGATGGCATATTTTAAGATTTAATTGAAAAACCCTTGTAGAACTTTCATTGAAGAAAAAAAAGTTGATGACCTCTAATATAAAATATTGATCACTTTTTAAAATAATAATAATAATAATAATAATAATAGGGTTCTTAAAATTTTAGTCTCCACTACATTTATCAACCACGACTACATTTATTAACCACAATCATTTAAAGATTGTAAAATAATAATTTTAGAAATTATCAGAATTCACCGTCCAATAATAATAATTGCAAATCTGATGTGGCATTAGTAATTTTGCATTAATATTTCCGAAATATTGCTTTAATGACATTTCTCGAAGAGTCAAATAATTGTTTTAAAATTATATAGAGATGGGGCTAGTGAACCTACTAATTTTCTTCAACACTCACTTTTTTAATTACAATAATCATCAGATAATAACTTATTATTTTAATTCATTAGTTCTCAAAATTTATAAAATTATCTTTAATTAATTATTTTCTTTTTACTGCAACAAGTATTAGAAACTAAACTAATTTTGCTTTCTTTTAATTTTTTTTTATTCTTTCTTGGTAAATTAACTTAATATTTCTTTTATTTTTCACTATAACGTTGTCAAATTTACCTATTATTATAATTTAGACTTTAGACAAAAAAAAAAAAAATAACCCTTAAGGCTCTATTTTTTTTTCAAATAGAACTTATTTAAGTATTTTATTAGTAGAGTTTTTACCCAAAATATTTTAGTTATTTAGTTGTTAATGAGATTTTTTATTAAAAATTATAAAATTACTTTTATAAATAAATTTTTAAAAAATTATATTATAAAAAAATGAAATAAAATTATCAAATAAGTAGAAAATATTTTAAATATTTTAACATTTAAAAAAATTTCAATCTCTACTTCTAAAAATTCAGAATTTAAACTTTTATTAATAGAAATAAGGTAATTTGTGCAATCTTTAAATAATTTATTTAAAAAAAATAAATAACAATAAAAATGTTAATAAAGAGACGTGCCAATTGTCACGGGCCGCTCGATCTCGAACATACTCATCCCGTGACACAATACAATGCACACTAAACCCATTTCAGTTTAACCGATATTGGGTTTCGTTTTCGTACTTGCAAAGTTGCACTCAGAAGCTTAGCTTTAAAACCTCTAAAATCCTTTCAATTAAGCTCCGGCTCTGTTTTGTACTCATCAGCCCTTCTCTGGTATCTCTATCGCTCGCTCTCTCTCACTGATCCTCGCCAAGGTAGCTCATCTCTCTCCCTTGATTCTGCCGTCAATTTATATTTCCCACAAAAATGATGATCAATAGCTTCCTTTTCTACTTGTTTTTTTGGTTCTTGGGAAAGATATAGTCAGTATTTCAGTCTCAGAGTGAGCTGCATTGTGTTGTTTTAGGGTCGATATAGAATTGATTCATTTGGTTTTTTTCTTCAAAATAACGGAATTCAATTGAAATTCGTTTAGATAACATCCCCCAATTAGCTCCTTAGGTAGTTTGTGAGTTGAAAACAGTGCAATGTGGTGTGATAATAGAGGTTTTTAAATGCTTTTGTAAAAGCAACCACTAAATAGGATTTAATAATTTAATCTAAACATGAAATCCATTGAATCATAATTAATTTCACGCCCTTTCTTGGAAAATTCTAGGTTTTTCCTTTTCTCTTTCCTGAAATAATGCATTTTTATTTTTATACCCAAGTTACAATTGTTTTTTTCCACTGGAAATGCAGGAGTGATAATAATCCATCTCAAATTCATATCCTTGTTTATTATACATGATCTACCATCTCCAGAAACACCTTAAGCAGGCACGGATTCTCCTAAATCCATTAACATCTCGAATCCTTTTCCATTCTTCCTCCGAGAATTGCTCTCACGCAGTTTCTTCTTCCCCAATTGAATCTTATTGCTCCGATGGGGCTAGACTAGATCACCATCAAGTCCTGTGTGTAGACTCAACAAGGCTGTCTGACATTGATGTTATTATTTCCAAAGTTCGGGTTGAAAGCAGCGAAGATGAGGTTTTTCAGTCTCTGAAGCAAGATCGTGTGTGTAATGCTATACAGCCTTCTCGCTACCTTGTTTATAAGTTGATCCACCGATTCAAGGATGATTGGAAATCTGCGTTGGGCATTTTTAGATGGGCCGGGTCATGCCCAGGATATGAACATTCATCGGAGATATATGAAATGATGGTGGACATATTGGGGAAGATGAGACAAATGGATCAGATGAGAGCATTGATGGAGGAAATGAGCAAGGGTTATATTGTCACACTAAACACGGTTGCTAAGGTTATGAGAAGGTTTTCTGGTGCTGGTCAATGGGAGGATGCTGTAAGAACATTTGATGAGTTAGGAACTTTTGGGTTGGAGAAGAACACAGAAACCATGAATTTGCTGCTCGACGCTCTTTGCAAAGAGGGCAAAGTTGAGCTGGCCCGTGCAGTTTTCTTGGAGTTAAAATCATGCATTCCACCAAATGCCCACACATTTAACATTTTCATCCATGGTTGGTGCAAAATCAATCGGGTTGATGAGGCTCAATGGACAATTCAGGAGATGAAAGGACATGGTTGTCATCCTTGTGTAATTAGCTACTCTACAATCATTCAGTCTCATTGTCGCCAATACAACTTCAGCAAGGTCTATGAGCTTCTTGATGAAATGCAGGCTCAAGGTTGCCCGCCAAATGTTGTTACTTACACCACTGTCATGTCTTATCTGGCAAAGTCAGGGGATTTTGAAGAAGCTATACGAATAACTGAGAAAATGAAAATTGTTGGATCTAAACCTGATTCACGTTTTTTCAATTGCTTGATTTATACCCTAGGGCGAGCTAGCAGAGTCCAAGAGGCAGTTTATGTTTATCAGGTGGAGATGCCAGAGAATGGTGTTGCCCCTGATACTTCGACCTTTAATACGATGATCACAATGTTTTGTCATCACGGTCACCATGAGAAGGCCTTTCATGTCCTTGAGGAGATGAACAAGTTAGAACATTGTAAGCCTAATGTTCAGACATTCCACCCATTGCTCAAATCGTGCTTTAAAACTGGAAAAACGGATGAGTGCTTGAGTCAGTTATTGGATTACATGGTTAATAAGCATCATCTGAGTCTTGATATCTCAACATACACGCTTCTGATTCACGGGCTTTGTAGAGCAAACAAATGTGAGTGGGCCTACCTCCTGTTTAAGGAAATGATTGGTCATGACATAACACCTAGGTACCAGACATGCCGCTTGATATTGGATGAAGTCAAGCAGAAACATATGTATGATGTTGCTGAGGAAATTGAAGCTGTAATGAAGAAATTGTAAATGCCCAAGTGACGAGGTCCAGGTGAATATATGATGCTTAATTGCAATGTGATTTTTTTTATTTCAACGCTAATGTGGTTTTTATTGTACCACAACAAACATATTTATAACCAAATTTGGCATTTGTTTTGTACTTAAGGATTCAGTAGTCCTGATGTTTAAAATTATTTCAATGTGCGGTTGACGCTCATAATTGACTACACTAGGAACTGAAAAGCATAATTTCATATAATATTCCATGAAAATAACATGTCTGGTGAAACATGTCAATTTAACGTAAACATTACTTCTGATGCAGCAGGTGTACCAATTATGAAGTCATAACATCTGAGGGAACGAGTCAGTTTTACCCAAGCAGTGATCCTGATGCTGACTGAAGAACACTTGCAGCAGTTAGTGGTAAAGCAACGTGGGTTATGAATGTAGACTTTCTAGTTTCTATGCTATCTAAATAACATGCCACTTTGACATGAACACATCTGCTATTGCAGGTGTTAAAAATGATGGATCAGTTTTACCAAACTGGAAGTTGGGGCACAAGCCGCAGAGCATCTGCTGCAGGTGATTACAGAAAAAAGGGCTGAGTAAGGGGGAAAATATCTGATTTTCTGCCGGCATTATCAGTTTATTACTCTGAACAGCGTTTGGTACTATGATCAGCCTCCTACTTCATAACAGTGCCACCATTTTGTAAGTTCTTCTCCCCCAAGTGAACTTAAAACAACATAAACACACTTGCCTCTGGATTTGAGCTGTCGCCTGTAACATTTTACCATCTTTCTTATTAAAGTATGATTAGAAATTATGATTATTGGTTATGTGTATATAATCATCCAACTTAGCCTTGGGCTTCTCTTCAGCTATAAATTGTGCAGGAGAAGTGTACTACCTTGACATGTTATAACTGGTGCTGTAACTTGCACCCCATACAAAAATCATGTGGGTCGCACCACCTATTACAACTTTTTACATGTTTTTGAGTTGGATGGAAGTTGCAACAACTGTAAATTAGGGAGGATCCTTTTGATGTATATGTTGTGCTGTTTTCTTCTCTAGCACGACACATAGCCTAAGTAACAAAATAGTTAACAAATGGCAATGAGATTGGAATTAGAAGCTTGCATAAGTTGATGTGGATTTGTTATCAATTAATTGCCTAGTGAGGCTTATCATTTTTGCATTAAAAATGAGTCCAATTCCTTAATTTGTTTTTTTGTGTGTATGTTTCTTCTTCTTCTTTTTTTCTTCTTTTTTTTTTCAGAAGTTAGTTTGAGTCGTTTAGTGTAAATTGCATCGGATGCAGTATGTGTATCACGTGATCTTGTCCATTTGAATGCAGTAAATAACACTCAGAATCAGACATCTCGTGATCTAATGACGCTTTGATATATCTATCATATCGAAGTTAAATGGACCCAAACACTATAACCATGTGACAGATGGTCCACTTCATTCTACTTTAGACCAAATGTGCAAGCTGTGCTAAATTCCATAACCTAGGTCTTTTCTTTTTGTATCATTTGGGGCCGAGTGATCACAGATCAATCTTAATGACCCTTGTTTGCGGTGCTGCGCTTGTTTTTTAATACTGATGGTTCCCTGTTTGCGAGCTTTTCCTGCTTTTCGTTCATAGAAATTATCGAACTAAATTGGGAAATTCTGCATTTAGAACGATATCTATTCATATAGAATTTAAAGGAGTGTTGCTTTCGGAAAGTCCGCAACGGAACACAAGCCAAACCTGGGCGCCAGGAAATACACAATTTGAACTCAGAAACAGCCAAGCGGCAGTGCTTGAAAATTATCGTGGCCGGTAATAAGAAGACTACAGAATTATCATACGTTTAAAGATTATTACAACGCCAGTCTGAACGAGTCAATCGACATTGACTCTTTTGGAGGTGATTGTAGTTAAAACCCAGTAAAGCAGTGGCTGCATGAACTCTTTGCATGTGCTTCATATTAAAATGGTTTCGTACTTACCAATGGAGAAAAGGGTCCCCATCATGGATTGTTCCCCAACTACTAGCCAACTTGTCCATCCATGTACTGGGTCAGCAATGATGAAATCAAGCGTTCTTCAACTGCACCAGTAACAATTTCGCAATAACAAATTATCCTAATGGTGACATCGAATGACATCTTTATTACAGTGACGTTTGGTTTGGTGGGGTTCATACGGCACGCTCAATTCCATTTTCAAGAAATAAAGGAACCGCACGTCTTTTGCATTAACTCACCTTTTATTCCGATGGATTAATAAAACATAAGTTCGTGATTCATGCAATTACCTTTTTTAACATCTAATACAAACACTTGAGTAGTATATTCGCAAAAGACTGTTTGGATAGATTCACGTATTTTTTAATTTAAAAAAAAAAACCTTATAAATAGCACATAGAGGTGCAAAAAGACAATTTAAAATTATGGGGCACGAGCAAATAGTATAAATTACGCATAAATAAAAGAAGATTTCGTGAAAGAATCCAATGAAACCAATAATTTGCCTACCCTTCTCTCCTGTTTCTTGTTTTCTTCTCATTTTCATTCTACATATTGATCAATTGAATCAGTTTCAGTGAAAGTTTCTAGTTCACACAAATAAGTCACCTAGATAATTATTATTTGTCTCTTCATTCTTGTTTTCTTCTCATTTTCATTCTACATATTGATTGATTGAATCAGTTTCAGTGAAAGTTATCTAGTTCACACAAATAAGTCACCTAGATAATTATTATTTGTCTCTTCATTTGGCCTAAGCCTTTCACGGGCAAAGGAATCTAACTATATTATATGTGCTCACTTTGTTTAACTTTTTTCTCCACCATGAATAAAAGTAAAGGCAACTAAAATTTTTCAATCACGTAATCGTTATCTTTTTGTTATGGTCCGCAAACAGTTAAAAGTAGGTACTTTCCTGATTAGCTCTAGATTCTTGAATGTCCTTTTGCTTCAACTGCTCATTGAACAAGCATTAAAGGATTCAATCTCACGCAGTCGTCTTCCGACTATCAAACAAAAGCTCTCTAATCTTCTATTTCTTTCTCCTGCATTCCAAGGTTCCTTATCGTTATAAACTTTACCACATAAAGAATCATTTTTCCCAAGCTCTAGGATAAAATCTCGATTGGGTTTTACATCTGCATCAAAAGCTTGTTTTTTTATCTTTGTTTCTTTGATGCCTCCTTCGTACTTTCCTCTTCGTTGGGAGAGCACAGGTGATCAATGGTGGTATGCATCACCTATTGACTTTGCAGCTGCAAATGGTCATTATGAACTTGTAAAGGAGCTTCTCCACCTTGACACCAATCTCCTCATCAAACTCACTTCACTTCGCAGAATTCGCCGCCTTGAAACTGTGTGGGATGACGAGGAACAGTTTGATGATGTTGCAAAGTGCCGTTCTTCTGTTGCAAGAAAGCTGCTCCATGACTGTGAAACAAAGAAGGGTCACAATTCTTTGATTCGAGCTGGCTATGGTGGGTGGCTTCTGTACACTGCTGCCTCAGCTGGGGATGTCAGATTTGTTAAGGAGTTGTTACAGAGAGATCGTCTTCTTGTTTTTGGTGAAGGAGAGTATGGTGTCACTGATATTCTATATGCGGCCGCTAGGAGCAAGAATTCTGAGGTGTTTAGGCTGCTTCTGGATAATGCTGTGGCCCCAAGGTGTTGCCTTAGCAGTGGAGGAGAATTCGAGGAAAAACTGGGTGACAGTTATTCAGTTTTTAAGTTGGAGATGATGAATAGAGCTGTTCATGCTGTTGCTAGAGGTGGAAATTTGGAGATTTTGAGGGAGCTGCTTGGCGATGGTGAAAATGTTTTGGCTTATGGAGATGTGCAGGGATCTACTATCCTGCATTCAGCCTCTGGAAGAGGACAGGTTGAGGTAAGGGACCGCCTGCTTTCGAATTGTTAGATGCCTACTTGGTCATTTGTTCACATTGCAGAGTCTTTGATTTTTTGGTGAGCAGATACCTAATTAGCTAGCAAGTTTTTCCCTCTTTCTTGTTTACTGGAACCTTTTTATAGCTAAGTTTGTGCGATGGTTCTGCAATGCATCAACATTTTTAATGAAAAAGTCTGAGGAATACTTAGACAGCTGGGTTTTCCTAAGTAAATGTTGCCGGTGGTCCTTGAAAGAGACAATTTTGCTCTTGTTTTCGCATTTGAGCAAAATTGTAAGCGAATGCCCATGTCTTTCGGAAGTATGTAAGTGCGAAACTATGACAATCTATTTGAGTTGGGAGAGATTCAGAATTCGATTCATTCATTGAGACCAAGGAATTAAATGTTGCAATTGAAGTGCATGTAATTTTGTGTGCCACAGAGTTAGAATTCACTCTGTTGATAGGTGATGCCATCCTCATCTGCCTGATTGAACTTGCTAGGTCATATAAATGGTAAGCCTGAAGTGGTGAAGCTGCAAAATGCGTTTTTCATCAATGCGTTTCTTGGATACGCTGGAAAACCAGTGCAATGTCCCATTTGTTTTGGCTTCAAAAGTCTCCCTCGAAGAAAGAAAATTTTGACCTCTGCATGACCAAGATTGAAAGACAAAACAGATTTCTTAAATTTGGATTGGAGAGTTTAAGATAATTTTTTTAGTTGTTGCTTTCCATTTAGAATTACATTTTCAAAACCTGCATATTTTTATGAAGCCTATGGGCGGACAAGATTCAGTTTGTTTTTTCTTGCCTACCGAAACAACGCTCTTCATTGGACCACCAACCACCTGAGAATTGCTACTTACATTTCTGTTCATCTGTTAATGCAGGTAGTGAAGAATCTTGTAGAATCCTATGACATCATCAACTCTGCAGATAGTTCAGGGAACACAGCCTTACATGTTGCTGCTTACAAAGGTTACTTGGCTGTGGTGAAGGTTCTGATTGCCAAATCACCCTCTTTGATCTCTGTAACAAATAGCTATGGCGACACTTTTCTTCATATGGCAGTGGCTGGCTTTCGGTCCCCTGGTTTCCGAAGAGTGGACCGCCAGATTCAGCTTATGGAGCAGCTGGTGAGTGGTAAGATTGTAGAGGTGAAAGATATCATCAATGTCACAAACAATAATGGCAGAACCGCTCTACACTTGGCTGTAAGTGAGAACATTCAATGTAATCTGGTGGAACTTCTAATGACAGTGCCATCGATCAATTTAAACATCCGGGATAGTGATGGCATGACCCCTTTAGACCTTCTCAAGCAACATCCAAGATCAGCATCTTCCGAAATTTTAATCAAACAGTTGATTTCAGCTGGAGGAATCTCCAACTGTCAGGATAATGTCGCAAGGAACGCCATCGTTTGTCATCTGAAAGGGCAGGGCATAGGTGTCAGTCCTGGATCTTCATTTAGAGTCCCTGATGCAGAGATATTCTTGTATACTGGTATTGAAAATGCATCTGATGCAATTTGTGATGCAGCAAGTGTGGAATACAGTAGTTGCCTCAGTGAACAAAGTGACTTTGACTCAAGTAACACGCCAGATGATAAGAAGTCAAGTCCTATAGATTATGCTGCAAGACGCCTCAAGTTTCTTCTTCAGTGGACAAAGAGGAAGGAAAGAAAAGCTACTAGCTCAGAGTTGGGAGATGGTGATACCTCGGCGACATC
This sequence comes from Atalantia buxifolia, assembly GCA_030444775.1. Lineage (NCBI taxonomy): Eukaryota > Viridiplantae > Streptophyta > Magnoliopsida > Sapindales > Rutaceae > Atalantia > Atalantia buxifolia. The sequence goes on along the minus strand of CM059837.1, from coordinate 23,136,092 downwards.
CAGTATATCTACAAATTGGGGAAACAGCCCCATTTCACTCAGGCAGAAGTATCAGAAATCTGTATCCCTTCCTAACAGCAAAAGAATCCTTTCTCTAAGGAGAGATTTTCCAAGTCCATACTCCAAAAACAAATTTACTGAAGGGCTAATGCATGGTGTGATCCAGCCATTGCCAAATTTAGCTTCTCCAACTCAATCATTGCCGAGTCCTTTATCTGGATCATCCATTTCTTCACCTACATCAATGGAGAAAAAAAACGGTGTGGATATTTCAGAACCCTCTTGCATCAAAGGATCTCCTCAAATGAACCGAAAACAGACTTCCTTCGATAAGAAGCTGATGAATCAGTATCTGTGTTTTGGTGCGCAAGGCCTGGCTGGGGAAGATTCCATAAACTACTTAAAGCCAGATAGGAGGTTTAAGCATGTTGGTTCTTTAGTTGATCTGTAATGCGAGGCTTTGAGCTTCAAACCTGTTCTCTTCATCCGTTCCCACTTTTCCAGTTTTCACTTTCAGATTACATGCTTGTATTCTGGGTAAATTATGTATACAATTTCAAGCACTTTTACTGAATTAACAAGGAAAATGCATTTTTATAAATTTGATAGCAAGTTTCTGCATATTATAGAATGCCTTTCAAATTTTGGGTTAACTTGGAACAACTACGAATCCACAGACACGCCATATAATCTAATTCTAATTTTGGGTTAGAGCATATTTGGGATTATTTTAGATTGTCGACCGCTTAAAATATGCTTGGTAAATCAACTTCAAAAGTGATTATTCAGCAGTTTGATTATTGAATGATCAATATTTGCATTGATCCTTAAAAGTAAGAAATTGTAGCTTTTCAAAAGTTGATCATCTGATAATTTTGAAAGTTTTGATTTCCAGTTCATGAGGAATTTGAGACTAAGGTATCAAAATCTCTCAATTTAATGGAATTTAAAATTCAATGGCAATACCAAACCATGGAAAGGGAAAAGGGTTTCACATTCCTTTCTCCTCCTCCCTCTTTACCTCCAACTGAACATCACCTAAGGTCTAACTAAAGGACTAGGGATTCCAATAATGACCGTGGTGCATTGTAAAGGAGGCTCCGTCCCCATCGCCAGTGGTGATCAATCTTTAATTTCTTAATAAACATTTTTTTTTTCAATTTTTTCAATGTGAATATAAACATAATTTAATTTTTATTCATTAGCATTTAAATTAATGTCTTTTTTTAACCATGAATCATGAATATGTTTAAAAATGTAAATAAAAAAAGGATCTTATAAAGTCCCTGGAGAATCACAGAATAATGAATCATATTTAAAAATCCAAACTAATAATAGGCAAGAATAACGCAAACGTTAAGTTGTGAGGGCCATTTTAATCATTCAACAAATGACAGAATGCCTTTCTGAATGAACGGTTATCCAAGATTCAAAAGACGGTTGAAAAAGAAAAAAAGCAGGCCACCAATTTTAACGACATAATTGCTTATTTGAAGGAGCAGCATGATATTATTAGACATTAGAATCGACGGTACTTTAGCAGTCTCTAGTCTCCATATTTAAACTTGCCTTCATTTCCGTAACTTACTTAACAGGAGACACAAGATTGCCCCGCGCATTTATAAAAATAAATTTTACAAAAAAATAATCAGGTCTGCCATAGTTGAATCTTGTTTGAAGATCAAACTATGGCGCCTAATAACAGCATGTCACAGGAAGAAGAAGCAAGGCAAAAGGCCATTGATGATTGGCTTCCAATCACTTCTTCCAGGAATGCTAAATGGTGGTACTCAGCATTTCACAATGTCACCGCCATGGTTGGCGCCGGTGTCCTCAGCCTCCCTTATGCCATGTCTCATCTTGGATGGTATCGCCAATATATGTTTTATGTAATGTTGCTCTGCTGCGTTGATTGATCCGGTTACTAATTAATACAAGTGTTTACAATCTATTTTAGGGGTCCTGGAATTGCTGTGCTGATTATATCATGGGTTGTCACCTTGTACACCCTATGGCAAATGGTTGAAATGCACGAAATGGTTCCGGGAAAGAGGTTTGATAGGTACCACGAGCTAGGGCAAGGAGCGTTTGGTGATAAGCTTGGACTATGGATTGTGGTGCCCCAACAGGTTATTGTGGAAGTGAGTACTAATATCATCTACATGGTCACCGGAGGAAAATCGTTCAAGAAAGCACATGAAGTGATTTGCCCCAGCTGCAAAGAGCTTAAGACCTCTTATTGGATCATGATCTTCGCTGCTATCCACTTTGTTCTCTCCCATCTTCCCAACTTCAATTCCATCTCTGTTGTCTCTCTGGCTGCCGCGGTCATGTCATTGAGGCAAGCCTAACCAAATTAAATCGATATGCGAGAGTAATATAGGCTAGAATATTAGTGATTGGTGCTGGAATATGTATCGTTCGTATGCTAACTAAACAGTTTGATAATTTGTGTGACAGTTACTCGACCATTGCTTGGGTGGTGCCACTTGAGAAGGGGGTTAAGCCTGATGTAGACTATTCATACAATGCCAAATCAACATCTGATGCTGTGTTTAATTTCTTCACTGCCCTGGGAGATGTTGCATTTGCCTATGCCGGTCACAATGTTGTGCTGGAAATTCAAGCAACAATTCCTTCAACCCCCGAGAAACCATCAAAGGGTCCAATGTGGAAAGGAGTTGTTGTTGCATACATCATTGTTGCCATCTGCTATTTCCCTGTAGCTCTCGTTGGATACTACATTTTTGGAAACACTGTTGAGGATAACATCCTTCTCACACTTGAGAAGCCCATTTGGATCGTTGCAGCAGCTAACTTGTTTGTTGTTGTCCATGTCATTGGAAGCTACCAGGTAATCGAATCGTTAAACTAAGAGACCTCAACAGATTTAATTTGTATGCATGGCCACTACAACTTTTCTGACCTTATTACTTCCTTGATCTTGGGGCAAATGAATGCAGATTTTTGCAATGCCAGTGTTTGATATGATTGAAACTTTCCTGGTGAAGCAGTTGAAATTCACACCTTCATTTATGCTTCGTCTTGTCACCCGTTCTTTATATGTTGGTAAGCTAGCTATCTATGACGCGATTCCGACATTTCGATATATTCTACTATTCGTTTAGCCAGTTAGCTGCATACATACTAATTAATCATTTGTTCTAATATTCATTTTCAGCATTTACAATGATTGTTGCTATAAGCGTTCCTTTCTTCGGTTCCCTGATGGGATTCTTCGGAGGATTTGCTTTGGCCCCAACAAGTTACTACGTAAGAACTACACTACTTAGTAACCTTATTACCAACTGACCTTTCTTTTTTCTTTTGTTTAGACACACATATAATAAGAAACACAATATATGTGCTAGAATTAATGTTGTTCTCTTCGCACAGCTCCCATGCATCATGTGGCTTTGCATCTACAAGCCAAGGAGATTCAGCTTATCCTGGTTCGCAAACTGGGTATGTTTTGATTAACTCTTTTGAGAGAAATTTAAACTCAATTTGAGGCTAGCTTATTGAGACACTGATTATTAATGAAATACGTTTTACATTTCCAGTTCTGCATTGTTCTTGGTGTCCTATTGATGATTTTGGCACCCATTGGTGGCCTAAGATCGATCATCATGTCAGCCAAGAGCTACGAATTCTTCTCGTAAATTCCTTGCTGCTTCTTTGATCAAAGATTCAACAAGCAAGCAGCTGCTGCTTTAAGTTGGACAGTGATGGTAACAGTATGGTTCGGTCATTACTTCTCGAGCCCCCACCTGGTTGATCCAATAGTCAAATTAAAGCTTCACTTGATAGAATTTATTTTGGCTTTTTGTAAAAATAAATATTTGACTTTATCATTTCAAATGTTTAGAAAAATCGATCAGGCAACTTAACGAGAGAAGGAAGATCTTCTGTACTTACTAGTCCTAGTTAAGCTTTATTCATCAATTGTAATCAACATTTATTGTGACATTGTGGTCCAATCAAGAGCTCCTTTCAAAGTTAAAATGGTTCCTGTCAGTATTCTGTTATTCTTATGTTACCATTCCTATGCTCTTAATAAGATTGCATTGTCTTTACAAAATTTTGTAATTTTATCTGCAGCAAAAATTTTGTAAGAATTTATCCCATTCACAAGTTTCAACCAGAAGCTTCCATCAATATTATTTTTATCCTATCACATGTAAATCTCAATCAATGATGTGGTGGTAGATATAAGCGTGGTAAAAATTCAACGGATAAAATTGTATACATCGAGATTCGAGAGTGAAGGTAATGGGCTAATGTGGCCAAGCGAACGAAGAAATGAGCCACTGGGAAGCATGAAGTCTAGCAAGGGGTATTCTGCCATAGCAGCACCCTTCACTCACTTGAATGATATTAATGTAAACATTGGGGTTTGGAAGTATTTTCACTTTATTTTGGGAGGTTGAAAAAGGGTATTTCCGTCGCAGAACAAAGGATAGGGGTATTCATGTAAATACGTACAACCGCGCGATATCCTTGTGACCTCACTTATTTTCCCGCCATTTCCCTGTGTGGCTCTCTAAGGAAAATCAGTGAAACCCTAGACTGGACAAGAGTGAGTGAGAGTGACAGACAATAATCGCCATGGAAGAGGAAATTAAAGCAGAATTCCAAAAGAACGGCTTTAATTTTGACGACGAGGGGGAAGTTCTAAAGAAATGTAACTGCTTTACCACTTTTACCCTTGAATTCCACTCGAATTTTCAAAAGCTGATACTCCCGATTTTAATTCTTTGTTCATTTAGGTCTTACTTTCTGCATCAATTATAATCTTAAGCCCTCGGATCTCATCTCAAGCTGGGAGGTTTATTATCTTAATCGGTAATTTTTAATTCAGTTTCTTTATTAGCTAAAAGTTACCTCTTTTAAGTTTATCCTTAAAAAATAAAATAAAATAAAAATGAACTCTGTATTCGGTTTATGGGAAGATAATTTATCTGTTTTAGAGATTAGAAATCAATTAGGTTTTGTGTTTTATTTCTTATTCTGTTTTACTTGGATGGTGTAATGAATAACTTTTTTTGAAATTTCTATTTGTTTAATGGATGATTTTGGACAGGCAATTGGATGAGTCGACAGTTAAAGATGATGAAATGGATGGGTTTATGCTGCATTTGCAAAATGAGCAGAAAGAAGCAATTATTAAAGAGGAACCCAGTTTGCATATCTACTCAAGTAAAGATGTGGACATGTGAGCAGTTCTGATAATTGTTCTTATGCATTTTGTTTGCTTGGTTGTTTGTTTAACTTGATAAATGGATGCTTCAGGGGTTGAATTAGGTGATGTTAGGTAGGCAGGATTGTGGCCTTATAAGATTTAGGATATAATCTAGTCATAAGTTGCTAAGTAGAATGAATCTGGAAACATTTATTTGTCATTTTTTTCTCCATGGGTAAATTATTGTTATTTTTGTTGTCCTGATCTTTTAATAAATATATAACAATCATAATAGTTGGTAATTGTGGTCAGCTCCTTCTTGTCTGGTAACTTCATTTGGATGGAACTTGGACTAAAAGTTTGTCAGTGAAAGAATTCTGTCCTCTTTATAGTAAAAGTTTGATGTCATAGCAAAGCTCCAATTTTTCTATTGTTGAGCTGTACATTGTTAATTTTCAGATTCGAGGTAGAATAACTCTAGTTATTAATTCCTTATAGATGTGAATGAATAATTATGAACCTGTTGCGTAGGATTTTGAATGATGAAGATGAACACATAGCAGAAGATATTTTGGGCACGCCAACAGACAATCGGAAGTTATATTCAGATGCATTAGATTCAACTTATAAAGCAAATGCGAATGGTTATTCTTCGGATAAACCGTCAAAACTCATGACACCCTTTGGGCTTCGAACAGAAAAGTTTGTGGTGAAATTCAACATCAATAATCTGCCCAAAACAGAGAATGGATGTCTTGAACATGATGACGAGAGTACTGAAGATGATATCATTAAAAGGGTTAAAACAGGCAAGAAATGCTCCTTGATAGTGCATGGATCTGGACCAGAACCAGGCTGCAGGTTCATGTATGACAGGACTGAAGACAGGGTATCTGATATTCTTTATGGTAAAACAGTTCTTTTTTCTTTTGCTCCATTATGTGTTCCGCTAATGCAATTTCTTGGTTATTTAGTTTAATGCACTTGAAAATCGCATTAGAAAGCATGTGAATGCACTTGTTTCGTCTGGGCTTTATGAGGAACCAACAGCCCCCACAGTTGCTTCACAGGTAATACTTTTGCTACCTTGTTGGTTCACTATGTCTCCGTTACTATGTTGTATGTTATATAAAGCTAAAAATCCATGCATCTAATTGAATCTACTTCTTCAGAGAACTTTATTTGCGGTTGGAATGATCTGTTGTGATGGGGAGGGTCATTTGAATGATAAATCCGTCTTGCTACAAAGTAGGTAAATTAACTTTTCCTTTTCACGTGCATCAAAATGGAAGCAGAAACTAAGGGGTGGCTTACTTTCCTGATGCACTGAGTGAACGAGAAACAAACAACCAAATAGAAACACACTTAACAATGAGGCCTTAGGTATATAGCTGTAGGCATCCGGGCCAAGCAGGGCATCGATACACCTGGTTTGTAGGTGTATTAATTTGTGTAAGACCAGATGATAAGCTTCATCTTATTGGACATGTTTATTTATTGCAGAGAACTACTTGATAAGCACCTGATAAATGCAAAACCTCACCACTTCTTGCTTGACATCTTTCATGAGTCAGAGACGCATTACTAATCATAATATGGCATCTATCTCTTAGTGTCTTCTCGAATTTGAGTTTTATTCTGATCACATTTGACAGTGTTGAACATTCTGGAGGGCAACGTGTTCGTCTAGACTTGCATAAGCTGGGCGAGTTTTCCCTTTTCCCAGGCCAGGTAAATACATCGGCTAAATACATTAAAGATCTTGATCCATTTATTGAAATTTTAAATACGGCATTGCTGCAGGTAGTAGGCGTTGAGGGGAGCAATCCAAGTGGTCATTGTTTGATTGCATCCAAACTAGTAGATCAAATTCCTTTGCCTGTTGATACTGATGTGGATTTGCATCCTTCAAAGAAGCAAGCTTTGGATCAGGAGATCCATTCATCTGATGTGATCTCTAGGCCAGAAGAGATATCAATGGTGAGCAAACTTGTCTCCTACATCATTTCAAGACATTAAAATAACAGCATGTTTTCTTCTTAACTGTCTATGTCAACTGTGTCTTCAATTGACGTGTAACGTATGTTGGCACATCCCAGACCAATAATATTAAAACTGTGAGAATTTGAAGAATTTATGTTGGACCACAAAGTGATGCGCAAATGACTTGAAATATTGTAGAAATATTCTAGGGATAATCGTGCATCATTAAGAAATAGTGAGTTGAAGACCTTTTGAGGGGGAAAGAGTGGTTTAAAAAATCTACAGTTAGCAAAATATCTAAATTTAGTTGTCTGACTGGAGATCGATTTTTCCCAATTTGAAAAGGCAGAGGGTTCTGATTGGCTGTCTTATATGGTTGAGAAATTTGCAATAATTAGGAACCCAAAACTCAAGCATGATTCATATTTGATGTTCTATGATTTATGTAGATCCCTGTGAAATCTTACATATTTTGATTTTCAAATAGATTATTGCAGCAGGCCCTTTTACCACAACAGACAACTTATATTTTGAGCCTTTGAAGGAGCTTATATCCTATGCAAAACGAAAGCCACCTCAGTTGCTTATTTTGGTATAAATCCATTACTCTGTAATTGAATGATCATTTGAAGTAGATTGCAGTTTTTACTTTGGAACCATGGAAATTTTACATCATGACTCTTTGAATTTTCTTCAGCTGGGCCCTTTTGTCGATTCTGAACATCCACAGATTAAGAAAGGAACTACAGACTCAAGCTTTGATGAAATATTTGATCTAGAAATTCTCAGAAGGGTATTGCTTTTATTTGTTAGGGATAAAGCCTGGTTGTGTTTCTTTAATAATTGCAATTTTTTTGTTTCTTTTTTTTTTCAGTTGCAAGATTATGTAGAGTATATGGGTTCTGAATTACGCGTGATTCTTGTGCCTTCTATACGGGATGCTAACCATGACTTCGTTTTGCCTCAGGTAACCTTAGTGCTTAATGAAGGATAAAATACTATTTTCTTGGCTTATTTTTGTGATCTTTTATGTGGCACATAGTAATGACAATGAAATGGTAAATTGTGCAGCCTCCTTTTGATATTCAGCCACCCGATATCATACATCAGGTACATGATTTCATGTATGGTTCATGTGAACTTTTCAGAGCTACCTTCGATTACTTATGGTCTCAAAACTTGTGTTTTGTGTTCAGATAACCAGTCTTACAAATCCAGGGACGTTTGACGCAAATCAGGTAATAGCAGCTACCTTGTTCAAAAGAATTTCGGTTCTTTCATGCTTTTATCCACTATTTATTTTTGTGCTTGTTGCATTTTCAAATGTAATGTTGATAATAAAATCCTTGATTTTACCATACTAAAATCTCATGGGAAGACAAAGACCTTGAAACCATAGCTATCGAAGAACCACTGAGCTTGTTCAGGAAATAGCTAGTCAAAGCTGCTACTACACATACACCAAGATAAAATACCCCATATTAAACAAATATACCATAGCAATATCAGTTATGAGCCTAATGCATTAGGTTCTTTTTTTGGCTGTTACAGACCTTGAAAATTCCACACACTTCACATTGCAGTTTGTCAGTTTACATTATAACTAAGATTTATGCATGATTACATTTTGCTTTATATCTCGGTTAAGTGATCTTACAATTTGCTAGTTGTAGATGCAAGTGTGTGATTATTTTCCATTAACGGTTTGGGTTTTCAGATCAAAGTAGGTTGCTGCACCGTGGATGTACTTAAACAGCTTAGTGGAGAGGAGATGTCAAGATGTTCCAAAGATGGAACATCTAATGATCGCATGGGTAGACTTGCAAACCATATACTCAACCAGCGCAGGTACGTATAAATAGAGATCTCTTCACTTGATATATCACTGATGGGTCCAGCACTTTTGTAAGCTTTTAACTCTATAATTTTGGAGCAGCTTTTATCCTCTATATCCACCTGCAGAAGGCATTCCGTTGGATTTCTCACTTGCACAAGAAGCTCTTACTATCTCTACAATTCCAGATATAATCATCCTACCTTCAGACATGAAGTACTTCATAAAGGTTAGTAATTGAGTCCAGTACTCTACTTTTGAGCGCCAGTGTCATTTTTGCACTAGGAAAACGGGGCAACACCTATCAGATTCTAGTATTACAATGATGAAAGATGGCTTTCAAGTTCCTAAAAACTCAATTTGATATCTCAAAAAAAAAAAAAAAAAAAAAAAAACAGGCCCAACATAGTGCATCCCGTGTTATTTCTCTTTGGGTACAGGTGTTGTCCCTTGGTGGAAGAAATGAAGGGGAAGAGCAAAAGAAGTGTGTCTGCGTGAATCCAGGAAGACTAGCCAAGGGAGAAGGAAGTGGCACTTTTGCAGAGATTTACTACCATGGGAGTCCTGAGATGATGAATGCTTCAATTATCGGCATATAATTCCCGGAATGAAGTCAAGCGTGTCTACTGTCTTGCAGACTTCTTGCAGTGATTCAAAGGTGGGCCACAATATCCAACATTAAAGATTCAGGAAGCTGTTGAGTCAACCTTTCGGGCCAAACTGCTCTAGAGGCTGCAATTGACAGAACCAGCAGAAGCAATTGGATTGTTTAGTGGAGAGAAGAGGTACTTGTCATTGCCCCATCTGCTAACAATTAATACGTCATAAATTCTACAATACAATGTAATTATTTTTCCCAGCTAGTAGGAGTGGCCTTATAATTATTCATTTTATTTCCTTCCTACATCTATTATTTCTACCTTTGGAATAGCCATCTAATAAGTAGTCCAAATCAGAAGCAAATAAGAGATTTAGACAGCACGGTTCATAGTTACTGAAAATAGAAATCCCATTTACAATTCCACTTCATGTATTAACAACTAATGCTGAGTGAGAGTACAGAAGAACAATTCAACAATATGCATATAGATCCTAAAATGAGAAGTCCCCATGAGACGATGTTGCAGAAGCCAAATTGGAAAACCCGTAAGTTCTAGATCACTTTCTTTCCGGCACTGTAGCCCAGATTTCCATACCACCCAATCCAATTACCGAGAACCCACAACAGGCTGAGCAAGATTGCACTTGTAATCACAACCATCCAAGAAAGCCACGCCCAAATAGGAATCAAATTATCAGCAGCCCCAGAGACATAAAAGAGCCACAGCTTGTACACAAAGAGAGGTCCCAGAATTCCTCTGACAACAGAATAGAAGGTATAAAAAGGAGCAGACAAGAGGTCATGCAATCTGGCAGAAGCCGGTACATCAGCTTTCCAGAAAGTGGAAAGAGACCACACATTCTGGCAAGGACTCGTAATTTCAGCAAGAATCAGAAGTATAAGAACTTCAAATGCTCCATGATGAACCACATAACGACAAGTCACAAACACGTAAAGTGTTGCTAAATGGTGGAGTATGAAGAGGATATCACGAGGGGTGAATATGACGTAGTGAAGCAAGTCCATCAAGAAGTAAGCCATGCTGAATTCAAGAACAATGTCTTGGAAAGTAGTGTTTGGGGAGGCGAAAGTAGTTTGGGTGCTTGTAATTGCTGCATGGCTAGACAGGAGAACTGCAGGTGTTCCATGAGCTAAGGAGATGAAGCAACTCGAAGCTTCAGCTCGATGTTTCGGCCAACCTCGGAAAACTACGAAGTAGGCAAAAACGTACAGTACATAAAACATGAGAAAGAACGTCGAGAAGTTCAAACTATTAGTACGGAAGGCGTCCATGAAGACCCACTTGCAATAAGAACAAATGCCGATCGACAGTTTACACTTTACAGAAATTCGTGAATCTATTGCTATTAGCGAAGAAAATTCCCACTAGTAACTTATCAGTCTTCAGAAAGAACTGATTTGAATTTTGATTACAGGACCCGAGAAGCGTAGTGCTTAATGCAGTTCGGCCGTCACGGGGTGTTATTATTGGAGTTGGTTGGCTTGCGGGCTGTGGCTGTCCCTGTCTGTCCTGTCCTCTTGATAAACCTTACCGGTTTGGACGTTAAATTGAGTACACGTACAATAAACCTTATTTTTCGATACTTTTACTACACGAACACGCCATGCTTTATGCTCGAAGGATATTCGAATATTTTTATTGTTCGGGAGGTAACTATATGCCTCCTTATTGCTTATATAAAAAAAAGGGCCAAAAAAAAAAAACCTTAGATACTACAAATTATCTTTTTCGTACTATTAAACAGTATCGCTTTGAATTTTCACAACCAATAGTTGGTTTAAGATAGTGTTGATGAAATGCTTTTATCCTGAATTAGGGATTATCTACAATACCAGCAAATAGCAATGTCATCGCATGTCCTCCGCTTCTACGGGAAATAAAGAACTTGCGTGGATTCTCGTGATTCTAAAATTGGCGTTACCAAAAAAAAATTACCATGCGCTTGATGAGATTTAAATAAACAACTAGCCCTTCAGTTATTTGAGCACCAGGCGGTGTCCAACACCCCAAAAAAAAAAACACCGGGGCGTGCCCCGCCGGGGAGACGGGGGTCGTGGTGTTGCCTTCTTCGATGTGGCTTAAATTTCAGTTTTGAAAGCAATTTGAAGACAACATATAGCAGTATGAATCACCCATAAACTACATTCCATAATGCCAATTTGAAGTACAACAAATGTTACGCGCCTCATGTTTTGTTTTTGCAACATGCTTAGCTTAAATTCTACCAAAACTTACCTGAATTTTTATTTCATAACACTTTGGCAACATTTCCTCATAGGATCATAAAGCAGAAAAAGTCTCAACCCAGTCGATCTTACATATGAGAGCTACAGGTCAGAACTGAAACTAAACCAGGCAGAATAGGTCACTGACCTACATAACCATTCCTCCGTCAATAGTAAGGACCTGCAAGATAATAACATCAAACTGAGAAATCAATCACATAAAACGGGAAAAGGAAGACAGGTAAGGAAAATAAGAACAAAGAAGGATTTAGCCACGACATGGCTATGGCAAAGGATGTAAAAGCAAGATATTGCATTGTCAAGTCAAAGACAACCAAGCATGGAATAATAAGTTATTCCATGCCAGCCACTGCATGTCCAGGCCATAGCCAAGACAAGGCAAGAATTGATTAATGGTGAGCTACATGTGTAGCCAATAAAATAAGTCACCCAGTGGGACTGATCGCCTTCAAAAAATAGCTGAGATCCAACACCAAATAGAATTTATAGTAACAAAATAATGAAATAGATTCAAAACCTGTCCAGTAATGTAACCGGCAGCGGGATTGAGGGCCAAGAATTCCACCAGTCCAGCAACTTCTTCAGGTTGGCCATACCTACCTGAAAACATAATAAATATTGTTACCATCTTCAAGCACTTGATTTCATTTGCTAAACATATTTTCTGCTATGTAAACTGTTTTGTAAGTGTGGTTAAGCTTAACAAACTCTTGATTGAAGCAGTGAAAACAAGGGAGTGATAAATTTGATGCCTTTAGTATCTCTACTTATAATAAATGAGGACACAAAAATATTCACATGAAAATTGCAAGTTTAAATCCGCTACTCATGATGAATGCTAAGGACTATTTAGTAATATTTTCCACAGAAAACTTCAAATCCAGCAAAGATTCAGGCTCGAGAAGATTGCGCTTGACAAAAGACAAGGCAGTGAAATCAAAAATTTGAAGATACAGAAATGGAAAATCAGAAGAAACATATAGCTTGTAAAATCATCTTTCACCTAAGGGGATTTTCTCCAAGATCTTCTTTTCTAGGTCTTCGCCAAGCTTGGCGGTCATATCAGACGCGATGAATCCCGGTGCAATAGCATTGACCTGAAAGAATGTACATAGATAAGAGGGGATTTCGTATGCAGCATCAGCTGCATGAATTTTTGAAACATGTGATCACTAGAACCAAAATAAATAAATAAATAAGGAATCTGGATACTCACATTAATATTTCTGCTTGCATATTCCTTTGCAACAGTTTTTGTCAGGCCAATAACACCTGCTTTTGCAGCACTGTAATTGGCTTGGCCAATATTTCCAACCAGACCAACGACTGATGCTACATTGATTATTCTTCCCTACAAAATCAAAAGTTGACTGAGAAGGGATATTTTAATGTTGAACAAACATACATAAAGCAAAACCACTCCTGTATTAATACTCTTCCCCCCCCCCCCCCTCTTTTTGTGATTCTTAATACAAGAAAACGTTTAGTTCAGATGCAAGAAAACCAGTTGCCATTTAAAAGTGAGAAAGTAAAAGCCTTCAATTGTATAACAATGGTTCTAGTCCTAAGTTTGTTAAGCTTGTTTAGAAAACAACACCATGTAATATTGATAAATCACAGTGGAAAGCCCCATAGTTCAATCACATTAAAGCAACTCCACTCTGACTGTATTTCTGCACAAAAGAAGCAAAGGAGCTCCGCCTCCGAAAAAGGAAAAATGCAAAAAGAATGCAGAAATAAAAACATGGAAATCTGGGAGAGAAACAAGCTTAACAACCCCATGTGAGAAAACAACACCACATCATATTGAAACAAGCCTGTAGACTGTAGCTCAATTGGTTGATCTAACTGATCTATTGAATAACCCCAAGACGGACGCATTATTATACCTTTTTCTTCTTCATCATGATTTTGGCTGCTGCCTGCAAAGATAAATGGCCTCAGTTCCAATATACTTTAGCATCCATAAGCATAGCTGGTAAGATCATAGGAACGTGCACCTGTGTACACAGGAATACACCTGTAAGATTCAGATCAATAACCTCCTGCCATTGTGACTTCTTCATTCTCATGAGCAATGTATCTCTAGTGATTCCTGAAAACATGGTAGATATTTAGGGCACTGGATTGAAAAATCTGAAACTGATGAGACATGAAGTGAGACAGTTGTATAACCTGCATTGTTAATCAATATATCAATGGTTCCCCATGCATCAACAGCCTGCAGATTCCACAATCATCACTCATGAGCATTCCATAAGTAATTGATGGCAATCAGAAAAACTTAATAAGCCAAGAGAACATTTGCTCACAGTTTTGATCATTGATTCCACATCAGCTTCTTTGGAAACATCTCCACCAAAAGTAAGAGCCTGACCACCAGATGCCTCAATCTACAAAAATATTGTAAAAGCAACTCCATCAGTCATTTTAAATCAAGCAGGATGACCACCAAACGTCACTAACGCCTGAAGAACATGAGAGATGACAATAGCAGGTGCAGGAAATGCAACAATCTTTTGGGTATAAAGCATAAAACAGTGTGAATGAAATCTTATGGATAGAGAAAAGAAATGTGATATGAAGAATTGCCAGTTTTAACTTAAAAAAGCGGGGCACATTTGTCTTTCCTTACTTTTCAGGTTACACTTGACTAGTTCATAATACATGACATGCAGCCAAGAAGATGTAAAAAGCAACAGTAGAAAGTAACAACCAACAAGGATCCTGCTTTCAAAGAGCCAACTGTGTATCAACTCTTTAAAATACATAGCATCATATATTTGGATGACTTTATAGTATTCTTCTACTTACATAGGCAAAAGGATACTGCAGCTTCTTAAAAATTCTAAATAATGCATTAGCAAATGAAACATGCAAAAGTATAGCCTTGAATATTTCAGAATTTACTAAACAAATTGCTGAATCTAGGATTCAGGAAATAATATCTTAGAACATGTGGAAGATCTCCTACGGTAGATTCGAAAACAGAGATGCATAATTTTTTAAGCATACTCGTCCATTTTTCTTTCAAAGACAATTTTCATGAGTACTTACATATATATCTTTCAATACAATTTCATTTACCTCTTTGCAAACTTCTTCAGCTTCCTTTGATGACCTAGCATAATTTACCAGGACCTGTAATGATGCAAAAGTGACCACATTCACTAATACAGTATCAAAAGGTAACAACACTAAAACAATCATTAACATGATCTTCGACAGAAGGCTTCAAGATACGGAATACTTGGCTTCAGCCATCAAAGGTTAGCTGGCTACATTATCACAGAGCTATTTATTTTCATTCTTGGGTCAGACCCCTGCCAGCTACAGAGCGCCTGCATGTGTATACATGAGATGAGCCTGCTCTAGTTAATAACTCACTAACCTTGCAACCTGCTTTTCCCAAGGATGTCGCTACTGCTCTGCCAATACCCCTAGAGGCACCAGTCACCACAGCCACAGGAGCTTCCACATTTTGTGCTGCTTCATTGGTTGCTTGTTCTATGGTGGCAACCTGTGCTCTGATTCCTGCGTGAACCATTACAATCAATGAGATCTAGATTTAAAGATAATTGATTTTATCTATACCAAACAAAATTGCCAAAAGTGGAAGGATTTGGGACGTGATGTGATGTGTATCTGTAAAGAAAGCCTATATTGCAAACAGATATAGAAGATTAATTTCCCTAAATATTTGCTGAAGTGTTAGATGGGTCAAATCAGTAAACCCATTTTCTTTAAGAATGAAGTCAACTAATTAACTTTTTTTCCCCCATCTCATATAGCGGCAGAAGTAGTGAACTTGCAAACAGCAGGTCGATCAGATGAAACTTTTTGCAGCTACAGTGGCTAAGTAGCCAATCCAATTTTTCTGTTTTCCAGGCTGCTCCCTTTAAGTTAAGGGAAATCCGATTGAGGGCAAAAGGACGGGATGATAGAACTTGATCAATTATCGGCTCCGTTCCGTACAATGTATAATTTTACTCCTCAACAAGATGAAATGGATTCAAAGCAGTTAGATACTGCAGATTAGTTGCATGTCACTGTCAGAAGCACTTTCAAGTAGACAAATTTGCTTGGCTTTTATTTCATATTGTCTGGGTAATAAAAGAAAAGAATGAAACAAAAAAATTGGAATTCTTCTTTGAAGGATCACTTGAAAGATGGTCATATAGAGAAAACCTCTGACCATGAAATTACTCCCAATGCCTTCCAGAAAAGTACTTGATAGGTGCTTTTAAGAAACGGGCTTTAATATTTTCGGTGTCAATAACATCCAAAAATCTCAAAGATATCACCGCATATATGCCTGAAACGAATGCAAATTTTGCTACAAATAACACAACAAACCAATGAATTGAAAGCATAGAAAACATAAACAAGAAGAAACAGTACCAGAAGAAGGGAAGGAGCTGTTCCATCTACGCTTGAGCTCAACGGAAGGGCGAGGCAGAGCCTTAACCTGAACCGGAGACCATTGACGAAACTGCGGGACTTTTCGGTCACCGAATTTCGCGGAAGTAGCCGCCGATTTGAACGCGACAATGTTGGATCCGGCGACGGCAGCCATGAGAGGTTTTCCGCGAAACGAAATAATCCAAGACAAGAGGGTAGCCAGAAATGAAGTTTTGTGGTAATGGCTTTGAGAGACTCTCCCTTCTTACTCCCTTTTATACAAGCCAAGAAAAAAGAAATTGTTTTTGCTTTGGAAAATCCGGAGACCCTTTTGGAGTGGCGATGTGAACGAAGTTCGTGTGACTTTTTATGTGATGCGAATGAGTAGCTGGTGTGCCCCTGTGTTCTTCTGTATACTTACTTTTGTCATGGTGGACAGTATCAGGCCTGGTTTTTTATTTATTTACCATGCACCCAATGGATCTTGTAGATGTCAGCCGCCAGCTACTTATGTGTATGTGGCAAGATTGCAATTAGAAGATATTATTATGACTTATTCTGCCGTTTCGGTAATTAGAAATCAAAATTAGTTGATCCGCTCGTCTAACGCTCTTCGCTCGGGCATGATTTGACAGCACCGACCTATTATCCGGGCAATTCTAATATTTTGATCTTAATTTATATTTTAATTATATGAGCTATTTATTAATAAATGATTAATTTTATAATTATTAAAATTATTATTATATTAACCAATAGATAGTACCATCACATCACAAATTAAAATTTAAATGTCAATAGTCCTAACATTCATTCACACACCACAAAATAACTCCCCTAATTTTTTTTTTCAATTTAAAAAAAAATTATTCATTTAACAATATAAAAAATTGAGTGCAGCTATTGGCATCTCGTTATCAAACTAATAAAATCTATTTTCTTCAGCAATTACATTTAAAGGACACATGTGAATTTAATATATATTTTTGTCTTTAAAATCCCACACCCGTATAAATATAATTTTTCGTTGTTTAAGATTTTTTGGTATGGATCATCAATCCCATTCCAAAGATCAGTTAATTGTTGAGTTTAAGGCATCTAAAAAACCAAAACAAAGAGTTATAAGGACAACAATCTTTTGTTTAAAAAACTTCATGACTGTCCAATGGCTTAGCATAAAAGAATTTATCTAGTAGCAAAATTACAAGAGAAGAAAAACTCAAGAGATGGACCCAAAATTACATGAATGACTGGAGGATAAAGTGACGGGTAATAATATCGATAAATTTTCTAACGTTGGTTAATGGGGTGTAGTTATAATAGGGTTTTAAAAGAGTGTAAGAGGGGTGCCAAATATTGGCTCCACTCCGAAAAATTATATCAATAAATATCAGAATTTCGAGGGCATGACACTGCTTTCCCTTTGAGATGTCTACTTTCTGAACAAATTTTAAAATTTGGCTTTACAGCAGTATGAAGACCTAAGCAAATCACAAAAGAAATTAACTTCGGTAACACACAAGCAGGATTCACAAGAACCAATAAGTTTATCTAACCCATCATCCCACCCTCTAATCCTTGTGCGCAAACAGTTGCAGGTTTCGGCACTGTACTCCCCATGTTGATCAACAGTAATATTACGTACCCACAGGCTATTAATAACACCAGCACGGATCTTTGTTCGGCATTCCCTGATCCCATAAGTACTCTTCAACGAACTCAAAAGCTCGAAACCCTGTTTCTTGAACTGACTCCCACAGCACAAAAGCATAATAATGGTGTACACGTAGGTCGCCTCTGGGTGTTTCTTGTCAGCAGCTCGTTTCAATAGCTTGAAACCTGAATTTGTAAGGCCAAGACTGAAGTAGTCGTGCATGCCTTGTCTGTAAAGGGCTTCAGGGTTTCCACTCTTTTTGCAGCGCATCAAAAATAAGTTAGCATGTCTGTCAGTCATGGGCCAGACTACGTAGAACTTGTCCAAGGATGCATGCTCGAAGACGTAGTCGTCGTCAGCAGCTTGAAGAAAGTATTTGCAACTCAATTTAAGGTGAGAAAGATCGACCAATGAAGTTGAGGCGACTTGAGCGATAACCTCTGTTAGCAAAGCGTGTGGAAGAGACTCAATGGAGGTTCCAACTTTATTTCCTTTTTTTCTGGTTCTCTTTGTTATTGAGAGAAAGCTACTCATCCAGCTGCTTTCAACTTTGTTTCTTTTCTTTCTGGTTCCCTCCATTATCGAGAGAAAGCTAAACATCCGGCTGCGCGCCATAACCGAAGCAGCTTGTTTAGTTTGGGAAGCAGAGAAGAGACGCGGACTTAAATACAAATAAATATCCGGGATACTTTTGAGCCCGTTCAAGCATAACCGTAGCCTGAACCCTTTCCCCGACGTGATAGCAATATTATATGGACATTCTTGTACCAAACCAAACCGAATTTCTGTCGATTTCCTCTTCTGTTTTGGATTTCTGTCTATTTCCTCTCTTGTTTTGGATTTGGACTTATTATAAATTAAGAAATTAATTAGAATCCGCTACCTGTTAATTCACTTGGGGACCCCCAAAAAAAAAAAAGAAAAAGAAAAAGAGAGAGAGCTTTTTAGGAGAATCCATCAATGATTCCAATACTCGCATGAAATTTCAGTTTTCAATACCCGATGACCAACCAATTTCGACAAAAGAGACGAATGATTTGAGAAATTAGAGGAGAGGAGAGAAGAACTGAGAGAGAGAAAAGATTTAAGACACGGGAGTAGCTCAACAAAATGCTAATTCTTGTCTAATCATAACCCTAAATTCTAATTGCAATAAGCAGTCCTAACACAGAAAGAAATTAAAATAAACTAGGGTCCTAAAATACTGTTACCCAATGATAAAAAATGCGGGAGGTCAAATTCAATATCAAACATGACTTGTTTGTGAAGAGGTTGATAGTGCCTTAATTGGGAAAATTACACCTTTATTACACCAAAACCCATACCTTATCAAACATGTTAATCTGTAAATAAATATAAAAAAAAAAGGTTATACGAATATTGAATTCGGTATATTTTTAATAGCAAATGCTGGTCAAAATATGAGCTTCCGACTTTAAATTGAAAATGCAAAATCATTACAAAGTAAACATGGCAAAGTTGATCTACCGCTTGAAATGGAAAGCTCCAATTTACCAAATATAATAATAATAATAACAAAAAAAAAACCGACAATTGAAAGCCACCGATATATACAAACTCTAGGAAGAGGCTATCAATTACCAGATAACATTACAAATGTCGGTTCACATGTCAAACATTGAACTTCATAATGTAAGAAGCTATAATTGCAAAGACTAAAACTAGAATGACGCTCTCATTATACCAAACTGAGCACGGCTTTTTGGAATTATTCTTGTGACTAAGGGCTTTTTTCCACTGGCTTTTTGGAATTATTCTTGCGACGAACCTTAACAAATGCTTTTTGCAAATCCTGAACATGCCAATCAAAAGGAAGAATGTTAGTGAAGGAAACCAAACAACACAGGTATTTGACATCTAAAGGATTTTCAGCAGGAAACTATGGACCCGTTTGGCAGCGCAGCTGCCCCAAACGGGTCCTAATTGCTGTTGGGGGAGTGTTTTTTTTTTTTTTGCTTCCCCCCCCCCCACCCCAAGAACCAAATTGCAGTCTACACAATCTTTGAAAAAGAGTGTGGTAATAATATTTGCATTTCAATTATATATAGTCAACTGAGTCGAAATTGGTTACAAATTAATCCAAAAACTGTTTAAAACTTTCCTTAAGAGTCATTTGCATTATTTATGCTCAATATTCAGCAGATTGTATTCAGCTATCCCAACATAAATATCAACCAATTCCTTAGAATGGATACAGAGAACATTTCTCTTATTTCTCACTTCCATTGCTCAGACTTCCATCGGCCAAAATTTCACATTCATGTAATCATCTAGCTTCTGCTCTGAACTAAGACCATAATATTACTGAATCTAACAAAAAGGATCAGCGCATGCTTTCTACACAACCCAAAATCCATTTAGATTTCTGTGATCTATAACTATACAAGTTGATGTTCAAATGAATAAAAAAAATGAATAAAATTAATTAATCTTTTAATATTTTGGCAAGTATATTGACATCATCATAATAATGACTGATCAAAAGGAGAAGATGTACAGAATATTCACAATTACATCTTGATAGCTCAGTTCAAAGGGATTTGATGTTAAATATCTATTATACTATGGTAATCGAGCCAGCTTCCCAAGATCAGACAATGTGTCAACGACAAATTAAAGGTCCATGTACATTCCACATCACAGGCCTCTATCCACATTGACAAGCTCTTAAGATGCTAACTAATACTTTTAAGTAATGAGTCTCAGTTTATCTTTCAAACCACATTGACAAACTCATAAGATGCTAGCTAATACTTTATGTAATTTTTCTCAGTTTATCTTCTGTGCTGACAAGAATAATGATAGTTCAAATATAAGGAATTCAACTTCCACATGATCGGGTAAACAGCTCAAAAGGCGAGAGAGGGAGAAAGATCAAAATAGAGTGTAAACAGCTCAAAAGGCAAGAGAGGGAGAGAGATCAAAATAGAGTGTCTTTGTGAAGTAAATATTGACTTACCTGAACTGTTGCTGATTTAGATGGCTCTGAGGTCCAAAGGTCTTCCAAATTGTAGTAGGCTCTAGCATTCTCATCAAGAGCGTGAACAATCACTTTGCCTTTATCAACAACAGCAGCAATACATATGCATCATTATTACCACCACTTAGCTACATAATGTCAAGAATTAGCAGTTATGACAAAACATTCCAAATTTCTAGTGAAACATTACAATCATTAAGTTACATTAGTCAATTTGATATTTCTATACAAAATTTAAATATACCATTAAGTAGTACGATTGAATTGATTTCACAAAATAGCAAGCACATCACTTCAAAGCATCTACATAAATGGTTATAAAGAGTTGAGAATCCGGCACAAACCAGAGTCGATGATAACCCATTTTCCTGTATCCTGCCCTTGAACACTGGGTAGCATCATCTGCTTCGCTCCTACCTCTCTCTGCCTCTGCTTAGCCTATTCATGCCAACAAAATATACCAATAACAATAATCAATACCTACTGCCCTAATCGCACAATTAATCACCAACAAAATATTAACATATAAAAAAGTTAGAATTTTCATCTACATTATAAAGAGCAATACTCAAACAGAATATTAGGGTTTTAAATTTTATTTTCTAAAAGAAAAAACGAGGGAATAAATGAAACTGCCTTGTAAATAATGGCTTGAGCGATATTCTTGACGTGCCACGTGGACCTACCGGTGGCAATCACCATATAATCTGTCCAATCACATTTTTCTCCGACCGGTATCACCTTAACGTCGTCTGCTCTCACATCAGTCAATATCTTCTCCACATCTTGTAAATTCAGCAGCCCGTCGTTAGTTCCCGAAACCGAGGACAAAGACGATAACCTCGGACTCAGCTCTTGCTGCTTCCATGATGAAAGTGATTTCGAAAGATTGAGAGATCGATTTCTTAGAGCCGCCAACATCTGATCAGAACCCACACAGCCACATCTGCACTGCGCCGGTTTTTGTATTTTATTTTTAAATCCTAAACCCCTACGGACCCAACGACGTCGTTCTTCAATTAAAAAATCTTGTTTCCGAGAAGCGCTCAACAAACGACGCAGTTTTTCCCTTTTGACTTTTATAAAGATAGCCGGTGATGATGTTTACTGTTTACCTCGGGCTTTGAGGGAAACAAAGTAAAAAGTTAATGTGGTTTGTCCACCGTTGGATCTATAATTAAAAGTACGATTTGACTTCAGAACGAACTGTCGGATTGACGACACTTGTAAGTGAAGGACGCTCGCGAGCCAAAGTTTCACTTTCTTTAGCGAACTCCCGTCATTTCATCATCATTGCCTTGTAGGCTTGTGGTAACTTGTAGCCACCGAAGCCCACGGGCCTCACGTGTGATCCGACAAAGAGAGTTGAAAAATGAGTTAAAGCTGCGTTCATGGAATCATTGTCAAGGACTTCCCATGAATCAAAAGCACCATCTGTTGATTATTTTAATTTTATTTCCTTCTTAAATTTGACCATGATTACAAATGCAATTATTATTAAAAAGTAAATTAATTTATACAGCATTAGATATGAGTCGTATTCGCATGACGAACCCATCCCTCTTATAAATTATTATCGTCCGGTGAATCTCTTAAGTTAAATATTAACTAAATTTTATAATCTTATTTTTTTTTAAAGAAATTTTAATAATCTTAATTCGATAAACCATCTAATGGTCTATCAGCAAATTGTTAATTTTGATATTAAATTATAAACCCCAAAAAAAAAAAAGTATCTTATCAATGTTGATATCACAAAAAAGGGTTAATTGGCAGATCTCGCGTCAACTTCTTGCCAAGATATGGACGTATTAATAGAAAAAAGTTCAGCCACCCAAAGCAAGGTGGTGCTAAGTGATAAAGTTGATATGGACGTATTAATTAAACATATGCTTACTGCTTTGTCTTTCTATTTTCTTAATTAAAATTTGGTCGATGATCAAATCTTTGGATACTATTGGAGCTGTTATCATTACTGTCAAGCATTTTTTAAGTTTTCTCCACCCACCAATTAAAACGACATCATTCTAATCATTATTATAATGATCACGGAATACGTTAACATAATCACTTTACTGCTAATGTTACGTTTTTCTCTCTTTTTTTTTTTTTGTAATTAGAGACTAAAACATTCGACCGTTATCGTTAAATTATATATTTATCCAAAGATCATAGTTGATATTTACAAGTCACGCTAAATATAAATATTAATTAATTAAAACAACGATAGATGTAATTAATTGGCACACCGTTTGCTATTTTATAATATGAAATATAATATTTGTAAATTAGAATAACAGATTCTAATGTTTTATATATTAATTTTTATTTTCCATCTAACAAGCTGCAAGCTTCACAAAATTCCCCTGTTCAAGAATAGTGTGTATTGATGATACTCATCAAATTAAATCATCATCATTAAAGACTGTCTCTAAGAATTGGAAATGAGTAAATGAAACCGATATTATTAATAGGCTAGAATTAAAACCATCAATACGGCAAAATCAGACAATACTTTAACGACTCGGGGGCCTTTCAAAAATATTGTTGAGCATTTATTAGTCTAAGCTTTCATTTTATCCTTTTTGCTTCTTAAATAAAGCATTTATATATTTATTAATTTAAAATAAAAAAATGGAAGAAATTACCGCATTTTATATAAACTAAATATAAATTAAGGGGGGGGAAAAAGCTGAAAAGCAAAAAAGAAAAGAAAATCACAGAGAGAAAAACGAAAGCTTGGTAACGGGGGAAAGGAAAGAAGCAAATCTGAAGAAAAACAAAAGCGGCAACAGCAAAAACGAAAACGGGAACAAAAAAAATTGAAAATGCTTTCAGTTCATTGAAACAGATCGATCTCGACAGAGAGTCAAGCAGCAATCGATCTGTGCGTGCATGACAACGCATTTAATGCGATAGATCCAAGTGGTTCGGTAGGACATTCGTGGCAACTGTAATTGAGCATTTAAAGTTTAATTTCTTTATCTCTGCAAAAATTTGAGATCTTAACTTTACTCCCGCCGCTCAACGAGCTTTCACATTATCTGTTTCGACTTCAATTTATTGTAAGTCGACCCGACTGACTCCAGCCTATCTCAAGCTGAGTGCGTAGAGTATTTTAGGTGTGTATGTATTCACTTGTTTGTTTTGAAGCTTAGCTGGAGGCGAATTATAGAAGTTGAAATTTCAGTTAATTTAGGGTTTGGCATTTAGTGACTGCCAGTTATCGGGATCTTCTGTCTGAGGATAATTTAGGGTTTCAAGATTCAAGGAATTAGCTTCGGGATTGACTAATGAGTGATTTGCGTTTGAATTTGGTGGCTAAACTTGGAATTTAACTAGCTTTTTTGAAGCTTGTGTGTTGCAGCAATTTGTGGAAATAAGCTGTTTCATTTGTAAATTATATCTGGATGTGAATTTGTGGTTGTGAATGATGAGCTGTTGGGTTTGGTGCGGTGGTTGTTTGATTACGGATTGTGAGGGGAGGAGGAGGAGGAGGTTGGAGAGGTGATTTTTGGAGCGGGAGGGTTTGGTTTGGTTTGGTTTGGTTTGGTTTACAGCGATGCCTCCTTCGCCGGCATTGAAGTGCTCTCCTGGGAGAGAGCTGAGAGGGGCGAATCACAAGCGAGGGCGAAGTTTTGAGAGCGGAATATTGTTCAGAGAGAAAGATGATGACCTTGCTTTGTTCAATGAAATGCAGACCAAAGAAAAGGAGAGCTTTTTGCTTCAGTCTTCTGATGACTTTGAAGACACTTTCTGTAATTTTCAAAACCGAGTTGACTTCTATATTTAGATATATGTCGCTACAAGTGGAACAATTTCTATTTTTGTCTGATTCCGCGGTCTAACAATGCTGAATTCTTCTGTTTTGTTGTGGATTGTTTTTTTGCAGCTACAAAACTGAGACACCTTTCGGATATCAAGCTTGGAATCTCGATTCCTGTTCGAGGAGAGAGTAGTGAACTGCTAAATGCAGATGGGGAGAAGAATGACTATGATTGGTGGGTCATTTTATCTCTTGGCCAGTCACTTGCAAACTTAATAAGTTCGTTGAGTGTCAAAGAACCGGATAGTAAATACGAGGATAAAATTACTCAAAATAAAAGTAGGAGAAGCAAATAATAAGTTCGTTGAGTGATTGCGCCTAAGTGAGTGTTGTGTATGCTACATGTGTAACTCAATAATGCATTTTCCGGCTATACATTTTTCAAGAAGATAAACATATGCCTGTCAGCAACTTTCAATTCCCAAATGCTTTAAATTGAATTCTTATCATTTTACTGCTAGCACCTAGAAATTATCTCCCCTTTTCTGTTATTAAGCTAATTATTATTATTATTATTATTATTATTATTCTTGGCATTGGTTGGATCCCTAACATCACTGATTTTGAAGGTTGTTGACTCCTCCCGACACCCCTCTTTTTCGTTCATTGGATGATGAGCCGGCACCAGTTAATGTTGCACGGAAGGGCAGGCCTCGGAGCCAACCAATTTCTATATCGAGATCATCAACGGTATGTCATCAGACTCTATGTCCTTTTCATAATTCCGTAAAAAGTTGCTTAAAGTACTCAGTACTTGCATCTGTGTTCCATGTCTTTTACATCAGATGTGCATTCTTATGTAGATGGAGAAAAGTTACAGAAGCAGTAGGGGTAGTCCAAGTCCAAATCGCTTAAGCCCATCACCTCGATCTGGGAATAGTTCATTCCAGTCAACGAGAGGAAGGCCGTCTTCAGCGCCTCAATCCAGTCCAACTCCTGCTCTGCGGTCTTCTACTCCAACACGGAGGCCATCTCCTCCCCCAAGTAAACCCTCTACATCTGCACCGAGGTCTTCTACTCCAACTCCACGGAGGATGAGTACAGGTTCAAGAGGTACTGCAGTCTCGTCAAGTGTGAGGGGAACTTCTCCCATAAGGACAAGTCGAGGTAATTCTGCCTCTCCAAAAATTAGGGGATGGCAGTCAAATATCCCTGGCTTCTCTTTGGAAGCACCACCCAATCTTCGGACATCCTTGTCTGATCGACCGGCCTCTTACGTGAGGGGTTCCTCACCAGCATCAAGAAATGGTAAGGATTCAACTTCAAAATTCGGCAGGCAATCAATGTCTCCCACTGCTTCTAGAAGTATCAGTTCTTCACATAGTCATGATCGAGATCGATTTAGCTCTCATAGTAAAGGTTCTTTCGCATCTTCTGGTGATGATGACATGGACTCTTTACAGTCTATTCCTATTGGTGGCTCCGACTACTCAGTGTCAAAGAGAGTTGGTGCATATCCAAATAACAGAGCTCCAGCCTTTTCTAAGAAATCAACAAGAATTCTGTCCTCAAGTTCTGCTCCAAAGAGATCATCCTTTGATTCTGCCCTTCGCCAAATGGTATTTTTATTGCTTGGGTCATTTGGTCAATGTGCTTGACTGCTGACAATGTAACTTTGGTCCTTTGTTTAATTGTTAAATTCTAGATCTAACTGGTTTATGTGCTTGCTTTGGCCAATGGTCAAATTCATAATTCTACCCATGAGCTGTTAGTTTCTTTAACTTGTCTTCTGAGTCTGATGTGGGTGTGTGAGTGGGTGCTTGCCTTCTGTCTCAAGTAAATACTGAATAAAATTGGCTCTGCGTTATTGATGGCAAAAACAAATAGAAAAAGGTAATATAAGTGGCTGGTTTCCTTGCAAGGTTTCTAATGTATACTTTGTAACTAAATCACATGTAGGTTAACATATCTACTATGAATAGCTCAATCTAAACAGCAGATGGGAAGCCTGTGTGCATGTAAAGCTTGACAAGCTCTTTGTGGTATAAATCTATTCTAAATTATAAGCGCTGAATGCTGACAATAGTAATCATTGGTAGGGGAATGAAACAAGATTTGTATAACATCGGAAATTTAATGGCTTTAATTAGTTTTAACATTTTATATAATTCACTTAAATACTTGATATGGTACATTGTCCATCTTCATGTATTAAAGGAAACAATTAATTTGGTCTTCGTAGCCAAATCCGTAAAAAATCTCATCATTTACTTTATTCTCGTGTTACTATTACCCCTCAGAAAATGTTCGTGTTTAGGTTTTGAATTTCAAGGATGTTATCATAATGAATGTTCCTGTGCAGGATAATCGAAGAAGTCCTCAGAATATGTTCAGGCCGCTCTTATCTAGTGTCCCAAGCTCCACTTTCTTTGCTGGAAAGAGCAGTTCTAACCATCGCTCTATGATATCCAGGAATTCTTCAGTTACAACCAGCAGTAATGCAAGTTCTGATCAAGGTACAAGTGTTGCACATGACACTGAAGGAAATGAACACCACCAGGATGATGTGACAAGTGGTTGTGGGAAAGTACTGTATTGTGATGTTCAGGAAGAAGTGTTTTCCTTTGATAAGGTGGATTCAATAGATGAAGAAGATAGGCATGAAAGACATGAGAAGTCACCTAACCATCAGCTTAGTGGCTTGGAGATGGATCCTTCTACGAAATGCAATTCTGATGCCTTTGAAGAGTTCAATCATCATGGCACTGATATCAATGTAGATCCAACTTCTGATTTGACTCTTAGGGCTGATTCTTCTGAAGTTTGTAGTTCTGGAACTACTAGACTGTGTTCTCGATGTAATCTCCAGTATCGTGTGATTGAAACAGGAGAAAGGGACATTAATCTTTGTCCAGATTGCAGAAAGCAAAATGATCTTGTGACTGTCACTAATCCTGAGAGAGCTGTAATAGCTGCAGAAAATTCCTCAGTGTCATCCATGAAGATTTCTGAAGATAATAAACCATTTGATGAATTAAACCCCCCAATGACCGTATCTGAATTGCAGTCACAAGTTTCTGATACAGTTGAACCAAGGGTTTCTGAGGTAGAAAAAAATGTTGCAAAAAGCCAAACTCCCAACTCTGAGCAAAGCCAAATATACTCGCGTGAAAATTCTACAGCAGGTTCTCCTTTGGAAGGGGGTGAAGAGAAGCTTAATTATCTGCAAGATATGGGACAACCTGATGTTGGTTATGATCTGGCTGATAGGGACACTGAAGGTCAACAATTGCAGCTCTCTAATGACCATTTAGATATGAAAGTTTTCACTTCAGAAGGTGCTGGCATTTCCTTATTGCTGAAGAGGTCAACCAGTATCAAAGGGCCTGTTGTTCAAGGCAGGACTTTCACTGCTACTAATATACCTTATGAAGATCTGTCTTATGCAAGAGACAGTTCTAACAGTTTGAGAAGCTCCGTTGGACATGGAAGTGTCTCTGCTTCATCTTCAATTGATTTCAGCTCATCTAGACAATCAGACACTCGTGTACAGCGGCAGTTAAGTGGGAGGAAATTGGACATGGAGAATTACAGATATGATTTGAACACAAAACCTCAAAGCATTGGGTCATCATTACCTGGGAGCTCAATCTATACTCATCAAGTTTTTGGTCTTGCAAGAAGTACACATGAAAATTCTGAGGCCTCAGTTGGTGATGTGAAACATGGTGTAGAAAGGATGCCAGTTACTTCTCAATCTGAAGTGCTTGCTTCGGAAAATAAAGAAGCGGGCATTAACAGTATAGCTTTTACTGATGCAGCAGTTCTTGAGGAAGGTATTCTTGGACGTAATGAGAGCAGTAGAACAGTGGATGCTTCTACCTCAGAGTTTTCAAGCCATATGGCCAGTATTCAGTCAGAGCAAAATTCTGTGGCATCATTTCCAACTTATGAAGACCGTACGATTGCAAGGAATGCTTCTGATGTGGAAGCATCTGTTATCATTCCTGAGTCTTCTTATGAGGAGGAACATTCCATGCTGGACAATGGTCCTGATGGGATGGATGATGCAGAAGTTCCTTCTCATAGCGCTTTGGCTACAATATCAGAAATAGAAATGGAGAACAGCTGTCAGAATCCCCTAAGTTCACAGATGGCAGAGGTCTCTCCTAGGTCAACAAGCATCACCAATGAATTTCAGGAGCCTTCTGTTCCTGCATCTTCAGGTAAGGATATAACAGCTGTTCCAAACCTCAATATCTCAGATCATGCACATGGCATTTTAGGGATGCTTTGTTTTGCTGTTTTTTTCGTTCGGAATCTTACTAGGTTGGATTAATTTCCTTCAGATAACTGTAGGATTTAATGTTCACCTGCCATTAATTTAGAACTGATTATGATGCAGAACAGGAAATTTTTTTTGTTGACTATGTATACTGTTAAGAGTTATTGGGAATTTTTTTTGTTATTTTTTGGTCTATAATTTGAATTGGTTTCCATCATTGTAGAGTTCTGGATTGGTGTGGTCCTAGGGAGTTCTATTGCTAGTCTCAGAGGACTGCTTTTTTTTTTTTTTAATTTTTTGTGTATTCCTCTCTCTTTGTTTCTCCAGGATAAAAACAGACACAAACGCACTATTCATCTTGTTAGTCATTTGAGAAGAACAATGTGTCATTTCTTTTTTCATTGATAAATTTTCACAAAAGATAATATATTTTATGGTCTCAACATACTTTTTTCTGTTAAAGCTTTGTTGTGATATAGGAGCTGTGTAAGTTTCAGCACTGTCTTGATAAGTTTTCTTTTAATGCTTGGTAGAGGAGTCAACTGTCTTGGTAGAGTCTCGTGGAGGAAGTAAGGCCAGAAGCTTGACACTAGAAGAAGCAACAGATGCAATACTTTTCTGCAGCTCCATTGTCCATGATATAGCCTATCAGGCTGCAACCATAGCAATTGAGAGAGAAAGTTCGGTGCCATTGGAAGATTCCCGGCCAACAGTTACAATACTGGGAAAATCCAATTTGGATAGAAGGAACCTACGTGGTAGGGCTGTGGGTAAACAAACTTCGAAAGCCCATAAAGCTAGGCAGAGGCGAGTAGAAACAAATGAAAAGCCTGCCCTTATCGAGACTGAGAACGACGAGAATGCTGATGAATCTTTGATCCAAAATGTAGGGCTTCCTAATAAGGGGGATAATCTGAAGCCTCCAAAGCTGGAATCCAAGTGCAATTGCACAATAATGTGAAGTCTTTCGCTCAGACCATGCTAGCAGTTTCCACCATTGTTGCTCTCCGTCCGGACGGGAGGATGCTGAGATGAATGCTTGTATTTTATTGGTTTTGTGTTTGAAGGGCTGTTTGAATTATCGCGAATTGGTTTTTTGTTGGGTCCAATTTATTTGTAAAAAAAGGGGGAAAAAAACAAAAACACCACAGGCTGTTGGTGGCATAATTGTAAAGCTCCTATTTTAGGCTGATGATATTAGTGAGAGGCATTGACGGATCGTGTTTGTTCCAGTCGCCCCATTTCACTTTGTTTCAAGCCGTCTGTTACAGGTATAACTGGTAAATGCCCTCCTGATCGATTGTAGGGCAAGAAAAGCGTAGATTTGTTCGGGGGTAATAGAACAAAATCCGTAAATTTATCTGAAATTATTACATGTATGTACTTAAAAATAATTTCATATGTAGATAAAATAGGTATTTGAGTAAAAGAAGATTGTAGCGGTGCTGGTGATGTAAAATGAGGGATCAAATATGAAATTATTTGATAAATATACGGATTTTGTTCTGCTATCCCCCAGCAAATCCATGCTCTCCTTGCCCCACGAATTCCATCACTATATGGCTATAATTTCATATGAGTCAGCAAAGCAATTATTAAGGTTTTAAGTAAAATTAGCTAATATAGATGAAAATAGAACACGATCAAAATGAGGGCAGCACGCCAGTATCATTGCTTTTTAACATCGGGCAGCAATGGAAAACCTGTAGAAGATAAAGAAGTCATTTGGAGGCGATATGAGAGGTTAGTATTCAAGTTTATTTTAAAGTTTTTTGGAGGGGCGTGAAAAAAAACGATAAATGTACAATAAGGATAAATTAGGAATTAAATGAGGTAGAATGAGATATAAAAGTTATTTTAAAAATTTTAATGAGATTAATTGAGAAATGGGGGTAAATAAAATAAAAAAAGAGTCAAATATCACCGCTCAT
Source organism: Atalantia buxifolia (assembly GCA_030444775.1). NCBI lineage: Eukaryota > Viridiplantae > Streptophyta > Magnoliopsida > Sapindales > Rutaceae > Atalantia > Atalantia buxifolia. The sequence continues at coordinate 23,105,186 of CM059837.1, read as the reverse complement.
TATTAAGGATAAAAAATTAACTGTTTGACAAAAATACAGCCCTAGCTTTTTATTTAAAGTGCTCCCACTCCATTGTTGAGCACTTTATTTCATAGCTATTCACTTAAACAAATTAAGAAAAAACATTATATATCACCTTCCTTCTAAATACGATTTCAAATGTGATTTATTCATTTTCTTTTTAGATGTTTTATTGAAATAACTAATTTTTTTAAGATAAACAAATATTCCAACCCTAGAGTGGTGGAGGATGTGAAATAATTACGGTTCTTTTCATATAAATTTTTAAATAAAACATATTTAAGTTGAGTTTTATTTATAGAATTTTTATAAGTATAGTATAGTTTTTATTGAAAAAAAAAATTTAAGTTGTTTCGTTGTTAATGAAAGGTTTTATTAAAACTTATAAAATTACACTAATAAATAAGTTTATTAAAGTTATGTTATGAAATGAATTAAGGTTGTAAAATATTGTAAAATAATGAATTAAGGTTGTAAAATGAAAAAAAAAAGATTGTAAAATAAATTAAGGTTTTTCTGAGAATTTTACAACAACTTTTAATCTCTAATGTCTAAAATTTGAACTTTAAAAATAAAATAATTTATCTAATCTCATAAAACTCCATTTAAAATGTAATCAATAATATTAAAATTTAACTTATAAAATTAAATAACACTTATGATTATCAATAAGATATGGTATAATACGAAACAGGCGCTGAGTAAATTAGTAACGTTTACTGTTTATACCATGCATTATCGCGTGGCCTCATGTACTTGCACAGTTGCACAACCACGGCCCACGTAGAAAATTAAGAAATAAAAAAAAAAAAAAAAGGATTTGGCGGGAAGAGTAAAGTAAAGCGAAAAAGGTACATCTCAAAAATTTCCGACGCATTTGCTCCAAACCTCTGAAATGGAAACCGATTCAGACTCCGGCGGCTCTCACATCTCCACCACTCCTCCCAGATGCCAAAATCCTCCGTCACCGTCGCCGCCGCAAACGAATACCTTCAGTTCCAGCAAATCTAAAGTTCTCCATGTGGCCACTATGGCGATCAACAAAAATGAAATGTCGGCCTTTAAAATTCACTTCAAAAGTAGTACTGCTAGTTTTGTTAGTATGGGAATGTCGGCCTTTCCTTTTTTTTAACAAGACTATAATAAATTAATAATTAAAGCTATTGTAACCATTGAGTTTACATCTGTCCTTGTTTTAGAAATTTAACAAACGACTGATTTAATAATCCTAAATTAACTCTACTAGTTTTTAACTTCATTGACGTCATTTTCTCAATCAGTATGATTAATCGTTAAGATTCAAGACATATGGTACGTAAATTAAATTTAAATCCCATATTATGTTAGATTATATCATAACTAGTAATTAATCTATATTAAACCCATTGCCAATTTTTTCTTTCATATAATTAAATTCAAATTATCTTTTCTTATTTATCCTTGAAACTTAACTGCATCTTATACTTGCGCTATCCCATGTCAATTATAAAATACAGGATTTCGTAATATTATAAAATATATCATACTATTAAGCTAATACACATTGTGTTAATCATTTCAAGATAATACGCGTTACGTTAATTAGAAAATTCAGACTTATTTTTAATATTATTATTGAATTTAATCGCTCTGATCTAACACGAAATAAGATGATGTTTGTTTTCTAGTACTTTAAAAGTATCTATATGCGTATTTACATAGAAATAAAATGCATGACCTGTGATTTTCATTCTCATAATTCCTTTAGCCTCTAGTATAATTTTTATATCCACTTCGAAATTGCCTGTATAAGAAAAATAAGGTAAATTTTTAAAGTACAGCCTTCTCGTTTCTTCATAAATATTTTCCCTATCGAATCTATCACACTTCTTTTACAAAACAAAATTGCCCATACGAAAGAAGGCAAAACTAACAGCCAGTGTAAAATGGAACAGATGACTTAAGCCCAAAAGCATGATAATCCAAATACTCACCGTCTTGATTTTTTATTCTTCTAAACTAAAGTTATCTTGGAGTCAAAGCAGAAGCCAAAAAATTAAATAGTCAAAGTCTCAGCTTAGTAAAGGCATTGGAACTTGAGGTGATTAAAACGACAAAAATTTATGCCGTTTTGATTTCACTTAAGTTGACGGGTGAGTGGCACCTGGTGGTTTGGTTGTTGTTGGAGCTGATTTTGGCGGGAAATGCAGTTAGTGAGTAACAAACCTAGAAACAGGATTTATAAGCTGCTTCTGGTGCATTCTCATATATTCCATTCTAGAAAGATCATAGTGAAAAAGAGGAGGGAAAATTGTTTCTCGTGTTCTTTGTAATCACTTTATAATCTCTTGGTTCTCTGATTGTTTTTTCCTGTTTGTTTGGTTCTCTAATGGAGATTAAATCTAAAGTTTTTTGTTTTTGGCATCTGATCAATCTTAAGTCAGAGATAGATCTTGCCTGTATTGAATTTAGCAAACAAGGGGATTCAATTCATAAAACCACTGAAGCTTGACACGACTAAAAAATGTTAATATTACTTCCAAATATAAGAGTATCTAATTATAATATAACTCAGTGAATCTGGGGTCGAACCAAAAAAAATTTAAAATCTATTAGTCAATTTGTTAAATAAAGAAAATTAATTGCGGAAAAATAAATTATTAGGAATCAAATTAAAATTATGCTAAGATTATAAAATTCACCCTCAGTATTCAAACTATAATTTTAATACTCTCTCGTTTTTTATATTTTATCTAAATTTTACCAATTAATTATTATATCATCTAATTATTGACTAACTATGTGTGTGGATAAATATGAAATAAAGTATCTAATGTGCCACAACTGTATTAATGTATCGACATTATGTCAAAATACCATACAGATCTAAGAAAATCTATAAATTAACATAACATAAAAATAACCAGAAAAGAATAAAATAAATTTAAAACTCAATTGAGAAAGTAATAAATTTAATAATTTGAAATATTGAGTTTCACCCTTCATCTCAGCTCAGTAAAATTGGTCATTCATATTTAAAGAAAACAAAATACTCTTTTTATTTGATAAACTTTTGAAATATACTATAAGGAAATTGATTACACAACAAGACAAGAAAAAAAAAACAAGAAAAAGAAACAATTCCTCAACTTTGCTCTCTTGTGTCTCTCGGCTTGTCTACAACTTTCCCCCTTTTCCCTTGTTTCTTTTTATTATTATATTATATTATATTATATTATAATAATTGAAAGGTGTGATGGTCAGGTGGCCACATGACCACTTGACCATCACAAGCAACCAAAGCATGGTTGCTCACCTTTTATTTCTTTTTTTTGAAATATTTTTTTATTAATTATATCTCCTCAATAATACATTCCAAAAGGCTTCAGTAATTTTTCTTTGTTCCCACTTTTAGTTCCAACTTCTTTTTATTCTTGAAATATATCTACAATATAAAATTAAAATAAAATTAACATATTACAATATTACAAATTAATTAAACATAAATATATTTAGATATTATTAAAACAATTTAAGAATAATGAGCTCATTAATTCACACAATAAATGAAAAACTGATAATTTTATCCTTATTGAATGTACACTTTTTAGTGTCAATCAAAACTCCCTTTATAACCAAGCTGAAGGTGCTCAACTTATGCATTGAGAGGATAGACAAGAATTTCAATTGTTTGATCAAGAATTGTGATGAAGCAGATCTTGGTGAAAGATTATAGGCACTGGGAATTAATGACTAGATTTCTAAATCAAGCTAGCGAATGGATATTCTGAAGAATGAAGCCGATCATTTTGAGAATGAACTGACCGCGCTCGCATTGAAGTTCAACATTCAAGATTGCATGAATGTGGTTATCAATCTATTGAAAAAGACACATCAGCTTATATTTCGAATGCTACTTTGTTAAAGGCAGAGACTGAGAAGCTTATTGGTCTCATGTGCTTGTGCAGTATCAAGAAAAGGGCTTGTAAACTTGTGCATGGGATGGTTGCGTGGGTTTCAAATCTTTTATCGCCAGACGAAGACATTTTGGAAGAATTTGTGAGGATAAGATTAACATTAAGTATGGATATTTATGGTAGCGTGGAAAATCGTGTGCTTAAGAAATTTGTTCTTTTGTTTGAATATGCGGTGGCATGCCTGTAGGAAATGGAGCCTTCTTAAAGAGTATCCCATTATCAGCTAATAGATCTTAAAGATTTGCTGAACAAATTCTTGAATGATGTTATTGAGTTGGACAATATTAATGAGTGCCATATCAAGATTGATGATGTCTTGAACGACCCCCAAGATGTTGTCAAGGTCATGAGTGACAGAATTCACCGTTCTTAAGAAGCCTTTCAAAAAAGGGCTTCTAGTGTTGCTGAATACATGAGTTCATTCTCAAGCAGTAGAGAAACGAATGCAGAATTTCCCACATTTGAAGTGACGTGGTTGTTTAAGGTGAATTTTTTTAGAGTTTTTATCTGTTCACAATAATTTTTATTTTAGTTTCAGATTTTTCATGCTAAAATACATGTTTGTATGTGCTATTGCTGGTTTAATATTACTAATGTTAATTGCGGTGTCTGTTATTTATTTTACTTTATTCTATTTTTCCTCGGTATTTGAATTGTTAGTGGATATTTGTTTATGTCTTTTAAAAGAGGGCAAAATATCTATAGTTTTAACCTAAGGAACATGTGCATATACGATTGTGATTAAGTTAGCTATCAAAATTGGCCAATTTTTGAAACTGTTCTTTTGCTTTATAATAAATTCTATATGGCAATTGAGTGAAATTAAGTTATGGCTACTGGAATTGTCGGAATTAGAGTTTAACAGTTTGAGTGTTGTTGGAGACATGGAGCCCTACTTTGTTTGATGATCCGAATGCTTAATTGTTGTTTCAAGGTAGTTTTTCTTATGATGCTTAGATTGTTTAATAGAGTTGTACACATTGAGTTAGAAAATTGTTAATTTTTAGTTTTAAAATTCTGGAAACTTGGAAAATTTAATAGATTGTATGTGGGGGTAATGATCCAGATAGAACTTGGAGTTTTTGAAGGCTTAAGTTTTAAGTGTTAGGCAGAGTCTCTATAAATGGCCGTTCTAAGGAGATTAGTTAAGGATGAATTTATGTTAAACAATACATTTTTTTTTTTGATTATTGGGATGTGCTAGATTAATAGGTGGAAGTTTAAGGGTTATTTTAGTTCAAGGTAAGTAGACGCATCCTGATGAAATTATGGTTTCATTAAAATGTTCTTGAAGTATTACTGTTATTATTTTCTGTTAAATTAATCACTTTTTTAATATTTTGTGTTGTACCATCTACCATTATAATTGTTAATTGTTGTAAGCCTTTTGATTTGTTGAAGGAATGTTCATTTTTAACTAAATATTGTTTGCTAAAAGCTTTGATTAAAGTATGATATTTGAAAAGTTACGAAGTAAAAGAGAAACTATAGGTATTCTTTATTCTCTAAATCATGCAGCCTGGAATTAGTTTATTGTCTGGGTAATTTTTGGAAACCTCCCCTGAGGTTTATCCTTGCTACACTTAGAGAGAATTTATCAATATATTGACATATAGCACCCCTGAACGTATATAAGCGTTAGGGAGCCGTTTGGTTTGACAATAAAAATACAATAATACCCTTCATTCTACAGTACAAGAACTGGCAATTGTTCTTACATTGCAGAGTTGTCAAATCATCCTTTGCTTTTTGGCGCCAAATGAATAAGAACAAAGACAAGGCTGATATTATACCCTTATAATAATTTAATTTGATAATAAACAAATGACATGATAAGACAAAATTCATGTGGTTGGTGGAAATGCTAATATAGCCTTCAAAAAATGTATTTACAGTTGCTGAATGACTTATATTTCAACAATTTAAAAGCAACAAAGCAAGGCTGATATTACCGTTGGAACCCAACGGTAATATCAGCATTCTTGAGTTGTATTTAAGGGCAAATAACACTCATTTTTTGCCAAGATTCACCACTACCTAATACTTGTTATGGATTCAGCAAGCTTACAACAAACAGCAGGATCTAGCAGCCGTGAATACAAAGGATGGAGGAATGAGATTAATGGCAACCTCATTCGATTTGCAAATAAGATATGTAAGTGCAATAGAAGAGCTAGTGTGAAGATTTCAGAATCGGATGACAACCCAAACAAGCTATATTATTGTTGTCTGGACAGCAGACATGGTTGCGGCTACTTCAAGTTCTGGATGCCATCCCCTAATGATTTCAACAAAGGCGAAATATTTGAAGGTGTAGGAACATGTCAAGCAAATTATGAGTTGCTGCTAAACATGCAAAAAGAGTTGACAGATTTGAAGTTGCTAATGCAAAAAACACATAAAACAATGGGGAAATGCAGTGGTATGAAGACAATATGTTTCCTGAATATGTTCTTGTTCATCTGTGCTATTATAGTTTTAATAGTATGTGTAGCTTTAGCTGCAAAGTAGGCATTATGCAACAGATGCATGTTTTGGTACCTAAAATATCTAATGATCAACTACTACCATGAATGTGAACTTAAGGGCAATTTACATGACTAGCTAAATATGAACATAAAATGCATCCAAGATTTGATCAGTTGCTCACTATCCCATTCAATTTTATTATCCACTATGATTGGTTAAACATTAATATGAACATAAAATGAGCTTTAATAATGTGTGCAAATAACTAACCCATTCAAGTTCAATATCCAGATTAGTTGAATGCATAATCCAGCAAAAGAGCAACATTTGTAAAATTAAAGAATTTTGTGTAGATGAACACAAGAATTTAATCGATATATAATTTTATGTAGGACATTGATGACCATTACTAGCCACCAAAAAGAAATTGGAATGGAGAAAGATATTTTACAGCTTTCCAGGAAACAACAAGACATGAGACATTTAAAACAGTACAGGTTTGCTCAGTATAAAATAAGCTTTAATCAGCTTCATTATCTCGTTCAAGTTTATTCAACTCCAAGCTCACTTAGCTCCATCTTAATATCATCATAACATTAAAACAACAAGCAACCACAATAAATTTAAATCAAAGCATAATATATAATATGAAACCACAAAGCATGGCTATATGGATAATTAGCATTCCAGCAGAAACTCAGTTTGAACATTCATTCTTTGGCTACAACAAACCGAGCCTTTACAAGTGATAGAAGCACAGCATATAAATATATATAGTTATATCTTTCATAATAATTTCCTCTAATTAAGCCAAGACAGACATATATGACCTATTTTTGGCAGTGTGAAAGTCTCTACCTTTCAGCAAAATATAAATCAAAAGAACTCAAACCTATATGTTAGGTGAGTAAGAGATGATACACCATCTATTAATGCTCTAGACACTTCAAAGGTGTTGCATCATCTGATCCCCTCAAAAAAATAGAGTATGGGGTTATATTTATGCTCTGTCTCATCACATACTTTCACCTCTTTGTTCTTGAATCTGCTGGATGCTTTAACTTTAGTACTCAGACTTCATTCTTGAGTTAAATGCCCTGCAAACATATTACATATTCAGTATAAAAACCACACTATTAAGAATATTAAGTAACTTTAAATGTTTCCGAAATCATTATTACCATTATCATGGGCAGATGACTGCATTTGGCTAAACGGATTGCCTAAATCATGTGAGTTGGTCTTACTAATTGGTGCCTAGAAAATGAAAATTCGTGATTAGTTTATAAATCAAGTGTCTGCAACAATCTTCATTAAGAATGATTTCAATACATTTGTTTTACCTTGCCCTTAGCCCTTTTCTTAGCCCTTTTCTTTTCATGATCACGAGTTGCCCTTAGGCAAGTCCTCTTATTATGTCCCCACTGGTCGCAACGAGAGCACCTCACACTTGAACTTCGCTTAAATGTTGAAGATTCACCTTTTTCTTTTCTCCTTTTAGTTTGGGGTCTGCCAGCTGATCTTATGGCTGTTGGTGGCTGCAAATTGTCGTGAAGTTCAAGTGGCCACTTTTTCTCGTCTGGAACTGGTGTAAACTGATGTTTGTATGTCCCAATGAAAGCTGCCTTTTTCAAATATTGATGTACATAGTCTTCTACAGGGTATCTCTTTGCATCTATGCAACAAAGGGCATGTTTACAAGGAAGTCCAGAGATTCCCCATTCACCACAATCACAATTCTTTTTCGACAAATCAACAATAATAATCTTTGTCGCATCTTCAACTACCTCGAAAGTTTCATTATGCCCAAAAATGATAGACAATGATCTTGCTTGTAGTCTTCCCTCAACAATCTTTCTTCTCACAACTGGTGAAAGCTCATCATTCCATCCAAGGGCTGCCTCATGCCTTTTGTGAATTAAGCGCATGATTTTCCTTCGTATCTCCTCAAACATCCTCACAATTGGCAAACCTCTGTAGTTGTTAATCCAATTATTAAAAGATTCAGTCATGTTATTAGTGACATGGCTGCATTTTGTGTGTGGGGAGAACAAATGCTTTGCCCAACATGCAATGGGAATTTTCATTAGCCATTCATAACCATCGGGAGTTATATTCTTCAATTCTTCCATATGAGAATGAAAGTCAGCAGCGCTAGAACTCCTACAGGCCCTCCAAAAAACTTTTTTCAATAGCAACCCAGGAAACTTGTTCTTAAAGTTTGCATAAATATGTCTACAACAATACCTCTTCAATGACAGAGGAAATACTTTATCTAATGCATTGAGGACACCTTTTTGCCGATCACTCATGAAGCACAAACCTTCACCACTATTACAGCCAATTTGATCATATAATTTTTCCAAAAAATACTGCCAAGACTCATTATTTTCAGTGTCAACCACACACATAGCCAAGGGATAAATTCCATAGTTTGCATCAATGCTGACAGCAGTTAGGAGTACACCTTTATACGGTCCTTTTAAGTGACAGCCATCAACCCCAATGAATGGCCTGCACCCTTCAAAAAATCCCCTTCTACTACTATCAATACAGAAGAAAAACCTCTTGAATGTGGGAAATTCAGCACCACCAAGCCAATCCCTTTCAAGAGAGATAGTGGAACCAGGATTGGAATTTAACAAAGCATGCATGTACCTAAATAATTTACTGTAACTGGTCTTATGGTCTTCACCAAGTAACTCAAGTGCTTTCTTTTTGGCCCTGTACAACCTCTGATTATTGCATTCGATTCCATATCTCTGCATCAAAGCAGCAGCAATAACAGAAATCTTGATGTCAGGATTGGCCTTGAACAGATGTAGATATGTGGCTGCTATCCAATCTGAAGTTGCCTCATAATTGTCATCAACTCTAGGACAAGTGTGCTCAGGACAGTAAGTTTTAATCTGAAATGATCTCCTGTTCCAATTAGGGCTTGCGTGGATTCTCCAAGTGCAATTTGGTGCAGCACACACACATGTCACCCTTGTTTTTTCATTCTTTAACCTTTTCAGTCTAAATCCATTTCTAATTGCAAACACCTTTAACACTTTTCTGAACTCCCATACATTGACGAACAACTGTCCAGGCCTTAACAATATCTCATCACCAATAGAATTAAACTCAAAGCCACCTGCATTTTTTTCATATTTAATGCAAGTTTGTTCTTGGACAACATCATCATCTGACTCACCTCCACTGTCATCCCCAGATTCATAGTCATCAAGATCATTACCACTATTACCTCCATCTCCAAAAGCATCATCTTGATCAGAGATATTTGGATCAGAATCATCTAAAATAGAGCCAACCAGATCAGAACCTTGTGAATCAATCTCATAATCATCTTCAAATTCATATACAGATGCGTCATAACAATTATACAACTCTTCATTTCCATTTTCCACATCATTATTCAATTGCTGAGTGCATTTATCTGCTGAACTTTCAACCCTATTCATATATGGAAGCACTTTATCAGGAGTCACTACAAACCTAGCCCAACTGTACCCCTTTACTCTGAGCTGTTCAAATGCCTCTAACAAGTCTTTGTCAGTCAAAATTGTTTGCTGCTCAGTCTGCCAAGGAAACATCACTTGAACTCTTATCCCATTTGCATTCCTAATAGGATGACCCCAACAAGCATCCCTAGTATCAATCCAGAGTTTGTGCAAGCTATACTGCTCTGGAATAGCTAAAGCAATATCAAAAACTTCACCATCTATCACTACTTCAATGTCAAAGTATAGCAAGCTGCATAAACAATGACAAAAATAACTAGCCTTTATAAAACTATATGGATAATACTAGTTCACAAAATGCTAAGCTCTGATATCAGCCTACAGTTTGTGTAAGCTATGCTGCTCTGAAATAGCTAAAGCAACATCAAAAACTTCACCATCTATCACTACTTCAATGTTAAAGTTTAGCAAGTTGCATAAACAATGACAAAAATAAGTAGCCTTTATAAAACTATATGGATAATACTAGTTCACAGAATGCTAAGCTCTAATATTACATAACTGATGAGTGAATTAATGTTATTATTATTAGTATTTGGGCATATTGGCTATATGCAAATGTGTAAATCTTAGTAACTTTGCTTACACCACAGGGTTATATTCCTAAAATCAAACAAGAACATACAAAATGCAATAAGCAATCCTTTCAATTTTGCCAATTACAGCAAGTTCCTGAAACTGGCATACTATTTCCAAAGGGATTACAGTGAACTTTGCTTACCATGCAGAGTTAAATTTCTAAAATCAAACTTCCTTGCAAACATAAAAAAAATGCAATAAGCATTATTATTTACCTTTTTTTTTGTGCTTTACACAAATCTTCCTAGTGAGTATCAACTTATTACGATTACTATTTCAATTTTTAAGAACCCTAAACATTCATCTTAATTAATTGAAACAAAACCTCAAGCAACTAAACTAGCACCCTATTGAACGAAATGCAAGAATAAATTAAACCAAAATTAAGCTTAAAGATTTTATGAAAATACACACCTAGTGCGTTCTTCATTAATTGACTGCCCAGACGTTGGTTGTGGCTGGAATTTAGTTCTTGGCATGCTTAATCTCAGAGAAGTTTTCTCACCGTGTCTTTTAAGTTCATATAAGTTAAAACTAGTGGGTATTATATGGGAATGAAAGTCAACCCATGAGAAAAAGTAGAGATGGGTTGCCATCCCCTGGGCTTTCATTGTGTTCCATGCTTTGTCACTGTGCATTGTGTATGTACAATGCTTTCGTTCAACAGTCATTGTGCAGGATGCAAGTGTTTAGTTTAATTATTTTATTATTTCTTAACCATTTAAAAATTTTAAATTTTTATAATTACCTTATTACCCTTGACTACCAAACGGCTCCCTAACGCTTATATACGTTCAGGGGTGCTATATGTCAATATATTGATAAATTCTCTCTAAGTGTAGCAAGGATAAACCTCAGGGGAGGTTTCCAAAAATTACCCTTTATTGTCTCTTTGTTGTGTCCTGCAAAAATTTTTCTGTTTTACTACGACCGTATGATTTGAGCACTTTTGCGTTTACTTGACTCCACCAACTGTGCACTCATGTGCTAAATGTACACTTTTAGGGACAAAATATTTCGTCGTTAAAAAATATCAAAATTTTTAAAAAAATTTCTGGGTTATTTTCAGTAAAAATTAAATTTTAGTAACGAATTTTAAATTTCATTGCTAAAAATTCTTGTAGCCTATTTATATATCATTTATTTCATTCTTTGTTTTTCTAATTCTCTCATTCTCTTACTTTTATTCTTTAATTTTCTCATCTCTAAATATATAATTCTCATTTTCTAATTTAATCTTTACTTCTTTTCTCTTTTATTTTTAACATGGTGTGATTTTTTTAGTTATCTTATTTATTCTAACTTATATTATAATTATATTTGTATTTATTATGTTAACTAATAATTATGTGTTTATCTGTAGGGAATATTGAAGATCAATTACATCAAGATGAAGAAAATTAAGAAATTTATATTTATTTGTAACAATTTTCTGTCAAAAAAGGATATTAAATATTGTAATTATTTTTGTACTGTTCATCAATAATAATAATTTTTTTAAAATTAATTAATTATGTTTTTTCACAACGGTGTTAATTGTCATTGTAATTTAGTATTAAAAATGATAATATTTTAACAATAATAATAATAATAAATAGATGAAAAAAAATGATACCTTTAATGACAAAATAGTTTTTATTGCTAAAAGTACTTTGAGCGACAAAAATTATTGTTCATCGTTAAATGTGTACTTTTAGCAGCGACAAAGATTCATCGTTTTTTGGCGACGAAATACGATTCGCCGCTAAAAGTGCTTTTGGCAATGAAAAAAATTTTGTTGCTAAAAATACTTTTAGTGACGAAATTTGAAAATTCGACGTCAAAAACCTAACACAATGCTCTTATGGCGAGGCGACGAAATGGGGACAAAAATTTTAAATAAAACATATTTAAGTAGAGTTTTTATTTATAGAATTTTTATAGGTATAGTTTTTATTAAAATAAAAGAAAACATTTAAGTTATTTTATTGTTAATGAGAGCTTTTATTAAAACTTATAAAATTACACTAATAAATAAGTTTTTTAAAGTTATGTTATGAAATAAAAAAATAAGAATGGAAAAAAGATTTTGAAATAAATTAAGGTTTTTCTAATAAATTAACTCTTTAAAAAAGACTCTACAACCTTTAGGGTCAGTTTGGGAATGTTGTAACTTCTAAAATAATTATTGTTAGTTGCGTTGTAAAAATAATCAACTGTGAAGAGAATCAGTTAAGTGTTTGGTAAATTTTGTTTTCAGAAGTACTGTGAGTTTTGAAAGCAAATATGGACGTTTGATAAATTTTACTGTTAAATTGTTGAGAGAAAATAAATGTTTAAAATATAAATAATATAGGATAAAATTTACTTATACATATAAAAACTTGTACATGTAAATTTTTAATTGTGTATTTTTACTAAAAATAAAATTTAATATATTTTTTTTATTTTTATCTTAAAATAATTGATAATTAAATTTATAATATAGAGAAACAAATTTAATAATAATTCGACCAATAAATTAATATTGATGAATTATAATAAAATTTTATTATAATATTGATTTTGTTTCCAATTTGAATAAGGATAATTTTGGGTTTGAGTAATAATTTGAAGGATATTTATGGAATTGTACTAAAGGGTAAAATTAATTCTCAAAATCAGAATTTGAAAGCTAATCTTTTCCTACTTTTCAAAATCGGTTTTAGGAGAGGCTGATTTTTGACAAAAGTGATTTAGATTTTTTTTTACCAAACGCTATAATTAACTTTTTGATTATCAAAGTTACTTTTAAGCCTCCCAGAAGCAATTTCAAACAAGCCCTTAATCTCTAAAATAAAAAATTTGAGTTTTTTTTTAAAAATAATTTATCTAATCTAAAAAAACTCCATTGAAAATGCAATCAAATAATATTAAAATTTAACTTATAAAATCAAATAACACTTATGATTATCAATAAGATAATATACAATACCAGACATGTGCTAAGTCAATTAGTAAAGTTTACTGTTTACACCTAGGGATGGTTAGGTAGGGTAGGGGACCAATATCCCTGTATCTATTCTCGATATTTTGCATATGTCCTCATCCCCTCCCCGTCTCTCATCCCATCCCCGTCTCCGTCAGAATTGCTTGAGGAGATCTCTATCCCCTCCCTGAATAATAATAGGGAGGGTCCTCGATCTCCGAATGATTATTTTTTTTAGTTTCGAACTTAATGTAATCATATTAACCTAAAAATATATGAAATGAAATAAGAATGATCCTGGATATGCCTTATTTCATTCTAATGCTTCAAACTTTTGGTATATATAATATTCAAATAATGATTTTCAAAACAAAATTTAAATAATGTGATTTTTATACAATATTGACGTGATTGTTGTTCATGAGTAATGATACCTGTTGATCACCGACTATGGTGCAACAAAGCTGCATGTGTGGCTGCTAGTTGACATTGCGATGAGCTAGGCTACTCGGCCATTGACAACATGACATACTACTGGGTTATGATGAGATGAAGACGAGTTGGGTACTTGCTACTGCGCAAATAATTTGGAAATGATGAGTAAGACTGTGAGAGAGTGACTTACAATTTGATTTGTGAGTTATGAGCTTGTGTGATTGTGTGCTTTTAGTTGTAGTTAAGTCTAAATTATATTAAACATTTTATATTAACTAATATTTATATTATTTGTATAAATATTTTGATATTTATTATTTACACCAATATTTAATATTTTACAATTTAAAATTCATTATTTATTCACTAATAATTTTAAAAAATAAAATAAATATTAAATAATAAAATAAAAAATAAAAATAAAAAAATGAAGAGGGGATGGGAATAGGGATTCCACTTCATCCCCGTTCCTTCTCAAATAAATAATTAAGTAAAAAATCATCTCATCCTTACTCCAAATAAAAAATTAAGTATAAAATCATTCTCATACTTTTTTTAAATAAGAAAAATCTCCAAAAATTCTCATCTGTGCAAATTTCTACTATCCCTAATTACATCATGCATTGCCGCATGGCCACATGTACTCACACAGTTGCACTTGCACAACCACGGCCCATGTCAAAAATTAAGAAATAAATGAAAAAAGATTTGGCGGGAAGAGTAAAGCGAAAAGGGTACATCTCAAAATTTCCCACGCATTGTTCCAAACCTCTGAAATGGAAACCGATTCAGACTCCGGCGGCTCTCACATCTCCGCCACTCCTCCCAGATGCCGAAATCCTCCATCACCACCGCCGCCGCGGCAGACGAATACTCTCAGTTCCAGCAAATCTAAAGTTCGAGTGGCTCCATCCCATCTCTCGGAAACCAAAAAACCAACCAAATCTAAACCCTCTCAACCGGCCCCGCCCACACCACCCCCACCGCCATCCGACCCCACTCCTCTTCCAACTCTACCCTTCCAGATCAGTAGCTCATTTTCGCAAAACCCCTCAATCTCTGCCTTTAATTCCCTCGAAACCCTCCCCGCTGGATTCTGCTCTAGACTCGCTTCCTTCACAAAAATCCAAAAACCTTCTCTCCGGTTCGAGAATGACCAATCTCTCCCTACAACGTCAAATCCCCAAGGTATTAACGAAATCAAAAGTGATGCATTTGCTAAGAAGAAGAAGCAAATTAATTTAGTAAGCGTTGATGTTCCCTTGCCGCCGGCAAAATTGCGAAAATGTAACGGTGAAGGTAACTTCGTGAGGTTGAATCTGAATAACAATAAGCGTAAATTCGCTAATAAAGGTAAAAGAAATAAGTCATTTAGAGGTAAACTATCTTATAGGAGAAGCAAGAAGAAGTTGAATAAAAGTGAAACAGAGAGTAAAGGAGATGAAGATCAATACGGTTTGATTATTGAAAATCTTGAGCAGAATCAGAAGAATAGAAGAGCTGCTGGTGAGCTTGAGTTGGTGGAAGACGCGGTGAGAGCCGTCAAAGACGAGGCTTCGGATGACAATCTAGGGAGGTTGTTGAGGCTTGTGTATGGTTATGATTCGTTTCGTGACGGACAGCTAGAGGCCATAAGGATGGTGCTTGATAAGAAGTCAACGATGCTGGTTTTGCCAACTGGTGCAGGGAAATCGTTGTGTTATCAGATACCAGCAATGCTTTTGCCAGGGCTGACTCTGGTTGTTTGTCCCTTAGTGGCGTTAATGATTGATCAATTGAGGCATCTGCCTCCTGTGATTCATGGCGGCTTTTTGAGTAGTAGTCAGGTGGCTTGCTAATCTTTATCTTTCATATGTGTATGTGTTAATTGATTGATCGCTTGATGCAATTTTTTGTGCCGTGTTAGAGACCTGAAGAGGTTGCTGAGACGCTAAGGCTGATTCAAGTAGGGGCAATAAAGGTGAGTTCTTCTACAATTTCACACACACACTGATTTGTTTTAGTTAATTCTTTACTTCTTTCTCTGTTGCCAGAAGCTAAATATCTTCTTTTGGCTGACTTGTTCATCAGGTGCTTTTTGTTTCTCCAGAAAGATTTTTAAATGCAGATTTTTTGTCAATATTTACTGGTACTTCATTTATATCACTTGTTGTGGTGGATGAAGCTCACTGTGTATCTGAGTGGTAAGTGGTTGTGCCTTTTCTTGTTGAAAGTTTTGTGGATATTAATAGGTGAAACCTTCCATTGGAATTCAGTAAGAGTGAATCCATCAACAGGTCACATAATTTTCGTCCCTCATACATGAGGCTTAGAGCATCCTTACTTCGAGCAAGGCTCAATGTTGAGTGCATCCTTGCAATGACTGCAACTGCCACCACCACCACTTTGCGTGATGTTATGTCTGCTCTGGAGATTCCATTAAGCAATCTCATTCAAAAATCTCAATTAAGGGACAATTTACAATTATCAGTTTCTTTGAGTGGTAATAATAGGCAAGTGCAGATGCCTCATTTCCTTTCCTTTCCTTTCTCTTATCTTTTATCTTATATGGGTGATTAAATGATTTTTTTTTTGAATTTACTGATTAATATCTTCACTTTTCTAGGATGAAAGATCTGCTTATGTTGATGAAGTCTTCTCCTTTCACAGAAGTCGAAAGCATTATTATATACTGCAAATTTCAGGTAAGCATGTGCATAAATGCTTTTAACACTTTCTACATTGTTCCTGTTGCTCATTGAGAGACGACCTCATAACCCTTTGAGTTGGTTATTCTCAAGGTTCTTTGGTTCTCTTTAATGCCATTTATGTCTTCCTGTATATTTACTTCCGATATCCAGATTTACGGAATCTGCACCTAATTTCTGGTAGAAAGGAAACAGTATATTGTTTGTAATCCTTAGTGGACACATGCATATATCAGTGTAACAATGTTTTTTGAATTGGGTCACTGAGCTCTGTTTCTCGACAATGATTGGTAATTAATAGTTGTGTATGAATTTTTGCAGTTTGAAACTGATCTGATAAGCAGATATTTATGTGATAACGGTTTCTCTGTGAAGGTGAGTATTCTTACCCCCATGTTGGAATATTCTCCATTTCTTCATCTAATTGTATTTTAATAGTAAGTGGACCTGACATGGTTATTGGTTTTAGAGTTATCACAGTGGCATCCCTGCAAAGGATCGAAGTCGTATACAGGAGTTGTTTTGCTCTAACAAGATTAGAGTGGTGCGTCAACTTTTCTTGTAGTTTTGAAGCATGAATGTCCGTTCTATTGGAATAATCATGGATATGTAACTCCTTTTTGTTCTAGAGTTTACACAACACTAGCAATGACAAAATAACTGCCTTCATTTTTTGGTGAAAGGTTGTTGCAACTGTGGCATTTGGCATGGGACTTGACAAGAGGGATGTTGGAGCTGTAAGAAAACTATACCCATGAGTACTATTTAGATTCAGCATTACGTTGACAAGCAACGTTCGGGGCATCTAAGAAGTAGACATTGGTGCTGCATGCTGATTTCATTTTAAATCTTGTGGTTCACATAAGGGCAGGCCAATGTGGGAGGCCTGTCTGCTCATGCTTTGTGACTGTCATCTTATACAAGTTTGATTCTAACAGGAGTAGAATTTCCTGAAAATAAAATAAAATAATTGGCCTCGTCCCATAATGGAATTAGTTTAGTGTAGAACTCCCGCAACTCCCCTTTCCCCCTCCCTCAATATCTTCTGTCCTGTCTGTGCCCATGCTTTGGTAATTGTTTGATTATCCTTGTGGAATTACTGGTACCCTCGATTTTATTCAGCTGACATTTTTACTTAAAATACCTGCTAACATGTTTATCTGCCCGTGTAGATATCCTTGTATCAAAAGTGTATTGATCATACATTGTCTTAGATATTAGCCGAAATACTTTGTTTTTTATCAGGTAATTCATTACAGCTTGCCAGAAAGCTTGGAAGAGTATGTACAGGTTCATATTTACTTCCAAAGTAAAATCTATTTGATTGGATTTTCTGTAATCACATCTTAATTAAATAAATGATGAGATTTTATAGGAGATAGGACGTGCTGGACGGGATGGGAGGTTGTCCTATTGCCATCTGTTTTTTGATGATATCACATATTTCAGGCTCCGTAGTCTTATGTACAGGTGATTAACTCTTAATTATATCCTACATTGATTGTATTAGGGTTTAAAAACTCCGGAAATTGATTTTAGATCTTTTCTCAGTGATGGAGTAGATGAATATGCAATAAACAAGTTCCTCTGTCAAGTTTTCACCAATGGCATGAATTCACATGGGAAACTTTGTTCATTAGTCAAAGAATCAGCCTCCCGCAAATTTGATATAAAAGAAGAGGTTCTCTCCTTGTACTACTGCTGCATTAACATTATGAATGTGTATAATTTGCCAACAGGAAACTTTATGTTTCGGAAGTTTTTGATTTGCTTCATATAACTTGTGTTAATAATACTCTGAGCTAGTCTTTTATTATCACACAACAATTTGCTACTGTTTCCATTTTATGTTTGTAGTCTGATGATTATCAAAAGACCTCTATTTTACTTTGAAAAAATGTTGACCGTCAATAATGTGTGCACATGTTTCCTTATTTTATGTGCTTTACTATATGGGACCATGGCCACTACATTTCCATTCATAATTCATTGATAGACATCTTTCCACACACACAACACCATGCAAAATCATATTGGTGCCTGAAATTTGCTGGAAGTAGTGAAGAAAATGTTGACTTGCCTTTGACATGTTCAATAGTAAGGTATTTTACTGCATTTTGATCCTGCCAGGTGATGCTTACTCTTTTGACATGCTTGGAGTTGGGTGAAATACAATATTTGCAATTACTCCCAGAGCTGAATGTAACATGTACATTAAATTTCCATAAGGTAATGTCTTCATAATTATGTTGCATGTCCCATTACTTTATTATCTGGCTTGCATGCAATATCTATCTGGTTTAACAATTGATATATCATGTTCAATTTCATAGAATATGCTAACAAAAACATAGATAATTTCGCTTCAAATCTTAGCCTTGGAGATTTGTTTTTAATGTTGGCAAAGAGAGAATAGTTTGATAATCCTCATTTGAACTTTTCATTGCATGCTATGATGTTATTGTATTTCATCTTGCAACACCTGATGGAAATTTGTAATAATGCAGACCACTCCAACTTTGCTAGCTGATAAGGATAAGATGGTTGCAACAATCCTAAAGAAGTGAGAGTTTTTTTTACTTCTGACCATCTAAAGATGTCAAATCCACTTAAGATTGTAAAACTCTAGATAAATTCAGTAATAATTCATAAATTTTCAGGTCTGAGACTAAACAGGGGCAATATGTGTTTGACATACCTTCCGTGGCAAATAGCATAGGAGCTACAACTATTGATGTATCAAACCAGTTGCTGAATCTCAAGGTTTGGATTATTCGAGAGTGTTTTGTCTTGTTGGGAGTTGCATAACTTATTTTAGCGGAAGCTTCTTTTTTCTCACCAACTTCATTTTGAAACATAATATTTATGAAACTCTCTTTTATTGGGTATCTTAGATGACAGGAGAAATAACATACGAGCTGAAGGATCCAGCCTATTGTTATACAATTGTGGAAGTTCCTAGTGATTTTTGTGCTCTATCAGCACATCTTACCAAATGGTTGTCAGAGGTCGAAAATTGCAAGGTGATTGTTCTAGCATAGTCAGTTTCAAGTTGGTTTTCAGTTGCATTATGCTGCTATTTGGGACTGAAATATCAGGTCATCTATAGGAAGTATCCATGCTGCCTATTAGGACTGCTGTTGTAGCTAAAACTTTTTTCAGTAAATGCTGTCTTCCTGATAACAAAATCATATGGTCCGTTCTGTTGCCACTTTTGTCCCAGGATTTGTAAGCCAGACAAAGTATCAGGTTGTTAAGCACCCAATATAAACACCAATCAGTTGTGAAGTGCTTTTCTCTTCTTTTGGCTATCTTTCTAAAGCTTATGAATTGATAGCAATGAGAGTTGTGGCTGGTCATTAATTAGGCATGATCACATAAACATACACATACCAATAAATATGTGCTCTTCATGAATGCTACAGGCTAGGTGATTGGCTTGTATTGAGTTTTTTATAGTTTTGTGTTTGTTTCTGTTTCTTTCTAATTATTTTCCTCAACCTGATACCCTCTCTTTGCGTTAGGTACGCAAATTGGATAGAATGTTCCATGCAGCAGTCTTTGCAGTGGATGTTTGTGAGAAGATGCTCGGTTGCAATGGTTCACTGCATTCCCCTTGCTTGCAAAAGAATATTTTGGATTACTTCAGGGGTGATGATAATTGCGATGTTGCTAATAAGATTGGCCAGAGCAGGTAAATACATTTTCTTCCAGCTATATTTAGCATGCATGCATAGATAGCAGAGAAGAAAATATTGATCAGCACTTGTTACTTTATTCTTAATGATATTCAATGGTGCTCAGTTCTTGATGTAAATCAAGTGATCACCCCACCTTTGCACTGAATTTTTGACATTCTTCTTTCATTTGTAGATGTTATTGATCTTACTGACTGAAATTTCATTTATATATTTGCAGCCCATTTTTACGAGCAGATATAAAGGTGATTTGCTCTGTATTTATTTTCCATTCCCAGGGAATCTCATGCTTGGTAGTGTTGAGATATTTGTTCTTTTTCTGGCATACCAGGTGTTTTTGCAGAGCAACTTAAATGCCAAATTTACTCCTAGAGCTGTTGCGAGGATATTGCATGGCATTGCAAGCCCAGCCTATCCGTCCACAATTTGGTCTAAAACACATTTCTGGTATCTTAAAAAAGAAAACCATTTTATTTTAAAGCACATTTTTTTCCTTTCATCTAACTGAAAAATCTAGAATGCCGAACTATTAGTCTAATTAGTAATATGTCAGCAATAGTTGATATATCTAGTTGAAAACCAAACAGACATCATATTGTTTTCTCATGCAACTTCTAACATAAGAAATGATGTCATCTCTTAAGACATGTAAGATTTTGAACAACTAACTTTGACTGTGTACTGTTGTGATTTGCTGAAAATTCATCAGAATAATTTCATGTTTCATCAATTGAAAGCTGAACTAGTTATGCTGATAATGGGTTACAGGGGAAGGTATGTGCAAATAAACTTCCAAGTGGTAATGGAAGCAGCAAAGGCTGAACTCCTGAATTTTGCTCGGAAGGATGTGTTGTAGCCGCTAAGAATCAGTGGTACATTGTGTAGCAGTTGAACTGGAGACCATTTGAAGGTAACACCAAAATAGTACTGCGAACTATTGTTACCTGGTTGAAATAAGAGCTTTTTCCATCTGTTTTGTACTTTCAGATGTTCCTGAACTTGTCAGTCTCAGTAATCCAGAATTGGATGCACAGTATAATGTAAAGCATCCTTCAACCAGATCATATTTTAACAATGACTTGACTAATCAACTTGCTGGCATGTTAATATCTATGGGTGGTAAGATGCTTAACCCCTCTGTTTTTATCTCTCTTCTCTGTTTTGTACTAGTTGAGCCTCAGCAACTGACCAAGTACGTATGTCTGAAAAAGCAAAAGAGATATAATCCACATAACATTTACAGTTTTGATTCATGAATGAGTGGCAACATTAAAAAGTGTTGAGACTGTAAATAAATTGGCAGGATCTACTGCAGGATTATAGCTCTATTGACTAGAAAATTGTCACTCCTGTGTCATTCATAGCTGTAACGATAAGAGTGAGATAAGCATTACTGGATTCTAAATACAAAATAGATCATTAATTTGAAAAAAATCCATATATATTGGACTTACATAATACAACAGTGAATTTTCACAATTTGATAATATTGCCTTTTCCCCGAAAAATTTTGTAACATGTCAAGAGTAAAATTATAGTCAGCAGAGGTATATTACAAATCACCGTAGAACCAATTATGTTAAAATCTATTCGGTAATGATATGGCAATAATTTTTCGAAGTTATTCTTGGCTTCAGTCAATATTATACAAGTAAATGCATGAGCATTATAACTCAGCTACTGATAGGAGAATATTCAATGTGTAGTGAAGTGTTGACGGCCAGTGTCCTGACTGATGATCCTTTAGCCTTGAGTGGCTGCCTCAGCCACAAAGCCATAAATCTGTACGAAAGTTTGTTGTCAGAACTTTGATTTCGAAATGTCAGTTCATAGTTCCAAGCAAGTCAAGTGAAAGTAGCTAACAGTTGCCTTGATTAAGTTTGTGAGATGTAACTTGATTATGTATATATTATTATTTACATGTTTTCCGTTTTTCAGTTGCCTTTGATTGGGAATGACTAATAAGTGAGCCAGAAACTATGGGAACTGCCAGTTTTTATATAGTGATTTTCCTTCTGATCCTATTGAGTTTTGATAACAAATCAAATAACGAAAACTGTGTTCTAAGAATTTGTATATATTGTTGGAAACAAGTAAACAATTTTACCAGTTAGAAGCAATTGTCAGTTCAGTTGTGTGCGCAAAATGATCTTTGGCAGAAGAAAATGCCTACAAATTAGACTGAATAGGAAGAGAATTTTTGTTCGCAGAATCATAAAGTTTTTTCTTTTTTTTTAAAAAAATAAAATTCGTGTTTCTTTGTAATAATATTATATTTGTTTGTTTATTTATTTACAAAATTGAGATATAAAAAATTCTTATTTCAAATGTTGTGCGGTCAATCAACAAGTATCACACAGAAAATGTCCGTATAATAAACGTTTGTTTACCAATTCCAAACCTTATAACTAATTATTTAATACCAAAATTGAGGAACGCGTTGCGACTTAATTACAAGTGACGGAAGAGCACGTCATAACAATCAATAAATAAATAAATAAATAGTTTATTATTATAATTCCAAAAAAGAGTACAAGTTGAGTTGAGGGGGGGTATATTCGAGCAAGATTTGAACCAGTGAGCATATTCAGTCGGGCGAAAGAAGGCAAAGACCGTTAGTTGTTTTTCCAAGAAAAAGTTTCCCCCAAACAACAGGCACAGGCAACAATAACGAAACGGAAGAAGAAAGAAGAAACCAGACTCATTACTCTTATTAATTAAATATTTATTCTTCTTCTTCTTCTTATTAATTCTAGAACAGTCAAGCTCTCTCTCTCTCTCCCCCCTTGCGAAGAATCAAACTAAACACCCGCCTTTAAAGAAAGATATATCCAATTTTAACCCTTTTTTTTTTCTTTTTAATTAACTCATTCATTCATTCATTGCAACAATTTCTTGATTGAGATGGATGATTTTTCTGACTCTGTTTCGACGACATCTTCTTCTTCTTCTTCTTCGTCATCGTCGTCTATAATTACGAATTTTCCTCTCATTTCAGCTGTTGTCGCCTTTACCATCGCCCAATGCTCCAAACCCTTCACTACCTGGTATTTTTGTTTTTTCTTCCCTTTCTCTTCCTCTCAATCAATTGGGTTGTTTAATTTCGATTAACCTTGAAATTCGGATCTGGTTATGATCTGTTTGTTGGTTTTGGAATTGCTTGTTTACGAGATTTGTGATTAGTGCCTTGCTTACATGTGAATTAAGTTGTTTGAGAATTTTGTTAGCTATTTTTATGTTTGAAAGGTGGTCTTTATTTTCTCGATTTAATTTGTTTGTATGGCTCTTGTAGGTAGAGATCAGTGAAAACATTGTTCCAAATTTATTTATTTATTTTGGAATTATGGCTTTGCTAAGATCTTGAAATGAATAAGAACTAATAATTATTTTGATTAGTCAGGAATCAAACTCATGGGTTTCTGGATAAGCCCGAGTTCTTGGGATGAATGCTGTAATTCTTTTTTCACTTTAGAATACGGTCATAGGCAGCTTGCTGAATTGTGGGGCTCCTCAAGTCTTTTCTTGTTACTTTGAACAGTTTTTATCATGTTTGGAATCAATAATGTAGAGAATTTGTTGGTTATCAATTGTCTTTTGCAAGTGAGACTTTTCTTTATTTTGCTGTTTCTCATTTTGGTGCCGTCTAATTATTGCAAAAAGCATCTTTTTTTCTGGGAGCCCCAACCGTCTGTTTCTTGTGAAATGTTATGCAGAAGAGAATCCTTGCCTAGGAAACTTTACCTGATAATCATGCAAATGGGGAATTTCTTTGGTAAATTTTGCGCTATGATCTTAGTAACTTTTAGATAGCTACTTTCCTCTGTGAATATGCTTACAGTTATACTCATATTGGTGAATCTTGTTTTTAGTAATTTAAATTATCCTGAGAAGCTTAAGCTTTGCTAGACTTGCAGGTATAAGGAAAGACGATGGGATCTCAAGCAACTTATTGGATCTGGAGGAATGCCGTCTTCCCATTCTGCAACCGTTACAGCTCTAGCAATGGCAGTTGGGTTTCAAGAAGGTTTTGGTGGGCCGCTGTTTGCTACTGCTCTGGTATTGGCATGCGTGGTACAATCCCTTTCTCCATCTTTTTTTACCTGGCATATAAGTCAACTGCTAATCAAAGTAATAATCCCGGTATGATAGGGTCAACCGTGATTGACATATAGGTGATATGTATTTAATTCTTATAGAACAACTCTCAATGTTTTAAAGCAGTATTATTTTAAGATCTTGTTAACCTAGGGTGAGTTTTTATATGTACTTCTGTCTCATTGTCAGCTGTGTGAGTGACATACTTAGGATGATTTTATTTTATTTGCTACAATCATGATGTTGTGGAAGATGTCATTCTTATTGATGAATATTGCTGTTCTAATGTTGAGTAATCATGGCAGGTGATGTATGATGCGACTGGTGTAAGATTACAAGCTGGCCGCCAGGCAGAGGTTTGATGCTCTTGCTGCTTTTAGTCTCTTCCCTGCTTCCGAATTGTCACCCCTATCACAAATCTTTATATAAGAGAAATGGCATGTCATAGAAGCTTTATTGATTGATTGCATGCCTTGTCCAAGACTTATTATTTTATTAATATTATGAAATTCTTGTTTGAATTTTGCTTCATTTTTATTTTTCATGTATTTGAACTGGATATTCTTCAGGTCTTAAATCAAATTGTATATGAACTTCCTGCTGAGCATCCTCTGGCTGAAAGCAGACCATTGCGTGAACTTCTTGGTCACACCCCTCCTCAGGTATGGTAAATTGCAACGAATATTTTAGCCATAAGTTACTGATGACTACACATTATATATCTACTGCCATTGGGTGTCTTTAAGTCTGTAGTTTCCCCATCCATTGTGGTCAAAATTAACCCCAACCTTGTAGGCAATACCTTCAATACCTGTAAGTACTTTAATTGACCTTCAATATCTATATATACTGATGGAAGTTGTAGGTTGAGAAATCTTTAGATATACATATATAAATTCATTTGCGGAATGTCACGTCTTGTATGAATCAATCTTTTTTTTTTTTTTAATTGTTTATTTTTTCCCCTTTAATTGCAGGTCATTGCTGGTGGGTTACTTGGAATTGTCACTGCAGTTATAGGCCATGTGATCATCCTAGTTTGTAGCCAAATTTAAGATCAAATAGATCCTTTATATCATCTTAAGACATTGATGCTATTTGATCATGCCACATAACAGGACACTGGGTAGATCTATGACCAGAACCATTTTCCATTTCTAATGCTAAATCTCTGGTCTTTATTTTGGCACGTTCTTCCAGTGAACTACATTGAAATGATAGCATTTCTCAAATGTAATTTGATTGATATTACTGGTTAATGTAATGGCAACATCTGTTAAATATGAGCAATGAAATGGTGATATGCACTCGACCTTTGCCGCACGTCTCACCTTAATAATAATACCACTATAATCTTTGAGAAATGCTCTATAACATTGGCTGTCTGAGAGAGGAAAAGAAAAAGGGGGAAAAAGGACGTATATATTTTGACTACAACATTCTAATCTATGTGGACTTTATATTCCTCTACACTCGAATACATCATATGTGCGGCATTGCGTGGATAAGTAAACATGTGGGGAACAGCTCCTTCCATCGAATTAAGAAGTAGAATCAGTAAACATGTCTTCAAAGAACCATGGTTCATGGTCGTGTTGTTCCTTCTACACTGACTGACTTTATTCCCAGAACAGCGGAAAAAGCCATTTCCATCTCCAATTTGGGGTTTCCAATAACACCTGATTTTGTACGCCAGGCAATGTGGTCATCAGGTCGGACCAAGATGGCTCCCTTGTCAGTCATCTTACAGATCCCCCACCATGACAATGAATCTGATGACCTTTTAACTTCTACAACATCTATGTAGTTCTTCCAAGGTGCCAATTCTGCCGCACTTCTGAATTCAACTTCATTCGTAGTACCAGTAGGCCATAACACACATACCTTGCTAGAAACTTTGAAATCCTTGGCCACCTTCAATGCAGCACGAGCAAGACGGTAGGACTCTTCTACTGGTGCTATTATGAGGAGGAATTCAACATTATCTCCAGACACAAGATCCAGTGTAGAGATGATCTCCTACAACATGAAAAAACACGAATTGGTTATGCTGCCATCTACAATGGGCTTGAATATCATACAGGCAATTGGCCTGTTCAAAAATGATTAATTCCAGCTAATCAGTTGCTGAGTAAATGGAATTGGGAACTCCCGATTTCAAAAACTGTAACTAGAAAAGACTAGTTACATTACCCGATTTCTTACTGTTGACAACACTCTCACATTCATATGGGGCAGCCTTGATCCTGGAGTAGCAGAAGGAACAAAGTCCCTCCGACGACCTGTAGGTGCATCTGGAGCGCCAACCTCACAATCATTATCAGGAATAAGTGCTCCTTTAAGGTACCTTAAAAATTGATAAATTAAGAAGGAAGTTCAGAAACTCCAAAATTGAAAGGGCTTGTCTGAAGGGAACGACTGAAGACTAATTCTGTTTGTCTTGAAATGGAAATAAAACCACGGGATAGGGAGTTCTAAGAGTGAAATAATAGAGTTAATCTTCTGTTTAAAGGAACTTTGCATCACATAGCCATGTTAAGGTGACACAAATAAGCTGATGATCAAAACTCCCAAGTTTGGGATACAGTACATATAGGTTTCCAGAATTAGATTGATTTATAAAGGAATTTGAGATTGAAGTAGCCGTAACATGTGTAGAGCTGAAAGGTTATTATGAAAGTGAAGGTGACACCTGAAGCCAAGATCTTCTGCAGGAAACTGGAGTTGAAGACTCTTCCCTTCTTCAAATATATGCCTCAATTTAGCAAGCCTAGAAGATCCAAGAGAGTTGCCTTCATTCAGAAGAGATTCTGATAGCTGTGCACGACCTACCTTAAAAATTCCTTCCAGCAATGCCCTCTGTAGTACAGATGGTAGAACAGAACCAGCCACTCTATTAATTATTTGATGCACTGCAAAAGCAGAAAATGATAATATTTCACTAACGTGTGTGCAGACAAAAACCTGTGGTCCGAAGGGTTCGATAAATGGTTGATAAGAAACAGCGGCTAGAAAGAAAGAAGGATGACTAAGATGAAAGAATTAGAGCATTAGCTGTGTTGGCTTACCGGAGTTTGCAATGGTTGGGTCAAGACCAAGAGCAGAAGGAACTTCCATGGCTGCTCTAAAGTTCTGAACACTAAGTGCAGTGTTGAATCCAGCAATCTGAAAACAGCATATCGTGAAGGTCAAGTATCCATCTATGTCAGAATAGAGAGAGAAGGAAGAAGGCAGGAAGGCAAAATAAATACCGGCTTACGTTCTGTTTCATAAGTATTTAGTATTGAAGACGGTGCGATATCCCGAAGTACGGATGCTATTTTCCAGGCAAGATTATGAACATCCTGAATGCCGGTATTCATTCCTGCACAAAAATTTTTCAAACTTTTTATTGTTATACCAACCAATGTAATTAAGAACTTTTTTTTTGTTCTTTCTTATTTGGTAATTCCCTTTAGTAGAGAATATGAAGCAGGATCTGGACTCTTCATTTCAATTTGCACCAAGGAGGCTTTCTACGCCAAACACCATTTCGATATGATTCTGAGGATCCATTGCAAATATATTTTATTTTCTGTAATTACTTCTCAATCATCAAGAGTTAAAAAAAAATGTAATGATTCAGTTGCTATCAGTTAACAGAATAGGGGGGCACTTTACAGTGTGCACAAAATTTAACTACTAACCAAAACCACCAGCAGGAGGGAACCTATGAGCAGCATCGCCAGCAAGTATAATCTGATTGTCACAACATAGAAACTTTTCAGCAACTTCAGCATGCATCACCCATGGCTTTATATCGATCACATCGACGTCTGAAAGTTCCCGACCAACTAATTTGAAGATTAACTTCTCGCATATCTACAACAAGTTGTATCCTTCGAAGAATTACTAACAGAGGAGAGAGCTTACTTATTTGCATAATGACTATTATAACTACATTGTGCAATTGCCCAGCATAGAACTTACTTATTAATTGAGTTAATGAATTTCTGTCATTCAATTCATCTAACTCTTAACATTTGTCATCCCTCACACTTTCCCACACAAAAGGAACTGTGAAGGATGGCATACAAATATTCAGTCTCAAAAAAAAAAAAAAAATTCAACAATGAAAGAAAATCACCTCAGGGCTGAAATCTTCAAGGTTTTGCTGAGGAGGGTAAAAAGGCACCTGAGATTATTAGCAACAAGTTACAGATAGTGTATCACATTAAAGTATCAAATCAACACGACAATATTCCAAACAGCTTCTACAGCCCACAATACCTGCAATATAAATTCTCCTTCCTTAAGATCATGAGCTACTAGGACTCCGATAGCTTCAGTGTTGAAAATGAAAAATAGCATTCCAGGTCGCTCATTGAGTAGGTAGTCTCCAAGGTCTTTGCTAAGAAAATGAACACTGACAAGCTTCTGCAAGTCTTTTTCACCTACTAGATCTATTCCGACAAGCTTCCTCACAGTACTTCCAGCACCATCTGTACCAATAAGAATATTGCACTGAATATTTCTCTCTGTACATTTCCCTTCCTTGAGAAAAGAAGCAATCACATTTATACATTGATCAGTAGCACTGACAGATACACACTCATGCCCCATTAATATTTCCCTTCCCTGGAGGAAGTGGTTGTGAAGGCCCTCCATACCTTCTGATGTACAAATTTTAAAGTTGAGCTTTTCCAGCTGCTTAAGTAGTAATTTGGTTAATTTGTACTGTGAGAAGTGTGCAACAGAGACTGGGCTGACAACTTTCTCAAAATCTGGTGAGAAATAACATCATAATGAACCAGTAAATTTACATTCTTTAGAAAATTATAATCAGAGAACAAACCATGTCATATGATCATAAAATGTAACAAATCTCGTAAAGAGATAAATATGCCTTGTAGTCTTATAATCATGGTCCTATGATGCCAAGAGATGTATCATACCTTGAGGTTGCATGTGGTCCACTGACCCAAGAATTGAACCCGTGAGTGATGTACAATATATGAACTTCCTCCACAAATCAACTGCCGGTTGTGACCTTTCAATCTCCTCTGCCAAGCCATCCAATTTCCGAAACACCTAATAAATAAATGCACGTCAATGAAGACTGAAATCATTTAAAACAATACAATGCACATCATACAAGAAAATCAACCTCCATAGACCGGTTGTTGATAAAATGAGCCTGCGGGTGCGTAGAAAAGGCCTTGTTTTTCTCCAAAACCGAGCATTTTATCCCTACAAAATGCCGTTAATCACAAAAAAGAATATTTGAACAAAACCTCCAGTCTTCCCTCTTTCCATGGTAAGAACATGATCTTTTAAGTCTGTAACTATCAATTTCTCTCTTAGAGAAACCAAATTTAAATGAAAACAGATTGAAAATATTATTTCAATTAGTAAATCCGAACCATTCGTGAGAGAGAAAACTTAGAAGAAACAGAAAAATAGCAAAATGGATCACAAAGTCACCCCTGAAGAACGGAAAATGGAAAATGAAGA
Source organism: Atalantia buxifolia (assembly GCA_030444775.1). Lineage (NCBI taxonomy): Eukaryota > Viridiplantae > Streptophyta > Magnoliopsida > Sapindales > Rutaceae > Atalantia > Atalantia buxifolia. The sequence continues at coordinate 23,075,282 of CM059837.1, read as the reverse complement.
GCGTTCAATAACATTCTCAGAGACCACAAGTCAAACATTTTGCTGACAAAATGTTTTATTGCTTTCCTCCCTTTCCACATATTTTTCTCAGCAACCAACCACTGAAACACGGTTTAATGAAAATGGAAACCAAAGAATTTTAAAATATACCTAATTTTGTGAGAAGTATAGAGAGAACGAGACCGACGGGTCCTGCACCAACTATCAAAACCGGAACCACAGCTTCATTGCTAACGATAGTTTTGGAGTCTGATAAGGCTCTGCATTGAGTATACCCATATGGATATGGGCATGTTTTGATTCTGGAGAAACAGTTAAGCCTTCTCGTAAACGCTACAATCCTCATTGCAGAATTAAGAAAATGGTTTGTCGAAGTGAATGGAAATGGGCGATGAAATTTGAAGGAAGTGAAACTAAGTGTCGCATGGTTCTATGGTTCGTTGATTTGGTTTAATGCGCTCCTTTTTTTTTATTTGTTTGGAGTTCAATTGGGCTTGGGCTGGCTTTCTTAAATGTCCGGCTCTCCTGCCTCTCATGATTTGTGAGCTTGCAGCCCACTTTAATGCTATAACTGTTGTAAGAAATAATTGTAGATTAAAAATTGATGGTGTTTGATAATTTTTTCTCTTAAAATAATATTTTTTGTCCTCAAATAACAATGAAATAAATTATCTTAGCTTAAAAATCACAAATATAAATATTTACTAAACAAAACCTAAACTTTTCTATTGCAATATCCCCAATTCTTTTAGGGTATTTTAGTGAAATTGTCTAAGGTCATCTTAGTCATTTCATTAAAGTAAGGGTCCCCCCCCCCAACTCTTAGCTAACCCTAGCCCTTTCGGTGTATCCAAAAGAAAAAGACATCTCTATTTTCACAAGACAAAGATATCAATAAAGAGATGAAGAAATACAAAGAAAAGAGAGAGAAGAGGGAAGAGAATTTCGCCATTGAAATTAACTTTTAGTTATGTTCAAAATAATCTAAACCTGAACCTGACTTTTATGCAATTCTAATACCTTAAATTTATGTTTCCTAGCAACAAATCACAAAGTTAAAGTTGTGGTATAGGCCTTATTTTAATCATTCTTGCAACATCACTCCCAATATCCATACATGTTCAGTTAAAAACACTCTGATACCATATATAACGAGACAAGTGGTTAGCCCTACTTCTAAAGCCTCCCATGATTAGAAAACTGGCTGCCTAAACTTGCATTCACATATTTCACTTGCATCCCGTCACCCATGTCACGTCCAATAAATTTTCTCACATTTGTACAATTATATTTATTTGAAAACTTATCATTTAAAAATATGTTGTGAAAGTTACAATTCGGTGTACTGGAAATTACAAAAAAGGCTGAAAAAGACTCAACATGCTGTTGGATTATATATATATACGGCAAATACTAAGTTACAATAATTGTAATTTACATCCAGCTTTAAGAGCCATAAAAATTATATGACCCCACAATTTTTGTGGTTCTCAAAGTTGGATGTAAGTTACAATTATTATAACTTAAGCTCTCCCTATATATGTGTGTGTGTGTGTGTGTGTGTGTGTGTGTGTGTGTGTAGATTTGGTAGTTTGACCGTCGCCTCATTTCATGCCGTGCCGATATTAACAATACGTGATTTAATGCCAATTCAAAAATCAGTCTCTATCGTAGAGCACTGATAATGACCGTCAGATTATAATAGTAAGTGCATATTTAATATTTATCTTTATAATCGTACGGTCATCAACAGTACTTCATCGTATAAAAATTCTAACATAGCCAAACTCATAAAATAAAAGGGTGTTGCTTTCTATATAAATAGTTACTTTATGGATTTTTTTTTTTACTATTATTCCCATGTATGTTGGTTGGTTCAAGTTTCCACGAGGCAAAGTTAATTTATAAGTATATTTTCGAGTAGAATAGATCTAAACTTTATTATTATTTTGTTTTTTTTATTTTACAAATCTAAAAAATCTATGGTTTTAAAGAACAATTCTTTGTAGATTAGCATTTTTCTGCAAAACCGTTTTGGCTTTTTTGTTTCTAGGTCTGAATCTTTCAGTGTGTTTGACTAAACATAATCATGAAGCTTTGATTAGTACTTGTTTAGTTTTAAATGTTAGTAACACATAACATAGATTCTAAGTATTTTAACTTTGATACTGATTAGTTTGGGTAAATTTATGAGCTTGTGTCTGTTCTGCTCCAGCCTCCAAGAAATGGAAAGAAATAGAATGTCTTTTATATATACGTCATAAACTAAAATTTCATTGAACTAAGCATAAACATCTATGATAGATGTTTAGGTGTAGTGATATATCTAAATATACACACATCTAATTTAAATTTGCTATATATATCTTTATCATGGCACCCTATTTGGTCATTCATTTATACGAAGGTCTTGACCCCTTCAACAAGTGTACTGACTGAATTTCCTGTAAACTCTTATTTTGGCAAATACAAAACTATCACCAAGTTACAACAAAATATGAGCAGCAAGATTGGCAATTTAGGACGCATGCGATCTTATGTTCCCCTTTGGGATAATTGAGAAAAAGATGGTTAATATTAGTTCTTGTGGCAAGATATTCAATTCAAATCCAGAGACCACAAAATATGGCTTTATCCAAATTATCATAAATATTATCAATCCTTGACCCATTAGAAACAAAAATTAAAGGTGTATTCCAGAGGAATTAGATACATTTTCCCCATTTTCATTTACTAATCGTTTTGTAGATACATTTTAATTTATAAAATTATTACATAAAAAACATCATTTCCTTTGTTTTAATAAATTTAAGAAATACCGTGAGATAATAACAATACCAAATGCGCATTTTAGGGTTTGTATACCACATTATACTATGTAATATGTATAAGATAAATTATCGGCATAAAACATAATATATATAAGAAAAAATGAAAATTATCTTTTAACCAGCATGGCAGCTCTAGATATTGAAAGTATAGATAGCCACCACGAGTTTTTTTTATAATATTTTAATATCACCTCAAGTTTTAGTTTTATATTAACTTATCACTTTTGTGTTAATTTCATTAACCATAGTTAAAGAATTTAAGTTAAAAAACTATTTTATCCTTGAATTTATTTAAAAAGATAAAATGATATTTTGGGAGGCTCACTAGCTCAAGTAGGGGTGTCAAAAAAACATGTCCAGACTGAACCTGGGCAATTCGGTCTGGGTTTTACACAAAAAAAGGGGATCCGGGTTTGAAATTCTCAAACCCGAACATTTCTAGCCTCGAGTCCAAGCTCAACACCAAAAACCCGGAACCTGGACTCGGACTCGGTTTCTTAATAAATTAAAAAAAGAAAATATAAATTTATTATATATAAATATATAATTATGAATTTATGATATGTTGGATGTTATTTAGATTTATTGTGTGATTATTGTGTTGTTGGATTTAATTTAATTTATTTTTTTTATATATAGATTGAATGAGTTTAGGTTAGAAATTGGATAAATTTAGGTATTAGAAAGTATATTGAAACAAATTTTATTTATTATTTGTGTAAAATTTGCATTGTTTGTATGTTATATATTTGTATTTGACTATTTTCTTTTTTAAAGCTTAAGATTGAATGAGTTTATTTGATTATTTTTTTTTAAAAAAAATGCATTGTTAGAGAAATGAAAGAAAAAATTGAAGAAAAAAATTAGAAGAAAAAAAATTGAAGTTATCACGCGCGGGCTCAGAAGCCTGAATAAAAAACCCAGAGGGCTAGAGTTCCTCCCTCACAAATATAAGAGAAGAGGTTCGAGTCCCCGTAAACGTATTATAGGAGTTTAATTTAAATTCTTTTCTCGGAACCTCAGAACTTGAGTGAAGGCAGTCTTTCTCTTAGGAAGGAAGTTGACGTTACTCGAATATTTGAGAGAGTTAAAAATTTGAGCGATATCATATAAGAATTGATGTAAACAGGTTTCAATATATGTATAATTATAAATATTATAAGTAATAGTCTCTTAAAAAAAAGAGATTGATTGATATAAAATTAGAACATGAGATAGTTTTGAGATATTATTATAAGCGTATGGTTACTACTTGTATCTTTTATATTCGCGAGGTGTTCTGGGAATAATTTCTCAAAAGAATAAATGAAAATTAATTAAGGCCTAAAATTGTAATTGTGATGGAAGAATGGAATGGACCAATGATATCATGCCAGCACAAGTGCGTCGTAATGATATTTTACTATATCCCATAATAATTCGAAAATAAAAATAAAAACCGAGAAGCCATCATCGTATCGCGATCACAAACGCGACCCAAATTATATCTTTATCTCGTTGCCTGTTTATTAAGTTCTCTCTCGAAGCTGCAGTTAGCCGCTTTCTCCCAGTCTGTCCTTGTCCCGATTGGCGAGCGCGATCGAGTGTTATCTTCGTATGAGGGTTCAAAAAGATTGTATCTTTCATTTTCCCCAACTTCTAGGAAACGTTTTTGAATTGCTCTTTAAATTCTAGGGTTTCACTTTCGATTTCGCATTATAAAGCGGATAATCGAGCGATTTTCTATTCATATTTCCTTTCTTGTTATCCTTTCTGTATTCATAAAGTGGTTGATTAGTTGATTTTGTGCTATCTGTAGATCTGAATTTGGGTTTGACTTAGGGTTTCATTTTACCTTTTCTTTAATTCTTGAAAAATTGAAAAAAAAATTATTTATTTGATTGTTCTCTAGAATTGGGGTTTTACTAGAGGGATTTGATTTGAAGTAAGGGTCTTCTACTCAAAGTTAGTTATTGATAAGCATATATGGCCGCTGGGAGACATGGGGTTTATAGAGATAATGAGTTCAGGGACCGGGAGTCTGAGCTTGATGTGTCAAGGCGTGAATATGCGTATTCCAAGGATGAATTTGCTTATGAGAGGATTAGGAACAGTAATCATGAAAGTAATGGGCAGGGTCATGTTCCTTATGCAAGAGATAGGGTAAGGGTTAGACAAAAGGATGTTAAGGAGAGGGAAGTGATAATAAATGGTGGTTTCCGCTCCTCTTCTAGTAGGAGTGATTCAGGTAGCAGCGGAGGTGGAGGTAGTGGTAGTCGTGGCCTTCGGAAACCTGAGTTGTCATTGAAGGCTGTCGATAAGGAGCCTGGTGAGTTGTCAAGTGAAAGTGGTTCTGATGATGCAGCTGAAATTGAGTCTGTTTCAAAGGTTAAAGATAATGAGGTTTCTAAGGTGGTAGAGAATGGGAATCAGTCTCCTTTGGAGAGAAAAAGGAAGTTTTCTCCCATTGTGTGGGACAGAGATGATAGTGATATGGGTAAGAGTAGGCTGGTTGCGACAGCTCTTCCTCCTCCTCCATCTTTGCCTAAGGCACATTGGAAATCACCTATTGTTGTCCCAGAAGGGGGTGTGCGTATATCCCCCTTAAAGAGTAGTTTAAACAATAATTTGCTGTCTGTTTCACCAATCATTCCTCCCGTGGCTGCCAGGTCCATTGAATATGCTGCACCTGAATCTCCTGTGGGTTTGGCTTCTTCCCCGCCAAGTGAGCAATGGCGTAATGAGCAGGAAGTGGAGCATATAGATGATGAAGATTATGCACCAACCCGGAATATATCATCTTCAAGATGGGCAGCTGGAAACAGCTCTCCTGTTGATGAAGGTGAAATTTCAGAAGATGAGGAACTGCCAAAAAGGAGGAAAAAAATGCCTGTTTCAGAGTCTTTGCAAACCAGAGCACGAAATAAATCTCTCAGTCCAGAGCTCGGTGAAGTTAAGAGAATAGGATCTGAAAGATCTAGATCAAGGTCATATGAATCTGACGAGCGAGGCAACCGTGCTAGGTCATTGAGTAGCGATGAGTATCATGGTCATGAATCTGAGAAGGGTGACTACATGGAGATTGATGAGGAGCATAATAACAATGATAGTGTTGGTGGGTCTGATACAGATTCTGAGGATGAAAATTATTCTTGTGGGACACCTGAACCTGCGGGACCTCCTCAAAGAAGTATAAATATGCTTCAGGGATGTAGAAGTGTTGATGAGTTTGAGAGACTGAATAAGATAGATGAAGGCACTTATGGTGTTGTATATAGAGCTAGAGATAAGAAGACTGGGGAAATAGTAGCACTGAAGAAAGTTAAGATGGAGAAAGAAAGAGAAGGTTTTCCGTTGACTTCTCTGAGGGAAATAAACATACTTCTTTCCTTTCATCATCCTTCAATCGTGGATGTTAAAGAAGTTGTTGTAGGTAGTAACCTAGATAGCATTTTTATGGTAATGGAATACATGGAGCATGACCTCAAGGGACTGATGGAGACAATGAAGCAACCATTTAGTCAGAGTGAAGTAAAATGCTTAATGCTCCAGCTATTGGAGGGTATTAAGTATCTTCATGATAATTGGGTGCTTCATAGGGATTTGAAAACTTCCAACCTGCTTTTAAATAACCGAGGTGAGTTGAAAATCTGTGATTTCGGGCTGGCTCGTCAATATGGGAGCCCACTGAAACCTTATACTCATTTGGTAGTTACCCTTTGGTACAGGTAAGCTGCATTCGCCCATTCCCTCCTTTCAAGCAACATTTTGTGAAATCTGCTTTAGGATATCTTTTTCATATTCTATTTTGCTTGTAAGCAGACACTATTGACATAAACACTAAAAATACACATCTGCTATTGCAGGGCACCTGAACTTCTATTGGGATCAAAACAGTATTCAACGGCAATTGACATGTGGTCTTTGGGTTGTATAATGGCTGAGCTATTATCAAAGGAGCCACTGTTCAATGGGAAAAGTGAATTTGATCAACTTGACAAGGTAAACTTAGTTCTTCAATGCCTCAGATGTAAGGTGAAACACCTTGATAATTTTCCTTTGGTCTAATTTTATTGTATGGGTTTTTTTCTATTTGTTTAGATCTTTAAAACTCTTGGTACTCCTAATGAGAAAATTTGGCCTGGGTTTTCTAAGCTGCCTGGAGTTAAGGTCAACTTTATCAAGCATCAGTAAGTATTGACTTTTAATTATTTCTATTCAGAACAAAGTTGAAAATGACACTGAGGTTTTCTTATTGTTGCCACTGTTTTCCCAGGCGTCCAGCTTTGGGTGATTCTGATCTGGCTATCTGGCCTCCATTGGTGACACTTTCAGTTACAATGTTTTCCATGTTTGTATTAACCACTGACGTTTACCTTTCAGGTATAATCTATTGCGCAAGAAATTCCCAGCAACATCTTTCACTGGATCACCAGTTTTATCTGATGCTGGCTTTGATTTATTAAATTCTCTGTTAACATACGATCCTGAGAAGGTAATTATTGGTCCTCTGTAGTCTTTCTTTATGATCATCATAATTGTTTGATTATATTTATGCCCATGTTGTTATTTGCAGCGGATAACAGCTGAAGCTGCACTTAATCATGATTGGTTCCGTGAAGTTCCTCTTCCGAAGTCCAAAGATTTTATGCCTACTTTTCCCGCTCAACATGCTCAAGACAGGTATCTTGACATTTTGAATTCAGAAGTTGAAATGTCAGGAGCCTTAATCTTTTCTAGTTATTTTTGTCTTGATTCTTTGTATATTCAAGTTCCTTTTGTGTTATGTTAGGCGTATGCGAAGAATGATGAAGAGTCCGGATCCTTTAGAAGAGCAGCGTAGAAAGGAGCTGCAACAAGGGGAACTAGGTACTGGTGGTTTATTTGGTTAGGAGAAATTAGTTGATTGAGCAACAATGGCAAAGATCCCTGTGCTTTAGATTTCTGTAGTCGTTTGGTATGACCATGGTTGAGGTGAGGGATATGCATTCAACAGAAGTTCCGAACATTGCTTGTCAGACGATCATTCATGCTGTTTTTTAGCAGGCATCCACAGTGATTTGTATGGAGAAATTGTTTGCACCATCCTGTCAACCAGATTTCTTGCAGGTTAACTTTGTTCGGTGCTGGGGATCATGTAGAAATGCATCTGTGACATTGCTTGCATCGCAAGGTGTGGCATAACAGCTTTTCTTCTATAATAGATCAATTTCAGCTGGAACTTGTGTATGTAACCTGGCTTCATTGGCACATTGTAACAATTATCTCGAAATTTGGTATTGAATTTGAAATATTATGGATTTTACTGGCGGCTATCTTCTATCTGTTTTAATATTCACGTTGTGTTTGCAAGAGACGATTGGTGTGAAGTGGAGGGGACGTTGTTAGCTTTTCATTGATGAAGAAATTGACTGTAATCCTTGTGCTTTGAAGGTAATTTATCAATTTAATATCTGCGGAAATGTTAGGTGGGACTAGGATTTTGCTTTCCATCCATGAGGAGTTGTATCTTCATTTTGAAAATGATTGTTCTAGATGCTCCGGAATTCAGGAGTAGCTTTTCAATAGCTCTACTGTAAACAAATTTTTAACATTGCAGATATTTTGCATTTTCCATGAACTTCTAGACTAGGAATTGAAATTAGTTCATGAAGCTGTGATAAAATCCTGTTCATTGAACAAATCCATTGCATTTTATTTGATTAATAATGTTAGATTAGGAAAGAGAAAAAGTGGAGTAACTTGTGGTTGACAAATTTGTCACAAGGTGATGAGAACTATGGAAATACTGAAAAACTGGAAACCACTCCACAAACCCCCCCCCCCCCCCCCCAAAAAAAAAAAACAAAAAAAAAAAAAACTTGTGAACTTTCTTCACTGGATGCATTCTCAATTTTTTACTACTTGTATGATTTAACCGTATTTTATGAATGAATATCTATTGATTGCTTATGATATCTGAAGTTCTAATTGAAAGGATTGGAAAATGGAGGAAACAGTTTGTGCTAACTAACATAATGGATTTTCAATTTCTAACCAAGAAAGGGTAGAATTACTTTTTAAAATAGAGGGTGAGGGGTGGAGATACTATTGTACTTCTGGAGACCAATCACGTTATGATTCTTATTTGTTAATATGGTTCGATATTCAAGTAAAGAAGTGACCTTTTGCTATTGTTAGATGAGTTTATTATCAAATTGCGTATTCTGCTTGTTCTTATCTGATTTTCACTGATACTGTTTTAACATCCAAATTCACCAATGAGACTCAGAATGTCATTTTGCGAACTTATGTGACTATTTATTCTCTTGGTAGAGCTTAAGTCACGTGCTTCTAGTTATGGTTCTCTGCTTTCTAATATTTATATTTATCCCTTTCTATTCTTTTTCTCTTTGATGGTATGAGAAGAGTCAAAAACTTTTATTAGCTGCAGAATTTTTTATGACGTTGTCTGCAAATGCCACTGCAGTCTCAAAGCAAGCAGGTTGAGGAGGTTACCTGTAATCCTGGATTTTATAGAACTTCCAATTAGTTGTTCCTTGAGGCTCACTAGAGGTACCATACAATTCTTGGTTTGTTTATCATGTGTAAGAGCAATATATTTGGTTCATTCTTATTCAATTTTTTGTAAGTATCTGTTTCTTGGCCATCCTTTGCTAGTATTTTTCTGACAACTAGTAATTCATATGATGTGATTGGTTCTTGTCATCATCTTAACGAGAATTCTTGGTTTGAATACCTTATGGAGAAGACATGGAGATAAATTCTGCAATTTTTTTTTTTTGGGTGTGAACGTCTTTTAATGCAAAATGTTACTGCCAAAATGTGTTTCTGTTACCATCACTTTGAAACTGGGAAGAACAGAGATTTATTATTCAAGTTTTGTCTAGACAATTTCCATATTCTTGATTGGGAACATATAATGCCTTTGTATAGTAACTAATACCTGCAAATTCTTCAATGCTGAAATCACATAAAATAGCCATAACTAAAGTTGATTCAGGAGCTGAACAGTTCACTGTTGATACATCTCGTCATTAAGTTTACATAGTTACATTCATAAATTTCAAATGTGAATTTAGTATGCAAACTGAAGTCACTAGTTATTAAACATATATTTTTCTGGGTATATGCCTTGGCTTCCCTGATATACGTGAGAAGATAAACGTCCAATTGCATGCTAGAGAAGGTAAGACATTGGGGTGGGACGGTGGGAAAAATTTTGTAACACCAGAGTAAAGTTAGCTTGAATTGACGAGGTAGAAGTTGTACTTCTGTATGTTTGGTTTTAGGTATGCATTTGTAACAAAAATCTATTTAGAACAGACTTTTGTGGTGGGTCCAATTTATAACAAAGTGGTAGCTCATTGTAGACCAGACCAGTGAAAGTACTAAAAACTTTTTGGACTTAATAGTTTGATTAAGGTGTAATTTGTTCTATCTTAATCACTGGTTTTTTTATTCATGACATCCTTTCAGCTTGTTGAGTCCTTGAGAGTAAGGCAAAATTGGTGACCTACAAGTGATTTGGTTTTTAGTTTCATACGTTCTAGAAGTTGTGTGACGGACTCACTATGTTTGTTTCAACAGTATCAATTTACTTGAAGTGCTATCACATAATTTAATATTATTATTATTTTGCTATTCCTGTTCTCTTCGTTTATGATGACTGACAAGAGGAAATAGGGTTAAAGGGAAGGCATATTTTATGTTATAGTTGAGTCAGTAGCAGTGCATATTTGTCAGTTAGTGTATGTATCTATCTGGAACTAGGCAAGGGGACTTGTTTTGTGAGATTTATATTTTGTCTAGTCTAGTCTTGTATTGTTCAATTCTGTTAGCAACTTAAATAAGTATCTACTTTTTGAGTGGGGCACTTCAATGTATTTCATTCTTCTGATGTAGTTAGCTTTGCGTTTGGAGGAATTGCTCGATGATATTCTATTCTTAAAGTAAAATTTTCTTTGGAGATGATTTATGTGGCTACTTTTGTTCATATGATTTATGTCATTTTATTTTAGGCGTGGCTGGAAGGATGGGTTGCTTTGGGATTGAAAACCATGAAAGCTTCCACTTCCCATTCACAAATTTTAGGATCTCAGAGAGTAAGTTTGTGATGCGAATTGAACAGAAGTAGACGGGTATGTCACCACATATTATGGTCATAATTTCCCACGTAGATTAAAATCTGGCAATATGATTAAGCAGTTTGTAGGGAGCGGTGAAATAATTTTTTAACTTCGTAGTTGTGTTCCTTATTTTGTAATGTTATAGCAGCTACTTTAACGCACACTGCTGTTGTACCTGTCGCATTTTTGGAAAAAAGAAGTGACAGTGGAACTGATGCGGTCATGGAACCATTCTGAAGAACAGATATTTTACAAAGATCTGAGATTTTTGTTTTCCTGTAATTAGCAAATAAATTTAAGGACAAGAAAATATACCCAAGAATTTTAGGAGGTTGAAGAGCATTATGACAACATTTGCATCCAGCTTCTTGGTGGGTAGGTCCTGGACATTTCACGTCGCCTCTGATTAAAATTCAATTTTGGGCTCTCCCAAAGCTTCAACGTTAACGGATGGTGTTTGCCCTCGTCATCCAAATCTTGTGACTAGCAAAAAGCATCAAAAAGAGTAGTAGCCGAAATTTGAGCGCGGTATCTCTGGGTGATACGCGTACAAGTGGCTCACGGTAGTGGGTACCTCAAGCCTAATCAACTCCTCTGCCTAAGGTCCGCTTCATATGGTACATGCCGATTCAATAATTGCAGCAAGCCTTACGACTGCCACACATTTTGGTGCAATACTACGGGGAATGCTACCATCCAATTGAGTGGCTTGTTCAATAAGTTATATCGTTCACAAAAGTCTGTTAATGATTGCTGAATGATATTTTCTGAACTTCTAAGCAAATGGAAACAAGGCGAGAGTGACCAAAATAAAACGAAATATGTAGAACATATTAGAAAAGCAATGAGCCAGCAATATAAAATATAGAGTAAAATCAAGGAGCAATCTATTTTACAGAGATTTTATTCATTCTAACTGTGTATAAAATAAGGAGGTGAGTTTTCTTTTTATAGTTGTACAAGCATTATATGAAATTAATGGAAATATTATAGATCATAACATCTTCTTGTGAGATAGTGATGGTCATGGGAAAGTAAAGAGTTACTAGTGAGGAGGTTAAGAGATGTATATTATAAATATTTATATTTATTTTAATAAATTTATAACATTCTCCGTAGGATGTTCATTATAAAATAAAAATGTCTTATTAAAACCTTTATTAAAAAAGAAAACTCATGGAAGAAAAATATTAGTAAAGAAAAAGAGTATATCAAGTTATTTTGAAGACATCAAGTTGTCTCCTTAAAACTATACTAAGAAAAATGTGAAGTAAATTTTCTTTTAGATTAATTATTTTTCCCAATAAGTATACTCTCCCTTGTATTAATGTAAATGCTTTAAGATTTTGATAAAAATATTTGCGTTGATTCATACCAATATATGTACCAATTTTTTGAATGTTGCTGTTGATATGAATTTTGTAAATAAATCTACAAATTTGTCACTTTGAGTGTATTTGTTAAATATCTATATCACAATTCTTTTGAAGCTCTTGAACAAAAGAATTTTGGTGATACATGTTTGGTCCTATCACCTTTTATATGATCGCTTTCAATTTGGGTAATGCAAGCTGTATTATCCTCATGTAATATTGTGGGACTATTTTTAATTAACAATAATCCACAAATTTCTTAAATATGTTGTATTATTGATCTTAGTCATGGCTTGCTTCATGTGTAGCAAGTAATTATGAATGATTTGAAGATGTCGTAACCATTGTTTGTTTCATTGGTCACCATGATATAGCACTAGTACCAGAGTTAAATCTATAACCCATTTGAGATCGGACTTTATGTGGATCAAAGATATATTTAGCATCTGCATATCCAATTAGTCGTGATTTTGATCAATTTTGATAAAATAAACTCATGTCAGTCGTTCTGTAGAGATAGTGAAATATGTGCTTTACACCGTTCCGATGCCTACAAATTAGTACAGAACTATATCTTGTTGGTGAATTAATTGAAAAGCAATATTAGTTCGAGTACAATTTGCAAAATACATAAATCACCAATTGTACTTAAATATAGTACTCAGGATTAAAAACTGTTTTACAATCTTCTTCAGGATGAAATGAGATTTTTTGTCCACAGCAAGTGGTAATATCACCATTGAAGTACTTAATGAATGGGTTTCATCCACATAAAAATGCTTCAAAACTTTTTTAATATAGTTAACCGATGTAAGAGTATTCCACTTGCCAAATACTCAATCTATAAGCCGAGATAAAATTTTATTTTTCTAAGATATTTATCATTTTAAACTTATTTTTCAAATACAAAGCTGTTTTTGAAAGCTCTTTAAGAGTTTCAATAAAATTTAAATCATCAATATATATTGCAACTATTGCAAATATAATTTTAAATTTGTTAATAAAAACATAAGGATTAATTGAATTATTCACATATCGTTCTTTCAATGAATAACTACTTAAAAGATTGTACCATATACACCCAGATTATTGCCAAATACAATCATGTTCAACTTCTTTCCAGCAACTCCTCGAATACTAGATGCACAATGCCAAACAAAATCATGTTCAACTTCTTTCTAGGAATTGCTTCTCCAAGAAAAAATACACAAAACTTTTTGGCAAACTACAAAATTTTCACGAGTTTGTAGTCATCAATGTGCTCAGCATAACCAAACCCAGATAATGTCCTATAAGAATCGCAAGTCTGTGAGTGTTTGATTGGAAAATTTGGTATTTCTTTATACTCTTTGGTAGAAGGATTCATGAGTGAAAAAGAAGAACAATGGATTGGATTAAAACACAAGCACACTGGACAATTACAAGAACCATACAGACCCCAACAACGCCACATGTGTCTGATGATGATAAATAAATCTTTTCACAATTTTCCAATCTTATAGCGACAGCCAATTTGTCATCACAAACTGTTCCATGATCTATCAAGTAAAGAGATATAGTGCAGGGATGATAACAGTAAGGACAGAGGACGAGTCTTTTTCTCTGGCTCTGAGTAAGTAGGCGGGCTTTAGCAGAGCGAGGATTGGTGATTAAAGCAAGCCATGACTTGGATAAACACTTGAATCGGCATAGAGATTTGGCTGGTAATTTCAGGAGTATGTCCCCGATGAGTTCTGATGGAAGTGTCGCCATCTCTTGCCTTGCTTTGATTTTTGTCGACATAGACTTTTATTGTCCAAGCTCTCCCTAGCTCTCTCTCTCTCTCTCTCTCTCTCTCTCTCTATATATATATATAATCAATTTATTTAATCCCAACTCCTCTAAGGAGACCGAATCAACCATGAGCTTTTTATTCCTAAACAAACACTAATTAAATAAGTAAAGGCCATAAATCCATGCAAAGAAAAACAAGTTTGAATGCATTAAAATTCGATATGGGTTTAAAATATTGCTTTAATGCTCTTCATTTTTTTTTTCCTTGTTATAAAACATTGTAATAATTAGGGAATCTGCATCACTTATTAATTTCATTATTCATAATAAATATTGCATCTCAAATTTGAATTCGAGAAATATTGGTACCTTTTTTCGATATTAATTCATTTCCGTTTATCATACGATAAATCTCATTGTTTCATTATCAATGATTTCTTAAACATATATAAACAAACAGATCATTTAGCCTATGTAAAGGGAGTAACAATTGAATTAATAATCAATCACCAAATTGAGAAAGAACTGCAGCAACAGCGAGAAGTATATTTTCCCCAACACGCCTTGTAATAAATCTATGTACCTCTTTTTTTTTTTTTTTTAATCCAAGGGATTATGTCCATATATATATATATATGACAATGGAAGAGTTCATGCTTTGGTTCATGGGAAAACAGTGTTGATGATATCCAAGACAAGTTCAAGATCTTACTGGGTGATGCTTAAGCAGTTCAGATGACGACGATGCTGCCTAAGTGACGATGGGCATCTTTCAAGGAACCCGACTTTGGAATCCGCTGGATAAGATCGGCTTACACATCAAAGATTGATATTTATTTGTTCTTTGAAAATGATCAAAGGTTGATGATTTAAAAATCTCACGGATTACCAGACGTGAAAGTTGACTGAATTCTTTTAACTATTGAAGAAACCCTTTGGATCGACGGACTGCTTTTCTTGTAACCTCAATTGTGCCTCAAAGAGATTGATAAGCTTTTAGCTTTGGTCCAATGTGGGATACATTTTAAGCAAGCTAAAGCGGGAAACTGGGCAGGATTTTTGAACCGCCCAAGTGTGTAGGTTGGCTGTATTGAAAATTTTTGACAAAACTTTCATCAAATAGCAAGTTCTCAGCTTGTAACTTACAACAGTCGAGAACCTCCTCCTCGCTGTCTCTCCACTTTCCGGGTCTGTCTTCTCTCTTCTCTACCTCTGCACTGAATGCAGTAGGCTAATATCATCGCGTCTAAGAACTGCATCATTAGTAACACCTGAAACTCACAACCAATGCGGTGGAAATTGCCTCAAAGTGGTGATGGTTTCGCCTCATAAATCTTAAATTGCAAAAGATTTTCTGTTGAGTTACACAGAGAAGGAATTGTTGAGCAATCACCATGACGTAGATGGTCAGTTGGAATTAACTATAGTCTTCCCAAGTACAAAGGTAACCAGAGAGAGTTCAATAAAGAAGATTGTGTTGATAAGAGCTCGATCAACTGTCCATCCAAATATGGTAATGCCCCCAGGATTTGCCTGCAAATACATAACTGCACAGAAGAAAAGCGACTTAAAATATGAGTTGCCTGCTTTTGTATGTTTGCCCAAGCATATGTGACAACCAATCAAATATATTTTGTTCTTTTCCTAATATCATATTGCAGTGGATATTTAACAACATAAACAATTATTGTTTAGTCCATTCAATTCTTTTACTCATGCTGCCATGGTAATATTGAGACCCATATGCATAATAGGAATAGTAGGTTGAAAATGACTAAATTTGATGATAGTGTAAGTTCTTAATTTTTCAATTGAGAGAGTATAATAGGAATAGTAGGAATGTTATCGGACAAGATTTGAAACCATACCATAAGCTTGTCTCCTGTGATATGAGGACATATACGAAGCCAATTGTGTATTTGTTGGCAATGCAACATAATCTAAAGACTCCAAATCACTTTCAGAATAATTCATACACACTGAGTTCAATGGACTGGAAGCTTCCAAGTTTCCGAAACTGTTTGAGACTCTGAGTTGAGATGAATCAGCAGAATTGCATGTTGCCAATGCATGCCATCTACTTGCTATCGATGCAATGTTTTGGGCTCTGTGGGAAATTTTTGTGGCAGCATGTAAGCAAAGAATTATGCCAACAACCTGCACAACTGAGGAAGCCTGGAAAGTTGTCAAGAAATAAGGGTAATGAGAATTGAATTATGAAGCAGCCAGAACATAAAAGAGTGCAAATTAAGAAAACAATTGCAAAGGATCCAATTTTCCACCTGCAGATTGTGGATGCTGTCAGAGTAATTTTTTTTTTAAATCTCCAATAAATAGAGCTTTTGACAGCTTTTGCAAATCCAAGCGCATAGAAGCTAAAACCACTAAGATCTACACACATGGTTATTTGGATAATATATAAATAAAAAAGAATAACTTACTGCAAAATCACCACCGTTTATGAAAGTGATTTTTCCGCCATACCCAGTCGTCTGGAAAAGAGTCACAATTTGACTGGCTGTGACAACCAAGAACTCTAAGAGAAGATAAATTCGGAATCTGTGGCTTATCTTAGACAGATGATAGCGTAGTCGCATATGCTCTTCTATCAGTACCACAACATCGGATTCCCTTGCCAAGAGCTTCGCATAATCATCAAAGTGCATAACTTGCAAGTTGCAGACTACATGAAACAAGATGCTGGCTGATAGAGATATTGTACTCAAGTAAGTCCAGGATAGAATCAAAGCAAATAAAATAGCGGCAGATTGCCACCATGATTCATGATGTACATATAAAATGCGAATGATCTCTCGTGCAGTCTTCAGAATGAAACATGGCAGCGACCAGAATATAAGCAAGCGTAAAGAATCCTGTATAGATGGTAGCAAACCAAATATCTTATTACATACTGATTGCCATTTCCTTCAAGGTACAGAAATGACAGGAAGTGCAAAGCGAAAAATGAGACCATGAAATTGAATAGTCGAAAAAAAAAATCCCATTTTGAAGGCAACATGGTACGCAAATCACGACACAGACGCTTAGAAGAACTAGTATTCCGTGATCTTCGTCCGTGTCCAAATTTTTCAACAACACCAGAGGATGGTCCTGGAAGTGGAGGGTTGGAAATGAAGTGAATTTAGCCATCATGTGTCCATATTTACTAGGACACCACTGTCCTAGAATTCTAAAATACTTAACTCAATTAAGCCTTAATCATAAATCAGTGGGGATCATCTACATGCATCCCCTTCCCCAATCTGCACTATCCTGGGCTGGCCAAACAATGAAATATGCAATGAAAAAATGAGAGTGGTTTCTAGACTCAGATTCTGGCCTTTTTATGTAAGGTTAAGTTCATAATCTTGGTAAGCTTATCATAACGGGGAATCATATAACCTTTACTACGAGATTCTTGTCTGCAATACATATTCAATTCCACCATCCATTTGAAGGAAAAACTAAAGTTGGCAATTCAAACCCCAATATGTACACCATAAATCAGGATTCTCAAATTTCATGTCTACCGTTAACAGATCAGTAACATCACACACAAACCCCACCCACACACCACCCACCCCTTCCCCCGCCCCCTCCCTCGCAAACCACCATATTTAGATGCAATTATTTTGTTCTGCACCCAAAGACCCTAAAACCTAGTAACTTACAGTCAACACCTGCCTCTCCAGTCTCCACCTTAACACTCGATGGTCAAATCATAATTCAAAACACATCATTTGAAAAAAAATACTCGAGAAAGCTGCAAAATCTATCAATAAACTTTTCTCAATTCTCAATTAAGCAAAACAGACAATAAACACAATCAAACTTAGAAATGCTCACCTTTATTTGCTGAATATACTGGTAATGAAACCTCTCCATGTGGCCACTATGGCGATCAACGAAAAGGAACTTCCTGATTCCATATTTACGCAGATTATGCGACATACAAATCAAAGAAATAGCCGCTAAACAAGCTTGGGAGACCACAATACACAACTCAAAATCCTTAATTTGACCCTTCTCACATCCGGGACAATTAGACAACTCAAGTATCACAACTGGGACCAGCACTCCTGTTACTACAAAAGCTGTCCAAGACAAGACGAAGCTCAAAACTGAAGAGTGGTTGAAGCCCAGAAACGTCAAAAAATATTCAAGCTTTTGTAGCGTCCGATCAAGATCAGTTTCTGGGATTTGGTTTTCCTGCTGCTGCTGTTGTGGACGTTGAGTGTGATTCTGGTTTGAATTATTAAGAAGAGGTGTCTGAGCGGGAGGTGGGTCTGTTTGTATTTGTATATGAGGATCAGCCATGATCACGAACTTGTTTGAGCTAAAGTTCAGTTTTTTACTTCATCAATAATCAAAATTTATAATTTTGGATTTGACCCAGCTGAGATTTTGTCAAGAAAAGTTTGATTGTTTAATTAATTTTTTTTTTTGTGGGTTTCAGTTGCTGACAGACTACTGGTTTGCAAACTGTAAAAATTGATCAAAAGTAAAGTTGTGATCTTGCCTCGGTTCGTTTCTTGTTTAATAATCAAACCAGATCAATGATAGATGGAGAAAAGAATTAAAAAATTATATTGAATCTTGACGGGTACAAAACAGGGGGGCATTGGGCAAATTTAAATGTTTTATTTTTTATGATCGATATGGTGTTTGGTTTTGTTTGACTGTCAAGTTTCAACAGAACATATTGTTTTGTGTGTGTGCGTGTGTGTGGAGAGATCATTCCGATGGTCCAATGGCGCTTTCTGCTTGCCAGGTGAAGGAACATGTAATGCGATTGTGGGCGAAGTATGCGATTAAAATTCTAGATTGTGCTGGCTTGTGTTTCAAAAAGCTGTATCCTGGGAATTTGGAGTTTTTTTTTCCTTCAATGGAAAAATAAGAATATAATAAGAGAGAATATAAAATAGAGAAGAAACAGACAAAAAGACAGGTATTATCAACAATTGGCTACCTACCCTACACCGTACACACAACACAAATTAGCCAAGTGTTGTTGGCCGCGAAGATGCCTTGCAGTTCACTCTTGGAACTTCTCAAATATTTAATTAATTGGAAAATCTATCCAACTTCTAGCAAAACGTCTAAAAATACACAAAATTTTTGTCATCAGATCCATTTAAATTTTTACCAAATGCCAAGTGGTTAGGGGTGGAAAGCAATAGTTCGAACCCCATAAACGTAATATAGAGTATTTTTTTCTTTAATTATAATATATAATTATCTTTTTTTTTTATCTAAGTGTGAGTAGAGTAGATATCCTTCAAATATTAGTGAGAGTTAAAAATTTAGATAGAACTCTATAAGTATTGATGTAAATTGGAAAATCTATCCAACTTCTAGCAAAACGTCTAAAAATACACAAAATTTTTGTCATCAGATCCACTTAAGTTTTTACCAAATGCCGAGTGGTTAGGGGTGGAAAGCAATAGTTCGAACCCCATAAACGTAATATAGAGTATTTTTTTCTTTAATTGTAATATACAATTATCTTTTCTTTTATCTAAGTGTGAGTAGAGTAGACATCCTTCAAATATTAGTGAGAGTTAAAAATTTAGATAGAACTCTATAAGTATTGATGTAAATTGATCTCAGTAATAGTCTGATTTGTAAATATCAGTTATAATCTCATTTAATATGAGTTGTAATTTGAGTAATAATCTCATGTAATAAAAAAATCTAATTAATTCTGGAAGTAAATTATTAGGTAAAGAAAATATTGGTGTTTACTTAAATTTGTGCTAAAATTTAAATGGTTAGGTGTAATTATTCAAAAAGGAAAACAATTTGGGTAGGTAAATTGTCATTTTATAATTGCGATGGCGGTATACACTAATTGACCTAACACGGAAATGGTTGAATCGTACGCTTGACAAACTCTAGGCATACCATTAATCAATCACAAAAAAACTCTTTAAATAAAATTATATTTTTTTTATTTAAAGAGTTACATTAATATTTAAAATTTCAAAAATACTTTAATTAAGATATTTAAAAACAAGAAATAATTCTCCCTCTTTAATATTATGGGGTGCTTTTCTCTTTTTTAATTTATATTTTATTAATTTTTATTGGAGGAAGAGAGAATTGTTTTAGTTACTATTTATTTTTTTCTTTAAAAAAAATGATTATATTTGATTAAAATAATATTAGCTTATTATATTTCAAGAGTTTTTTTTAAGGATAACATATTTTTTTTCACTCTTCTATTTATCACATAAGTAAATAAATAGTTATTTAAAGAGTTAAATTAGTAAAATTTGTTAGTGATGCTTTTAATAATTTTAAAAAGTTTTATGTATTTTTAAACTTCCAAAAAAAATTAGGTGGGTCACTAATAACATTTTTATTTTAATTTTTTTAAACCTTTTTTTTAATCTATGAACATATGGTTAAGTTAAGAGTCAAGATTGAAAAAAAAAAAAGATTCTATATAATTATTTGATTATAAGATTAATATAAATTTACACTATTAAAGTGTGAAAAGTTAATCTCTAGTAAGAGGGAACAGGGAAGTGCTTTGAATTGTAAAAACTAATGAGAAAATTGTGATAGACAAATTAATTATTGTGATTGGTAACCGCGCATATATATGTAATTTAATGTCTGGATGGATCATTTATTGTTTTGTTTTATTTGGATTACATAAAAGTTTTATGTATTTTTATAACTTGATAAATGTATTTTGAGTCACAAAGCACAATACACTTGTAGTAGTAATAATAATAATAATAATAATAATAATTTCTGTTAGTTAAATCATAAAAAAAAAAAATTAAAAGAGAAAAAGGGATTGCCTATTTTAAGTAAAGATAATATTCAGACAGGCATTATGAAAAAACGCGAGCCCTAAAATCAAGCAATTTAAAGCGTAGCTTGCAAATCAAAGTTGGGTCTCCATATGCTGTGTGTAATCTTCGTTTTTGAACGATGTTGAAACGAACTTCAAAAATTTAAATACATTAAAATTTCTTTATAGTTTATAGTAATATTTTATATATGAAATTTTTTTTAAATAATCATAAAAAAATATAATTTCAGTTTAGGAGAGTTATAAATTAAAATTAACTACACGTTATCATAAGTTATTAGTTTTTCGGATGCCATCTTAAAACCTTTATCTCCACATCATAATCATCATCATCATCATCATCATAATAATAATAATAGCAATATATTATAAAAATATATATGACATTAAAAGTTAAAAAGATATAATAAAAGAATTTTTTTTTAAGTTGTTCGGAATAATGATCTATTTTTTAGGGTTATTATTAAATAATTTTATAATATTTTATAAAAATTACATTGGGAGAAAATATTAAAAAAATATAAATATATTTTTAAAATTTTTAAATGACATTACGTATTACTAATCGCACAAAATTTATGCAATGTGTATTTTACCTATCTAAAATTGAATTAAAATAATGATTTTTATAACTACAGCTCAGTAATAAAAATAATTTGTTCTCATCAGTGGTATGATTATAAAGAAGGTTTTACTTACCAACTAGTTTGCTCTCATATTTGAGTTTCAGATGAAAGCGCCAAAGCCAAAGAAAGTACCGATCGTGGTGACGCTGATGCATCGTGAGGGAGAAACACTATTGTGACTTGTGAGATTCTCTCGTCCCACAGCTTAACGGTGCTGGTAACGTACAGCGTTTAATTATTTATTAGCGGTTTAAATTCAAATTAGCAAGCCGTGTTCGACTGTTCTCTCTTCATTAAAATGAGCAGACAAAATTAGGATTAAAATGCCTACTGCAATCTCAACAACTCCTCCAAATCCAATGCCGAACAAAAACATCATCGACTCATCGTCAATGGATCCCAAAAACGGATTCTGCTCCGAAACCAAGATCTTTCACAGCCTCCGCCCCTCCATCGCGTTCCCACCCGAAACGACGTCGGTCACCTCCTACGTCTTCTCCCTCCTCGAATCCCACGCTCCGCCGCCCGGCACCACCGCCCTCATCGACACTGCCACTCGCCACCGCATTCTCTATCCCGACCTCACCCTCCGCATCAAGACTCTTGCTTCCTCCCTCAAAACCAAGTACAAGCTCTCCAAATACGACGTCGCTTTCCTCCTCTCTCAAAACTCCGTTCACGTCCCCGTTCTCTACCTCTCCCTCTTCTCCCTCGGCGTCGTCGTTTCTCCTTCCAACCCTTCCTGCACCATACCCGAAATCCTCCGCCAAATCCATCTCTCCAAACCGGTCATCGCGTTCGCCACTCACGACACCGCTCACAAGATCCCCCAGCTTAAATACGGCACCGTTCTGCTTGACTCCCCGGAGTTTGAATCCCTCTCCGCCACCGATTCATTAGGCTATTATGATGAGGAGAGAGTTAGGGTTTCAGTATCGCTATCTGATCCGGCGGCGATCTTGTACTCTTCGGGGACGACCGGGATGGTCAAAGGAGTGCTGCTGACTCAGAGGAACTTGGTTGCCGCCGTGGCCGGAGGTTATGCGGTTCGTGCGGAGAGGAGCAGGCCGGCGGTTGTGCTGTGTACGGTTCCGTACTTCCATTCGTACGGCTTTACTTGCTGTTTGAGGTCGTTGGGGATGGGTGAGAGTTTGGTGTGCATGGGGAGGTTTGATTTCGGTGGGATGTTGACAGCTGTTGAGGAGTTTAGGGTTAGCCACGTGGTCTTGGCTCCACCCGTTGTTTTGAAGATGGCACGAGACGGTGGCACGATGGACGGTTATGATTTGAGCTCGATTGAAGTCGTGGCGTCTGGTGGGGCTCATTTGACTTTGAGTGTGATTCGGAAGTTTGAGGAGAGGCTGCCTAAAGTGAATCTGGCGCAGGTTAGTTTTGGTTTTACCTCTAATCAACTAATAAAGGACTTGCCGCCTCAGTCCTGAGTTTGCTCAGCTACAAGACTCATTCTTTTTACTCGTCCCTATCAGAAAAATCTGCCACAAAAAGATTCAGTTAAAATATCATATATATATATATATATATATATATATATATATATATAAACAAACACTAAATTATAATTATTGTAACTTACATATTTCATGTGAGTCACATCAAATTATGAGGCCTTAATTTATGTAGTTCACACAAAAAATTTAAATACAATAATTATAACTCAGAGGCTCTCACACATGATATTTTATACAGTCATATATAAACACAAATTCTGAACTTGCATTTTGCATTATGCGAGCAATTGGCATCTTCAGATTTGGGATTTGTTGAGGCAGTTGGCGTAGGTTTTGTCTTTTTTCGTCCATCTCCAATAATTTTTAGGAAACCAAATCGAAAAATAGCACTCATCCTTAATTTCTCTCTCTCTCTCTCTCTCTCTTTTATTTATTTATTTTTCAATTTAAAATTTAAATTTTGGTATGTTTGCATTATGTGAGCAGTTGGCATCTTTAGATAATTACAGTTGAACCGTACTGTCAACCGTCAACTGTGCTTGGAATTCGGTGCAGCTATCATCTTTCTTTCCAAACAAAAAATTTAAAATAAAAGAAAAGGGGAAAAAAAAGGATGCTTTGATGTTGTAATAATTAATGATGAAATAAAATGTGATGAAGGGATATGGGCTGACAGAAACAACGGCGAGAATATTTGGAACAGTGGGTCCAAAAGAATGCCAAGTAGTAGGCGCCACAGGAAAGCTTTTATCAAATTGCCAAGCTAAAATTGTTGATCCCGAATCAGGAATTCCTCAGCCTCCTTCCACGCCTGGAGAGCTTTGGGTTAGAGGGCCTTTCATTATGAAAGGTAACTTCTTTTGGACTTGGACGACTGCTCTTTATATTTTCAGTTTCATAATGTTCATATATGTTCATATATATATATATATATATATATATATATATAGGCTATGTTGGTGATGAGGAAGCTACTGCAGCCATTCTGGATTCTGATGGATGGCTAAGAACTGGAGACCTTTGTTATATTGACAATGAAGGGTTTCTGTTTTTCGTGGATAGGATTAAGGAAATGATCAAATACAATGGCTACCAGGTTTGCTTTGGAACCCCTTTTCTTCTCCCTAAATGTTATTTGATTTGTTGTCAGTCTGATCATATCAGTGTAGTATTAACAATCAAGTTTCATATGCTCATATTTGTACTGCTTTAGATTGCCCCAGCAGAACTGGAACACCTGCTTCAGTCCCATCCAGATATAGTTGATGCAGCTGTGGTTCCGTTAGTCATCATCTATTTCCCTTGTTCTTCTGTTTCATTATCATTTTTTATAAGGAATATTGGTTCTTTTCGGAACTACAATTTAAAGTCTCATTTGATGGATTGGCAGGTTTCCAGACGAGCGAGCAGGTCAGATACCAGTAGCTTTTGTGGTGAGAAAACGTTGGAGCATCATTGATGAATCACAAATACAAGACTTCATTGCCAAACAGGTATGCATGCGATACTTATTCTCTCATCTTCTGAACAAAAAACTGTATTTTGTTTGACGGATTTTTACCATCTACTTCATTTTTTTCTGCTTGTAGGTTGCTCCGTATAAGAGAATAAGACAAGTGACCTTTATTGATTCCCTGCCCAAGAATGCCCCTGGTAAGGTGTTGAGGAAGGAGTTAATCAAAATTGCACACTCAAAGGCAACCTCCAAGTTGTAAACTTATATTTCTTAGCCAAAAACACGGTTGCTAAGGCAGAAATACCAGGTAATAAGACCTTCTGAACAACTGTACTTCATTTCTTTCTCCTTTATGCAAAAGATGCAGTGTTTCACTTTTCGCGGCCAAAGACAGTCAGAAAACGATTTGTTCAATATAGGTTGCAGCACATTATATGTTGCTTTACAAAGATCAGATCAGATCCAACATCATGATAGTCCAAGTTTTCTGTGTCCTATCATATCTTTTACCCACAAATTACAGAGCTTTAATATCAAATACTGAACCCCAAAAGATCTATTGAAGGTCTATACAACCGCACAGCACAGAAATAAAATGGTATGCACTAACTGATAGTGACAAAAGGGCATCTACCAGTGTCTCAGTTTAGCTAAGTCCATCAGATAGAAATACTATTGGGGATTCCTCGACCGGTTACTCCCGGACCAGAGGAAGGAAGAAGCAGTTCATATGGTGGAATGCCAGCACCACATCTGCCTTTAAGACGGAAATCTTTATTTCTTGTATTTATTATCTTTTCAATCTCCTCCAGATTAGCAGAGAACTTATCAAACATATTCAAAACTTCAGGGTCATTGATCCAGTGGCTGTGTAACTGGCTCACCTGACCTAGATACTCTTCATCAGGAGAGTGAGTGGACAGAGTGTCTTGGACAGCCATCACTTTAGTTGCTTGAAGCTGAGTGGGCAGTGAAGACAAAAAAGTACGCTGAGGGTTTAAAAGGAATTTCTCATAACCAGGATCATTTTCTTGTGGGATGAGTTTTCTCATAAGAGTAGGACGGTTAGGAACATATCCTCCAAAAGGATATTGTCCAAAGTTTATGGCAGCATGCTGACCTGATGCAGTCCAGATCATTATCGTAATTATCCCAGACAAGTCCTCTTTGGTTTCAAGTTTGGGCCACCATGGCTCATTCCTTTTGTCATAGTGCCCTTTGTTCTTAATCTCACCCCACCATGCTTGGAGCTCAACATCAGACGTGACAGAATTTGGTTCCGAATAGAAGTGTGCAACATATGATTCTACCCACTCTTTTATAGCACACCAGATAAGAAGCCCATCTGCTGCATACGGATAGTCTTCAATCACAAGTCTTACACCGCTAGGCATTGAAGGATCCTCCTCAGCCACACCCCTGACAATTTTATCACCAGTATCAGTCACTCAGTATGTTTGCTTTACCAGAAGGTAACATTGACCTTAAGGTAGAAGAGTTGAAAATGGTGATAATGCCACCAGAACAAGCAAACAAAAAGGAAAATTGGGTGCATGTAACTCAAGTTTTAGAGGCTCAAGTGTGATTAGGTCCCTACCTGCGCAAAAGATCTGCAGGCAATGCCTCCATGTCAAACCTCCAAAAACTCTTGTAGGCTGCAGAGCTTAGCTCCATGGCATACCTTCCTGGGCTGAAAGAAGCCTCAATTATACCCCCTCCGTTTATTAAACTTTGCCGTGCAAGTGCATTAATTTCTAGCGTGTAGCGCATGTGAGGATGAAGCAACTTATAAATGGGGTGCATTGAACTAAGCTGTCTGTGTGTTGCAATTATATAAGGCTCCATAGAAGCATGAGTCCTCAACCTGAGAAATTCAGATCAACATGTTGGAATGATACCAATGTTGCATGTTTTTGTTTTAACATCACTTGCTGTAGAAATATAGACACGGACTGCACCAATTTTAAATATCAATAAGGAAAAAAATTACACATATAGATATTAAAAAAAATTACTTGATTATGAAAGCAAGGCTTGAAATTAATTCAAATAAATTAAATTTTTATTAGTTACCAGTGATTTACTAATTGGTGGACTCCAGCATCATTTGAACAGACATGAGCTTTGGCCAGCTTCCAAATCCAATGTGTTGTAGCATCATGCCCATGAGTGTAAACATGTTTATTCTGAGGCGAAGAACGTGTTGGAGGAAGGGATAGCTCTATAGCTAGTGGCCTCAGCATGCCAGCCTTGTTATAGAAGAAAACTGTCCTAGAGGCATATGTTTTTCTATCTGGCAAGGAGTTTATTTTCTTGATAAATGGCAACAGCAAGTCATGATAATCAAGTATAAACAACCTCTTCTCCTCAATAGCCTGTATCATCAGACAGTAGAGTTAAAACAGGAATTCCCTACTTGAACAAGAGCCATACATATATTTTCCTTGGAAATATGCATTGTGTTTGGTGGTGTCTCAAGTAGACCAATAACATGATGAGAATCAAAGGAAGATCCTAAATGTGGGCTCTGCTATTGCCAGAAACTAAGCCGGCAGATATGATTAAGAGCATTTCTGAATAATTTGGTGCAATGGATAATGTTTTGTTTCTAACCTACAACTAGACCTGGTAGCCCACACCCACGTAAACATTTTGGGTCAACTTCCTGATATCAATAGGAACAATGCTGGAAAGTAAGCCAATATATCATAAGCACAGTTTAGCTTGACCACAAATGCACCTAATTCGTCTCACTTTTTATGCGTCCATGAAATGAAGCATTGGATTAGAAAGAAAGAGGATACGAAGCTGTTAACATAGTGCATGTCAATATCAATACCTTTTCCACGCTCAGTCCATGAAGTTCTTCCTCTATTAATTCCTTGGTGATTGCTGATTCTGGAGGTCCATAAATAGCAGGGTCTAGTTTGCTGAGGATTGGAAATTCCTGTTGGAAAAATGAAATCTAAGACTTCCCAATAGAAAAAATAAAGCATGATATAAAAAGCAACAGATAGCAGATTTACCTATAAAGCACGATATAAAAAGTAACAGATAGCAGATTTACCTATATCTTACCTTCAAAAGCTCAATGTTCACTGGATTGACACCAGCCAAAGTCTGGCGTGCAAATTCGTTGTCTCGCAACCATGCAAATCTGTCCCCTGGAGACAATAATGATAAAAGGCAGAATGAAAATACTGTTCCAGGAATTTTGTATTCTTTTTCTTTTTCCTTTCAGACTGTGTTATGAATGCTATGTGTTCAAGGAATTGAGCTGCTAAGAAAAGGAATGTCCCAAGAATATAAACCCAGAATCAGTAAATGATGGTAACAAAGATTTGGTCCAAGATAGTGATGTAATTGTATTCAGTCAGCATCGCTGTCAACTGTTTTGACATCTCTAGGAAGAATAATACAAGGTGAAAAACTTACTTCTTATAACTGCTGGGATTTCATATTTAAATAATCTATCGCCGACATTCAGAAACTGTTTAATGACAGTGGCGAGAAACAGCTTGCTCCTCCCATTTTGTTCATCATCTTTTAAGAGAAAACCACTATTATATAACTTATCAATATCAGAGAAGCATGTGAAGGGGATATCCGAACTTGACAGTGAAGCAGCAATTGATGGTATAAGATTATGGAGCACAGCTTTCAATCTCCCAGAAGAGAAAGTGTTCTGCTTGATCTCCTCAAAAGTTTCATCCCGAGGTACATAGACTGGATGGGGCTTTTCAATTCTACTCTCACAAAGAGGATCTGGAAAAGGCAACGGCATTAAACAAATACCCAATTACATAATGGTTACGCAAAAAGAACTGTAACCAACATGGATTGCCCTACAATTATCTTGCAAGCAGAATACCTGTCTTGGTTGGTGGTCGGCCAGTTCTACAGCGCCTAGGATAAGGCCTTTCCTCACCACTCAGAACTGGCCTAGCAAGATCTTTGTCTTTATCAGGATTACCCAAATCATTATAGACCGCATAATCATATATTCTCTCATGATGCTTTCTCTCGCCCTTTCCATTACCGCGAATACTCAGCAAGTCTTCACGCCTCAGATCTTTTATGCCAGCAGGTGTTTGTGATGGCAAATAAGCCTGTTTACAATAATGAAGGGATTAAATGCTTAAGTAAAACCATTCATCATAGATATAGTGGAGGCCAGACAAAAGGGGATAGTGGTCGCAATGCTCCTACAAAATTCTCACCTGATTTTTGAAGATTATTCTACTTTCAGCATTATCTTTCCGTGAATGGATCCATGTATTGGCTGGGAAGAAGACAGGGCCTCCATCAAAACCATAAACCACAATCTCCAACAAGTAAAACTCCTTGCCGTGAAGATTAGTAATGAGAATAGCCCCTGGGTTACCAAAATCAGATGGGACACCGAAATTAGCCTCATATTGAAAAATGTTGACATTGCTTGAAGTTACCGGCTTCGGCAACCAGCCCCTCACTGCAGATTCTACACTCTTCCCTGAGTTGGTAACTGCAAGAACAAATCTATTAACTAGTTTAAAGCAAAAAACCTGCCAAAAAATATCCTAAGCAACAGAGGGACATGCAGAGAAATAGCCATGATGCATGATCATCATTTATGAAAATTTTAGTACTGTTATCCTATCCAAAAAAAAAAAAAAGATGAAGAAAGAAAGTTAAGGAAAAAAATTTAAGCATTTGACCCAAAAAAAAAAAATCCCACCATAAATGCAAGAAACAGAAGATATAAAGTCTTGAAAAATAAGAAAACAAAAGAAGCTAACCAGGATCAATGTCTTCACTTATGAGCTGAATCATGATTCCTTGTCCAATCCCATTTACAAAAAGCTCCCATTGATCCTCAATCTTTTCAGTGAGCTTTTCTTTCAACTTCTTCCTTATCGTGATCACTGCTTTCACATCAACTAACCCTTCCTTTGAACTCGAGCTACTGACCAATAACGACCCGTTAACGTCTTTTGCGTCCACTGACTTCGTAGCAGCCTCTGTAGCTTTGTTTTGATCACTGTTTACAACAGCCCGAATCGGGCAGAACTTGGACTTGGTCACTCGGGCCGGCCAGAGATTCCCGTTACTCACAGCGCTGGGTATAGCCGGAACCCGCCGGAGAGCAGGGCCGGTCAAGAGCTGTGTTTTTAGAGCTGAAGACATTGGATTCACTGCATACAATTTTCTTTAAGTCTTTTTTAAGTCAACACTTTATGGACAGTAAAGAATGCGAGAGAGCAAGCTTGCGCATATTCTAAACGATCTCGTTGTCTTTCGCTAAAGAGTCAGAACCGGGCTTCGAGAAAGACATTTTGTCTGTTCTCACCGCAAAATGAAGCACTTTCGACACTGAACGCGTGTGCGTAACGAACCAATGAATCATCAGAAAAGCGATACGTAGATCCGCACGATGCTGTGCAAATGTCACCCGGTATTGAAGAAGCCTGTGAGTGGTATAGATGCAGTAAAATTTAACACGACTGGATTATCAGCATTAATACCGTAGGAATAAAAAGATATAATTCCTTAAATTTAATACAATTATTAAATGAATTGATTCAATCAATATAATTTTACTTTTTGGGTAGGGTTCAGGTTAAAGTTATTACTTAATTTATTTAATTAATGATATAATTATATTTTTTATATTAGTTTATAAATTTTTATCATCAAAATTTAAACATTAAATATGATTTTTTTTTTTTAAAAGGATGAACATATATATTTTATTTATAAAATTTTATATAAATTTAAAATTTTAATAATATAAATATGTAAAATATCGATAGACATATATATTTTATAATATTAATATATATAACATTATGCGAATGTTTAATATACATTTTGTTAAATATATAAATATTAAGTTAATTATTTAGTAATCTATTTATTTTGTCTATCAAGTTAAAATCTTAATATTTTAATATAATTATTAAATAAATTATATTTTAATAAATTTAAATTTAACACGATATAAAATTGATATGACGTAAAATTACAATTATAAATAGTATTTGACGTTTCAATAAAATTATAAAGAGGAAATTATACGACAATATGAACTGTCTAGAGCAGACAATTTGATTATTTGAATTACTTTTTTTAAAATTATAATAATAATAATAATAATAATAATAATAAAAGATCTGAAAACAAAAGACACGTCTGCCTTATTCCAAGGATTGATATGACCCACAACAATTACAATTGGTTGAATAGTTTGAAAAACGTGGTTCAATAAAAAAAAAAGGGGAGGAATTTTTTATTCGCCCTGTTTACCCACTCACCCTTTATTGTATGCTTTTTACTGTGCCTTCCAGAAGTCTCAACATCTACCAACCAAACTTAAACAAGTATTTAATCATAATTATGTTGAAAATACTTCATTTCATGTTTATTTTACAATATTTAATTTGTATAAAGTATAATCGTTTTTTTAGAAAATATATTTTTGTAAAACTGAGATCCAGAGGATTTTCATGTTCATGTCACGTTCAGATAAGGAATATCTGGCTGCGCTGCACTCAAAAGTATTCAATTAAATTAAATTAAATTTCCCTCACCAAACGCATTATCCTAAATTTCTAATAAAAATTTTAGATCATTCAATAAAATTGCGATACGAGTTTTAAGTTACCTAAAAGAAAAAAAATTTATAATTTTTTTGATTAGACAATGACAAAGCGAGGAGATGAAAAGCTCTGACGAGTGAGTGACGAATATATGTTAATGCCACCACAACAATACCACGTGATGAATAATTCTGAGGGCCGCAGCCCGCAGACTTGCAGTCGGGTCCCATTTATCCATCCTGCAAAGAACAGCAATTAAAATAAGCAACACGAGGGACGTACAATGCAAAATGAAACAATAATTCACCGCTACCCTCCGAATTGTTTAATTTTATCGAAGAGATAATCATTAAATTATTGAAACATCACATGGTGTTCCCAGAAATGTAGACTTAAGACACGTATAATATTTCTGGGGTCAAATCATGATCATACATATTATTATATATATATTCAAGTGATCTAATGTTGAAACATGTAGAAACGTTTGCCTTTCTACATAAAGTTTCACACGTATATATAGGATTATAAAAATAGATCTATGAAGACTTCGATTCATAGTCTCTGTCGTCTTTTCCACAAGTTGAGATTTGATCCAATTTATCGAGATTCATCGGTTGTACGCACATTAGTTTTCTGGGTTGATCTACCATGTCTTTTAATTAAAGTTCGAGCTGTATATACAAATGGTTCGAAACAAGTACACCTTATCTTAGATGAAGCAACCAAGTTCGCCAGATTAAGAAACTAACTTGGATTCATCTATTAAGTCATAGATAATGTGAAAAACAGAAGTCGCCCATTAAAATTGAAACCTTTTTCTCTCACGAAAATGCTCCAAAGACAAACACACCACAACAGGCACCGCCTGGTCCCGCAGTTTCTATCAATTAAGAATCAACAGCGCCATCAAACGACTTTGATGACTAATGGTCCCAGTTGTCTTGTGTATACGTGGGGCCGTCACTAGCACTGACACCTCTCCATCATTAGGTAAAGTTAAGGAGAAACAAACAGACAACATGCGTCACATGCACCATTGAGTCGAGACACCATTATCAATCACTTGTTTATACATGTACCACTCGTATCACATGTAAACTAAGCGCCACTTCATTAACTTCTTGACGTTGATTGATTGATTGTCTTTGTCTGTTTCCTAATCCTTAAAAAAAAAATCTTTCAAATAGATATGGTCAAAGACTACAAGTTGGGAAAAATAACAATTGATGCCTAAAAGAGGAAGTAATTTCTGGAAAGGGGAACTTTGGTGGCAGCAGAGCAAGTGAGAACTTCATTGTTTGCTGTAACTGTGTATGTCTCCGGGTCTACTGTGATGGTTGGGAGGGAATCATTGAGCTTCATGTCCAGTTTTGTGAGTTTCCTCACGTTGCTTACGGCTTCTACCCTCTTGTTCAGTCCATATGAGTTTTTTATTCCACATTCTGCAGCTGCCTGCTTGTGACAAAAATGAAATTTGCTCAAATGTGATAAACGTAAGGAGTGTAGGAGGGTGAGTTAATGCCGTCATGAGAGACGTACCTTGCTGACAAATGCAATGAAGTTGGCACTTCCAGCTCTGCCTAATGCTCCAAACATGGGCCTTGATAGAACCTGAAATAGTTCATCTCTTCCATATATAAGGAACCAAATGTCATGCCATAGAATTTAGAAAATCCGGTTTAAGTTCTAGCTAGCAAGCATACTCAACAACCCGTACATTCCATTTTGCTCCAGCATCATAACAAATTTATGGTTTATGATCCTCGGCCATGTGTTCTTTTTATTTAAAACTAGTTTGATATTCAAATGTGACCAACAAGGACCTCAAACTTGAACCGATCATCAAGGGACAGATTCTGATGACAGACAATTTCGCATCATCAGATACCCATTAATAATTAAAGTGGTCAAAAGAAGTCAATACCAGTGATGGAGGTCTTAATAACAGGACAAGCAGGTTAAACTGACATGTAAAACACATGCTTAAAAGGATTATAATCATTACTTACCGGTTCAGGGGTGGGGATGCTTGCATTTGGATCACCCATGTTAGCCCATGCAATTGCACCACCTTTAATAACCATCTCTGGTTTTGCCCCAAAGAAAGACGGTTTCCATAGAACAAGATCAGCCAATTTCCCCACCTGCAGAAACATAATTATAAATTACATAAGATTCTTAACATCAAATGTCAAATGCAGTGCCTGAAACTTGTGAAATAGCTGACAATTTACGGTTATCATCTAAATATAAACACTTCAATTAACCTGTGCTAAATGCCTGGTTAATTACATGATTTATACATATAGGCTGATTTTCTATTTTGGATGACTAAAATGTGATCAAATCAAATATTTTAACACATATTACCTCCACTGAACCAACAAACTGGGAAAACCCATTAGCTATTGCTGGATTTATTGTGTATTTGGCGATGTATCTTCTGATCCTAAGGTTGTCATTGTCAACAGCACTTGGACCAAATGATCCTCTTTGTGACTTCATCTTGTGTGCAGTTTGCCAAGTTCTGCTTATCACCTGGTAGAAAGAGATTTTTACTCATCTAAGACTTGGATCATTGAAAAATCTTAGCAGTTAAAAGCATTACTGACAAAAAGAGTATTCAATAAAATAACGCAGATAATTCTAAACCCAATGTGAATATCAATAACCTCGCCAATTCGACCCATAGCCTGGGAATCAGAAGATATGATGCTAATTGCCCCCATATCATGCAATATGTCTTCTGCAGCAATTGTTTCAGCTCTAATTCTTGATTCAGCAAAAGCTACATCTTCTGGAATGTCCTTATGCAGGTGATGGCAGACCATCTGCAATTATTCAAAGCAACTAAGAATGACACATTCATATACACTGTATCATTACTGGCATTTTCCTTTCATACCAGCATGTCAAGATGTTCATCTATAGTATTGGAGGTATATGGCCGTGTAGGGTTTGTTGACGAGGGAAGGACATTTTTGACACCACAAACTTTGATAATATCTGGAGCATGACCACCACCTGCACCTTCACTGTCCAAGAAGTTATCAAATATTATTAACCATAAAAAATCAGTAAATGAAATGGGATTTTCCGAAAAGAGAATATGTGTTTTTATTTACAATTTTAAACACAGATGTAAAATAACAAATATATCCTTTCTTTACAAGCCGTAGTGCTTATTCCCTATGGCAATTATGTAATAAAATGTTCATCATATTCACAAGCCATGTATCCTAAAGCTTACTGAGGATGCGCAGAAACAAGTAGAAAAACCTAAACATGAACTGTAAATATTATGTACAAAATCAAATGCGTCAACAAAGAGGACAGCAACTAAGAACATTCTCTTTACAAGCGAAATTGATGTCACGAGGCATCTTGAAAGAAGGAATTTTGCTATTGTGAGAACAATATTGATTATCTAGTGGTCTAATGATGTGTTGGAACTCAAAGAATATCGAGAAACAAATTGCAGAGTATGCATGAAAATAGTACCTGTGGTAAGTATGAATTGTTCTTCCTTTAAAGGCAGCGATTGTATGTTCCACAAATCCAGATTCATTCAAAGTGTCAGTGTGGATATTAACCTGCCAACTCATCATGCATAGAAAAGGATGGCTATCAATGCAAAACTTAAAACAGAAAAAACTTCTTTTTGTAAGATTCAGGAGAGGAAAAGAAACCTGGATGTCATATTCTTCTGCAACAGTCAAACAATTATCTATTGCAGCTGGTGTACTTCCCCAATCCTCATGCAACTTCAATCCCATAGCTCCAGCTTTAATTATTTCATGTAGCTCATCAGGTTTGGCACTGTTCCCCTAAAGTAGACATTGCATAATAAAGTAGAAGGAAGAAGGTGAAAGGTCATCTAGTTATCTTATAGATTAACAGAGGATAGCTCTGCTTCGAATTGGTCTGTAGAATAAATGAGCAGAAGAAAGTTCACAAGTATACAATCTATAAGTTTACTTTTCCTGTGAAGCCAAAATTTAGAGGCAGGTCATCAGTTGATTGCAGCATTAACTTCATCTGTGACGGAGCTGGTGTACAAGTAGTTGCTCGTGTCCCATCAGCAGGTCCTGTTCCACCTCCCACTAATGTTGTAATGCCTACAAAATGGTAAAAGTACTTGGAGTAAGTATCGTTTAAAATTTTACAAGGATACTTGGTTAACATGTTTCTGTTTCTCTCACTCTTTTCTCCTAAAATGAGTTTAAGAGTTCCAATAAACACTGAGTCAAACATAACAGAATCTAAAATGCAACTCCATGTCCCATTATTAATGGAACAATCTGCAGGATGGTCACTATTGTATACAGATGAATTTTTTCAAGTGTTTTGGATACTATTTGAGCACATGTGATTATCTTTCACATCTTCAATTGCAGGTTTAACATGTTCATGATCCTACATACTGTCCTTGTTAAAACTTAAAATATCCAGGGTACAATCCACTCTACTCCCAACTCTAATCATTAAAAAGAAAAGACATGAAATGCATGAAATTCAATAAACTCACAGATATCTTTGACAGTTCAGATATTAAGGTAATGCAGTTTTATATGTACATGCAAGTTGTTTATAAGAAAGACAGCAGCTAAAGTATTTATAACAATATTGCTCACCACTTGCAATTGCATCATGTGCCAATTGAGGGCATATGAAGTGCACATGACAGTCTATGGCTCCTGCAGTTACTATAAATCCTTCTCCAGCAATAACCTCAGTGTTAGCCTGAGAAAGAATGAGCAGGTGTGAGTATGTCGCTAGAGACACAGTGGGGAATTTTAACTTCTACACTGCTTTCACATTTCAGTATGAAACTTACCCCAATTATCATATTAGGATGGACATCATTCATAATATCTGGATTGCCAGCTTTACCAAGGGCAACAATAAGACCATTTTTAATACCAATATCTGCCTTGAAAATTCCAGTATGATCAATAATCACAGCATTCGTTATTACAGTATCCAGAGGCTCAGCATAGTGATGGCCACATGCCTGGCCCATGCCATCTCTTATGACTTTTCCACCTCCAAATACACATTCATCGCCATAAATGGAAAAATCTCTTTCAATTTCAGCATACAACTCTGTATCTCCAAGCTGAATTTTATCACCTGTAGTTGGGCCATACATGTTAGCATAAGCCTCCCGAGAAATGACAGTAGTGAGATAATTATCTTCTCCAGCTACGCCTACACTGCAAAATCACTACTAAGGTCAGCCACCTTTTGTTAAATTCTTCAGTTAGACTAGGCTACCTAAATTAAGAACCTTATTGATAACTAGAATAGAAGTAAACAAGGTAGCAGAAATTTGTCAGAAGAAATTCCGAACCTAGTGTTTTCTTCTTCTCGGTGGCCAAATTGTCTCAATTTTACAGCTTCCATAGCTGCTGAGCATCCAGCATCATCAGCCGGACCATCAACAATTCCGTTTCCACCTCTGATCACTTTCCTACCTCCAATGCTTACAAGTTTAACAATTTTACTTTCCCCTGGCTGTCAAAGTAAAAAAATTCCTGTAAAAGTCTTAAAATGCACAGAATGCTTTGACTAAAGAGATGAAAACGTCAAGCCCATGAATAAACCTAGGAAACACCAAAGCTCCAATGACATATTCAATGAACTACTAGTGACCTCTTCTCAAAACAAAAGATTAACTAATATTATTCAATCTTAACATAAAATCAAAAAATCACACATAAATTTTTTTTTCAGAAGTATCAAACCAAATCCTTAGAGTAAGCTTGTGTCAGGTATTTGCACATTGCTAAAGCTTGGGTCAGATATTTTCTCACATAATATCTCATTAGCAGCTCTCTTAGATTGCGTGAACTGATCAAACAGCACAGCTTATTTAAAAAATTGAGAAGTTTGCCAGCAGGCAGCAGCCGAAACTTTTTGCCACGTGAAAGAATCAACAAGGCACGTTACTTTAGTAAATAAAACCACTTTTGAACAGATAAAACGAATCTCTTAACATGAAATCATAACAAAGAATTATAACTTTTGTAAAAGATAAAGATTACAAGATTGGACCTCAAATCGTGTAGCTGTTCCTGCTGCTATATTCAAGCGCATCCCAAATGCTTTTCTTCGATCAAAAACCAAGTAGGGGTTCACCTCAATGAAGTGATAGTGGCTACCCACCTGGAAAAAAGAATGCTTAATGATTTATATACAAAGAGGGTTTTCAAACATTACAGCAAATCAGATGCTGTCAGTTGTTAAAATATGATGATTTTCGAATGCATCTTCACAGATTGCTGAATAAAACTAAGCCTATTCTACAAAAATATACATTAGTCTAAATAAACAGACAAATCATACAACTGGCTCTGGCCAAATCTTGCGCAACAGGTAAATAAAAAGTATTTGATGTACTCTTTTAACTGACATATAATTAATCTTTTCATTTAAACAGGTAAACTGCACAAGTTTCATGTAACTACAAAATAATAGAAACTTAATTTTGATAAGTAACTTCAAAATAATGTAAAATTAGTTGGAAGGTATAATTCAACAAGGAAAAAGTACATAAAAAGAATAGAGGAATTCAGCTAAAGGCAAACACCTGAACTGGCCTGTCTCCGGTGTTAACAACTTTGAGGATTACAGCTTTTCTTCCATGATTAAGTGTAATACTCCCTCCTCCAGGGATAATCCTACCAGGAACATTATCATCGTCTATTCCAGGAAATTTGTCCATTGCAGGCACTGCAAAATTAACGCTCTTCTATCAATGTCATTCAGGCTCTAAATGCAGCACAAATATACGTATTTTATTACTAATTGTGGAAAACTCCTGTGTATGATTGATAACAATATTTTAAACATCAACTGTGTTACAGAAGTTTGAAGAATGTTCATTAACAAATAAGCATAAGCTTGCAAATTTCAAGGAAATTATAATTGGATAGGTAAATATGGCTGCCAAGGTTCAATTGTATTTTGGCACATGAAAGGGAGTTGCTTACATTGAATTTCAATAAATTAAGCTGTCCTGGATGATGAGTCATCACAATACTCTGCTGAGTGCAGATCATTGTTGCGCGCGGGTGTTGGGGGGGTGGGGTGGGGTTGCTGCTGTGACTTAATGCCTAGCAGAATTGGATTATAAACTGTATAAACAAACCCTTGACTTTAAGGTAACTAGGTAAGGACAGGCAAAACACTTTTAATGAACATAAGATAATTAGCTGATAAAGCGAGTTCAAAAGTACAAATTGCAGAGCCTAAAAAGGAGGCCATTGAGGAATTCCCAATCACCAACAAAGAAGATCTCACCTGGCAGAAAAGAACCATACAGAGCTAGCTCCAGATTTCCATTTTCACTTGCTATTGGATCATGTATGGTGATTAACTTTGTCCCATCAGGAAATGTGCCTTCAACCTGTATCCATAGTTCCTTAATAACCAAAACTCAAAACCGAAACGTTTTCATAAGACTACATGATCATCCATTCTAGCTATTCTGTACAATCAAATTGTTACCCAACCTACATTGTTACCACCCATGCATTCAAAAAGAAGCTTTATTGTTATCTAATAACTAGGATGCGCTTAATACCTGGACAGTGTACAAAAGATGTGGCACAGCTGGGAGAACTTGTCTTCTGTTAACAGAACAAGATACAGAACTTTAGATTTTTAATTGCAAACTAAGGCTGCATTTGAGAATGTTTCATAAAAACACTTTTAATTCCTTTTCAAAATCTGTTCAAAAAATGAAAAAAAAAAAGACCTTTTTAAGATTGTACTTATCAATAGTGTCTTCATAAAGTGCTCAAAGTGCTTTCTTCAATTCAGATAGTGTTTACTAAACAATCACTTACAAAGTATCATTCGGGCCTTTTGGATCTCTGAAAAAACCTTTTTATCTATTTTAACTAAACAATATAAGATAGAATCAAAACTTTGTTAATTTTTTTAAAAAGAAAAAGAAAATTAAAAAAAAAAAAGATTCAAATATTACCTTCCTAAAATTTGCTTTCCAATATCCATCAACTCAGCAACAGTCTTATCACCATCACGAACAAACTCCAAAATCTGTTGAGTGATTAAATATCATAAAAAATATGATCATATAAAAAGGCGAAATTAAAACTTACTAAAATTGATTTGGCAGGAGAAATTACCTGAGTAGCTATGAGTGCAACAGCTTCAGTGTAGTTAAGTCTTAAGCCACGCGCCAATCGTTTCTGTGCAAGGTATCCTGCATTATGGAGTCCTAACTTCTCCGCTTCTCTCGGAGTCAACTTCATTTTTATTTTTCAAATTTTTTTTTTTTTACGTCCAAACAATCACCTCCTGATCAAAAACTAAAATGAAAAATTCATATTTCAATACATTCAAAATCAAATAATTTATTAAGCAAATTTAGTAAACGGTGGCTTAGTTGACGGTTTATTTCAGAAATTAAAAGAAAAAAGCATTACTATTTTAAAATGACAATGACAGTAAATCAGAACGGAGCTCTTAAACCGACCTCAACTGGTGGCAGAAAGCCGTTCATCGGATAACAATGAAAGACTTGAGTCGTAGCGGCGAGTTTGTCGAGTTTAAGGAAGGCACCGCTTAAAGTGCTCGTACTTTTGGACTGCAGTCTGCAGATGTGTGCACAGACGTAGGGACCCCAAAAAAATTAACAAAGAAGAAGAAGATGTTTTCACTTTTCAATTCATTTTTCTATTTTCCACGAGTCACGATCTCGTATACATCGGACAGGCGAGTGGAGCTTGAAGACGTCAGCAAAATTTACAAATCAGCCGCATATCCACCAATCTGACACGTGCGATTAGAAAACGACTGTAAAGAAAAGGATTTTCCGGAGTTATTGTACGGGCGGTAATATGAGTCGATGCGAATTAAATGATTTAAAACTTAAAACAATTGATTTGATTAAGAAACGGGTGAATTTGATTCGATCTGTTAATTAAACGAATCGAATTTAAATTTAAAAATATTAATTTATTTATTTATTTTTAATTTATTTAATAAATATATCATAAACAAATCGAATACGATCCATTTATTTATAATTTGTTTATTATTCACTTAATTAAGTTTATTATTATCCTTAAATATGTATTTAAAAAATATTAAAGTTTGAAGGTTAATATAATAATTATAAATGATAATAAGTTTGTATTTTGTAGGATGTTAAATTTGTGGTTTTTTTATATTTTATTTTACTCAACTTTTGCTTATTAAATATATTTTAATAAATGAATTCTTGTATAATTTGATTTGTTATAGATTGATTATAGGATAAAAAATAGTAAAGGAATCTAGATTCGATTCAATTCAATTCGTTTATTAATTTTGCTAAACGAACCAAATATTCATTTAATAAACTAATCAAATTCAAATCATGAAATTTCAATTTGTTTAATAAACATATTGAAACTGAAATAGCAAAGTTTTGACCTCTATTCATTTATGATTTGATTTAAATTTGATTCATTTATTCATTTTGCCACCCTTTTTATAACTTACCATTAGGGTTTTCCAATGCTAAAAAAAGTAAGAAAGTCATAAAATTGGATGAGCAAGTAAATGAATTTTATTTGGTTATAAGTTAAATTAAATGTAACATATGGAGACTCTACAAAAAATTAGCAAGTACTAACAAATTTTTAATCGAATCATAGACATTTTCGATACTTGAACTTGTTGAAAATATGAGTTAATATTGCTTTTCCAAAATCTGCTAGAACAATGAACAGGTACTTAAGTTTAGGATTCTTGTTAATTAACCCAAAGTTGTATGCAACAACAGGGTGCGACCATTAAACCAAAAAGTGATGTGTCATAACTCGAAGTTGTTACTAGATTAGTGGACATAAATTTATCAAGATGCACTAAGTAGACCAAATTCCGAGCCTCTAAAGAATAATTTTCAATGTAAGAAAAACAAAATAATTAAGGTGGAGAGCCTCAAAGAAAGAAAAAAAAAAGGACAATTTGATCCCTAGAATACAATAACATTGTTATGAGGTTGCACTCTCAAACATAATAGTCTTAACAACAAAAATAAATTGATGAAGAAATATGAGACAGAAAAAGAAAGTGATAATTAGAACAATTAAATTGTTTTCTTCTACTTTTATTTTTGTAGTAAACATCTTTAAAGGCTTTTTAAATCTCTCTTATATCGAAAAACTTCAATAGACTGTTTCTTAGTTTAATTTAAATAAATCATTCACTGTTTTATTATTTAATTTAAATTAGTCATTCATGTGAGATATTCGTATTTAAATTTGATTTATTCAATTCTAATTTATAATAAAAATAAATAATTGCTCTCATTTCCCTCCTCAATTGTGAGATATTAGTATTTTAAAATACGTTACCATTAAATTTGCTCTGTTTTCTTGGAATCTGGCCCCACGATCTCTATGAAGGGGTTTAAATTTCTTGCTCTAATTTTGATTGAATTTTTTTGGGGTCATGTAATTAAATTTTTTTCCTCATGTAATTTTTTTAATCTACTCTCTGTAATGCATAGTTGATTTAAATTAGATTTAATTATTGATTCAAACAAATCTTACATTACATATCAAAAAAGAGAAAAAAAAATCTTACATAAAAGCAAAAGATCTCAAAAACTCTTTAATTTCTTGTTCTTCTTCTTCTTGTTGACATTCTTTCTCTTCTGACCACTACAATCTTCCTCATTTTTCAGGTTTTCGTTTTCTTCTTCATTGCCTTGGTTTCCTTCATCAACCTTGGGTTCCTTACATTTCACGCTCTGCTCTTTCTTCCTCAGAAGGAAATCAACAAGTCCATTAAGTGCCACATCAGCATCCTCACTCTTCATAAGCTCCTCAGCAACCTCAGCCGGGGTCACCTCCACCTCCTTAATCAACTCTTCAATTTCATCAAACATAGAATGAGACTTAATTTTCAGATAATTGAAAGCAAGAATTTTGAACCCGCTAGGCGTTAAATACGACATATGAATGTGCATGTCCATGCGGCCCGGCCTCAGCAATGCGGGGTCTAGTCTCTCCTTGTAGTTAGTTGTGAACACAATAATCCTCTCGTCCCCGCAGCTTGACCACAACCCATCAACAAAATTAAGTAAACCAGAGAGTGTTACCTGCCATTGCCATTAACAGAAAACAAACGATTAGACTTAGAAATTGCAAATTGCAATGCTAGTAGCTTCACTAACTCATGTACTCACTTGACTATTGTTTTCGTCATATCCTCCTCCACACTGTCGATTCTCCAATTCAATGCTGCAATCGATATCTTCTATTACAAGAATTGATCGGTTTCCTGTAGAGACTAAGAGTCTTCTGAGATTTGAGTCG
Organism: Atalantia buxifolia; assembly: GCA_030444775.1. Classification (NCBI taxonomy): domain Eukaryota; kingdom Viridiplantae; phylum Streptophyta; class Magnoliopsida; order Sapindales; family Rutaceae; genus Atalantia; species Atalantia buxifolia. The sequence continues at coordinate 23,032,900 of CM059837.1, read as the reverse complement.
CTTCTCAAACTTGCAAGCTCCATGTCATAGATGTCAAACTTGAGATAGTTAGCCATGGCTGCAATCAAGCTTGATTTCCCAGTACCGGGAGGGCCATACAACAAGTATCCTCGTTTCCATGCCTTGCCAACTCTCTTATAGAGCTCTCTTCTCTTCACAAATCTGTCCAAATCATCAATCAACGCCTGCTTGAGCACCGGGTCCATTGCCAATGTGTCAAATGTTGATGGATGGTCAAGGTTGATTGCATCTGCTGCGCCAAGCGAGTATAACTTGATCACCTTTTTAGTTTCTTTAATGGCCTTCGATCTTTCTGCTACATATGGGAGGTACTTGTTCAACACCTTGTCCTTGAATCTCTTGCTGAAGCTGAGGTGAAATGATTTGTGTTCGGCTGTTTCCGAAGCATAGAGACCGCTGTCGTAGTCAAACGATGTCTTCTGGTTTTCGGTAGTGACAAGCTCCCAAGTGAGCTGCATTCCTTCAAACGTGTCCACGACTTTCTGGCCTTTATTGATGGTGACTGAGAGGCTCTTCTCTCGCGGTGCTTGAGAAACCTTGAGCTGCTGAATTGATGGGGTGATTCTTGTGCTCAAGTACAATTCGGCAGCTTGGTAGATTTCATTGACAGAGAATCCTTCAGATTGTTCAATGATGAGTGTCAGTTGATCGGAAAACTTCCCAAAAAGACCCTCCAGTTTGGATGATAAAATGTCTTGAAGTTTGTGGGGAATGAACTGGCTGGTTATCGTCTGGACTTCGTTAAGGATGGTTCGCACAAGCATTGCTGATGCGGCGAAGGTGGTGTAGGTTGATAAAACTGATGATGTTGAAGGCATGCTTGAGAGGGAGAACATGTTTGATTAGTGGGAAAGTGATTGTTGTGGAATAAAGGAAGTAAGTTTAAAGTTGTTTGTGTATTTGCTGGCTTGGATTGCAGCATGCATATGTCAAATGGGTTTTATAGGTGGAAAGTAGCTTCCCCATGAAGCCGTTGGATGAGAAACACCGACATAACCCAAATGAACCGGTAGACAATTACAAGGCTTCCACAACAATTTTCAAGCCTAGTCAAGCGTGCGTACTGTGCAGCGGGCGGCACATAACAAATAAGAAATTGGCAAGAATCTTCTTGAGCAATTCTCAGCAAAGAATGATAGCTGGGACATTCCAGTTCTATAGCAATTAAATATCTCTTTTAAAAATCTAAATTCAAGACTCCCAACTCTTTTTAGTTTCAGGTTTGACCCGCTGCTCGCAGTTCTTTTTACTTGGTCGTGTTATTTTTCCAACGTTTGTGCCCTCTGTGTTGTCATTAGTCAATCGACGAGTAAAATTGAGATCCAATGTACAGCTGGTGGTGACAGACGCCAAGCTTGGGATACAATTTTCAACGAAAATATCCTATGCTTGATTGGTTTGGTTGTTTGAACAATAAAAATGATCTTACAGAACCAGGGTTAAGGAACAAACACAAGTAAACGTTTTGCATAAATTAAGGATTGTAAACTGTTTTTCGATACAGTTTCATCTTGGGAGCGATTGTTCAGAAAATTATTTCAATGCAAATTAAAAAAGAAAAAGAAAAGAAAAGATGCTGCAACAATGACACGCTAACGATTGTGAAAAATAATCACTTTGGTATTATCACAATTTCCTTACATCCACAGAAACTCTTATTTTGTAATGAATGAAACGCCGCAAGATTTCGAAAATAAAAGCTCAGTCTAGCATTAAGTCTGTGGTTAACAACCACTGATCAGCCAATCCAACAATGTGTCGGAATGAATACAGGCATGTAACCAAAAAAGGGAGAAAAGAAAATAGATGATCCACTCCTATGAAGATAGAACCTTCTGAACTTCAACAGTGACTTCTTTTGGTGGTTTCTCCGCATGAAGTTGGGCAAGAACACCTTTCTTGGCATAATAATCAATTACCTGCAATTCAAATTTAGTCTTGTAAAAAAGATGCTTACAAGCTGACAAAACGGGCAGGAGCAGTATATTTTTCAAGAATTGGATGCCACTGCATAGAATGGACACGTGCCAAGCAAACAACCAGAAAGTTTTTTATTTGAAAAAATATATTCTTTCTTTGATAGGAGACAAGCAAAAATCTTTCCGTTCAAAGAACAATGAGAGTATAAGCACAAAAAACCCCAAGCCCAAATCGTCATGAGTAGAGATAACAGTCAAATTGATGATGCAACATGACTACGAAGAAAGTACAAGGTATCATGTTGTTGGAAGAGAGTAGAAAGATGTCATGTTATTGATTGCTGAATATCAATCAAACATTTCCACTGGCCCAAAACTTCAGAGGTGCACAAAGGTAGATGTTAAAGTATCAAATGTCAAATATAGGTGACACTAAAAAAAAACAATTACAGCATCTGTAATTTTCCTTTAGCCATCTAGGTGACATCAACTAGTGGGATACAACTTCAATCTATTCAGATGCTGCTTCTACTATAATAGACAGAGTTGCTTCTATTTTATCTTGTGTATTTATTTTCGGCGTAACTTAGCCACAATGAATTAACCCATTTCAGGGGGAAAAAAATGAAGTCCTACCGGTTCAGTCTGCTTGTGAAATGCCTCCAGCCTTGACTTGAGAACTTGTGCAGTATCATCTTTTCGCTGTATTAGAGGCTCTCCTGTGACCTACAGAATATATTAAATGTGGATTATTATTCATGAAAGTGGAAATCCCACTTCATCAGTCTGGTTACAGGTGAAAAATATAAATGGGAAAATAAGGACAAATTCAACTTGTAGGTATTGTGTGCATGTGCATTTATGACTAATTTTCAGAATTTTCATAGGTACAATAGGTACATTCAAAAGGTTGATACCGACATCTTCATCAGCCATGATATAGAATTAGGTTAACAGCCTCCATTCAACAACAGATCAAGCTTTGGCCTAAGCTTATTGATGCACCACAAGTTAGAAGTGTAAATCGGTTAATTGCCTTCTTGCATAATTGTCATAGATCACGCTTTGGCTGATCATATCAATGTACGACAAGTCCGAAGAATGTAAAGTGATAGCCTAGAAGGCACATTTTTACTTCAAATGCAACACAGTCAGTCAGTGCAAAGCTAATAATATGACTGCTAATTACCTACTCTGACAAGGGATTCAAGCTAAAATATCATTAGTTCTCTTACCAATTGCAATCATCAATTTATACACGAAACAAGAGATCTGAAAATGATGGGACCGATGCCAACTTACATCATCAAAACCATGGACTTTGGGTGGCGCAAATTTATTGTGGTAAGATCGACCACTGGCAGGGTGTATCCAACGACCTGTGATCCTCTCCTCCAATATGGAATCATCAATTGCAAAGTTGAGAACTTTATCAATTTTGGTTCCCTGCTTTTCCAGCATCTCATCCAGCTGTATCAATTTTTTTTTTTCCCCAATAAACATATCATTAGAAATCAATGAGGAAACCTGAAGAAAAAATAAGAGATATATTGGGAAAGGGAGGAACCTTTTCCGCTTGTACCACAGTCCTCGGGAACCCATCCAGAATAAATCCTTTTTCACATGAAGGATTCTTCATCGCCTCATCGATAATTCCAACCACCAAATCATCAGAGACAAGTTCTCCCTACATGAACAAAACAAATTTAACCACACAAACAACTTACCAACTAAATATGCTACAGAAAATGCGGGCACATGATTCAAACTGGATGTGTATGAATGAAATTAAAGAGAAAATTACCTTATCCATTGCTTCCTTTGCCTTAATCCCAAGTGGGGTTTTTGCAGCAACAGCGGATCTAAGCATATCGCCGGTGGCCAAATGGCACAAGCAGTACTCGTCCTTAATCACTGGTGACTGTGTACCCTTGCCAGATCCAGGTGGACCTACAAGTATTCATTTCATCATAATTTAAGTACATTCCGATTGAGTTAAAGGTTAAGACACGGTAGAAGCCAACTCACTTGTCATAAAGCTAATTGCTTAGTCGTATAATAGAAAGCATTTGTACCACTAGGGCTTCAATGCAAGTAAAATCCAATGCTTTTTTTTTTCCAATAAAATTAACTGGGAAAATTTACGCATATGGGAAAATTCATAAGCATCACATTTGGAGCACAGAGAAATAACAGATCGAAAACCAAACACCACAACCGTAAACTTAAAAGCGTAGCAAAATATATCAACAAAGATCTACTACTTCTCAAAAGTAACCGAAAAAAAAAATTAAAACTTAAACCTCATAAACAATCAAGCATTCCCTTGCAATTAACAAATACCGAACAATCCCCAGATTAAAGACATAGAATACTACCAATGAGAACGAGACGCTTGTCGGGCTTAGAAGAACACTTGAAGCGACGGAGTAGCTCCGTCATCATATCAACCGAAGGCACATCCTCCAATGCCATTGAAGAGCTCGCCATTTTGCTCTCTCTGTTATCTCTCTGTTTTGTTTAAACTTTTAACGCCTGTTGTGTAGTGGGCCTATATATGGTTATGTATCATTATATAAATGGAAATAGAACAACTGAAATCTTTAATCCAAAATTAAACAAAGAGATAAATAATTACACAGCAGAGATTATATAACTAATATATGGGTTGTGGCCTTGTGGGTAGGTGATATATACTTATCTAAGTTTTGGTGAGGTTTTAGCGTTGATGAAATTTGGTGGGTTGGTTTTGGTATCTGATTGTGAACTATGTTTGGTCTGAATGTCCGATGGTGTTTCGGCCTTTTGATTGGACTTCCCTGATCTCACATGCCGTTTGATAATCAGCTTTAACTCTTTTAATCGTAAGCAGCAATGCAATGGATTGTGTCATCAGCGGGTCAAAGGGTTCAGCCAAGATGCGACGAAGCATGGAATGGATCGCTCAAGCGCCAGCAGGCCATTACGTCAACCCAATTTTATATATTTACAATTTTTGTCTGAAGGAAATGCAATACACACAAGTACACACTCTCTCTCTGATTTTTTTTTAAAACTAATTTCTTAGGGCAGGCTGTTCATACTATGGACTACTATAATTATGATGCAATATTGCCACTTTGTTTTAAATTGATCTCACTTGTTAGGTTCAACTTGGTGAGGGCGAAGTTTTGTAATTTGGAAAGTTCCATTCATCAATTGCATTGATATTTGAGCACCCGGCTTCTTAGGATTGGGCGCGATTCCATAGGATAGCAACCACATTGGACAACAATTGATTGGTTATCTGGCTATTCAAAAGTCCAAACAACGTAAAAGACGTTTCACTGCATTCGATTGCGAACCTCTCTGCTTGGTGGTATCTGAAACAAAACCTCAACAAACAAGTCTTCTTATTCAGAATGGTGACGACAGAGTACAACGGAAAAGGAGTTGCGCCGCCGGCGCCCCGGGGGGGGGGGGGGGGGTGGTGCAGGTGTGGTTGGGTTTTGTTGAATCCACAAGTGATTGAGAACAATGACTTTTGACTAGATTGTCAGTTAGAACTTTTCCATAGCACATGTATAATTGAGACAATGCTACAAACCTCCAAAAGCTAAATAGGAATTAGGACCGCCGTACAAACTACAGAGTCAAAAGACTATTATATGGTACAGATATTATGCACATTTTATACAATAAGATGTGTTTTTCCCCCCTTTCATTGAAGGTGTATCAGCATACGAGACTATTTCATGACTAGATGCCATCCCACGGCTGGCATTTGTAAACAGTTGATACAAAATAAGCCAGTCTTGGAACCCGGGAATCACAGCTTGAAGCTGCAAATAATGAATCACAACAAGGAGGTTGCCTCACATCAAAGGCACATTAACTGAGTGCCTCAGGGCCTGTAGATCACAAATGTAGAAAGGAACATAAAACTCAGGGGCAAAGGAAGGATTGGCCGTCAAAAACAGAGTTACTTAATCAAGGTCTCACCAACTTGATTAGGCCAGTGCTAATGCCTTCCTGAAATGGAGCACCAATGCAGCACCTACATGCCATCACTGGTTTTATATCATAAAACAATTTATATTTTACTTAATTTATTTGATTTTCGAGCAAGAAAACGCTCCCTGGCTGCCTGAATTCTACTCTTGTGATCATTAGCAACCACAGCAGCATTGACCTCTGTTTTTGGGATATCTGTGGGTTTTTTCTCAGATGCCTCTTCAATCTGACCAGCTCCACCGCTGTTTCACAAAAGCAAAAAATTAAAGTTCAACTTGGTTAGGGGTCATGTTCATGTGTAAAGTCAGATGATCCACATTCTCGTTAAATATAACTCAAGAATAATCTCTAAGATTATCAATTTACCTCAGTTTGTTAATATCTATTTTTTCAAGCTTCTTTAAAATGGGCATGACCCATTGCATCTCCACAGCACACACATTGCGCATATATGGACGAGAGGTAGCAATGAGTTCATGGTAAACAACATAATTCGGGAGCAGTCCTTCTTCATCTGTTTTAAGCACAGATGATGGGTGTACCTAAACAAAGAACAATCAATTTACTTTCAGTTGTATTTGAAACAACATTTGACTTGATTATTCAAAACATACAAGCAGCTAGTACTAGGATACTCCAAATGTTAAATGATTTCTAGCTTAAATCAAGACAGTTCTAGCATTCTTTTTCTTGATCAAATACGAGAATTTTGAGTGTCGTGGAGGTGAATGTCAGTCATTCATAATGTAGCATCTACTTGTGTAACTGTATATTTATGGTCTCGTAATTCGTAAACAAACTACTAAATCTGGTGGATGATAAGATTAAACAAATACCTGAACCAGTTGAGGCTTAAAACCTAGAGTTCGATAGCCATTGTGATGAATCATTCTCTCAGCAAGCTGGTTTGCATAGCCTACACATAAAGCCTTCCTCAATTCCCTATAATCCTGTCGGCTTTCTTTCCATCTATGATTGGCTCGTACATCTAATGATCCTGGTTTCCCCATACAATACAAACTATTAAGGAAGTTAACAAAGGAGAAAGCAGCTAAGGTAATAGGATGACAAGATATAAATAAACTTCTGTGCACACAGTACATAAATAGTATCAGTGCATCAACTCCTCATAGGTAATTTATTCTCCAAGTTGGAAAAGTGCCTCCACTGTTATACTAAATGCAGTAATTTCCAGGAAAAAAAAGCACTATTTATAAGACATCATCTACAATTTCCATATCCATTACTGTTACAATTCCCAAACATGCTGAGGCATTGTGTACCCGGTCCCAAGACTCATCAAAACCACTCAGCCAATTTAAAATTAAAGGACTTTTCTGGACCATGTTAAAATTAGAAAAAAGGACTTTTTTGATGGCGACTTATAAATATTGAACAGGGAGTTAACACATGTCTGAAAGGGAATCTTATCCAAAATAAACAAAATGAAGAAAAGATTGTGAATGATGGACAGCCATTCCTCCCACAAAGTTACAAAGTTATGCGTTTCTTTGGCAGATATAGAAAAGAATCTTTAGCAGCAACAGCCTCCCATATGGAACATGAGTCCCAATACTTGATCAAATGCCCTTTTAGGAACCAAAACACCATTAAGACATCTTAACACATGTAGCAAGTTTTTTGCAAGTAGGCCCCTCAATAACAAAGTATACTGACCCTTAGCTATTTTCTGCATTATCTGACATAGCTGTTTCCGAACATCTTTAACAAACATCATTCCTCGCACCTACAGTTGTACGTTCAAAATGTTATACAGCTTTAAATACTAGACCAGAAAAACCAAAATAATAATAATAATAATAATGTGAGCACTAATTTGGTGCATTCCCTTAGCTTCAACAACCAAAGCTGAGGTTGCTGGAACGATACTCAACCATTCACAATCATCATGTATTCTCAACAGATTCTGCTACCTTGTCCACCAAAAGGCAACTAACATCTACACGGAGTATAAGTTATAGTGTCATACGATATTCCCAACATGATTTCGACCTCTCATGCTAATAAGATCACTACTCTACTGAGAATCTAAGGTTATTATGCTCATGGCTTGCAGTTTTTATGATTTTCGATGATTATTGTTCCTTTTCAGATTATTAGAGACATCTCTTTTGGAAGTTGATTTTTGATGCCTTGTTTTCTTAGCTTTCCACATTCTGGTTTAGCTCAATCACACTCCCTCTGAATCAACATACATAGGTTGTGCCTGCTTGGACCATTTTTTGTTTTCAGTTTTGTAAAAATAATAGGGTCTGTATTTCAGATATATAGCAAGCCTTCAGAAGCATAAATAAGTAGGCACCTGCAGGCCATTCTCTTTGACCCAATTGACATCATAATCATATTCATCCCAACACTCGTAAATCTGTAGCAACTGAATGTGATCACCCCAACCAGAACCGTCAGGAAGTTCCAAGGGAGTGTGCTTCCGCTTTTTCTCAGTACTCTTGCTGCAGTTAAAAATAAAACTATCACCAATTCACTATTTCAAAACAGAATGTTCTTTATAGTGAGTTCAATTTTTGTCATTGTGATTTCAATGATATCATTTTTCCAATTATCCTGCCAACCAAGTGGTATGAAACACTTTAGGTCAAACATACATAAACACAGGACAGCATTTTTATTAATTCCTTTTTAAGTTTTTAACTGCAAAAAAAAGTACCGAATATCCAATCAACTGATATTTGATGACTTTTATAAATTCACAGTACAATAATCTAAAAGGTTCACAATATTTCCTAATAAACAATTTGACAGAGAAGCTGAAACCATCAATAGCATCTAAAGCAAAGGCCCGTGATTAAAGGATTCCACATGAACTAACCTTCGACCAGGAAGCAATGTGGTCTCTGCTGATAGCATGGCAGCTACAGTCAAAGCCTGAGATAAGCAACCATACTCATTTGCCTCCATTAACATCCGTGAAAGTGAAGGTTCTAATGGAAGCTCTGAGCACAACCATAGAAAATACCCAATAAGCTCATATATTGAATCAATTGCAAGGTAAACTAAATCTATAACTATAATTATTATTTCAAAGATAGAGAAATTCGCATCTCCTAGACACACAAAATTAAGAAGCAAAGATAAACACTCAAAAATATGAGTTACTATCAAGAAGTAGACGGCATAAAAATTTAGATCGGTATTTTAATCCGAGGCTATAAGTTAGAAAGTCATATAGTTAAGAAGGATCTCAGCAATCAAAATAAACATGCAATGTGGAGATATTTGGCTTTATGACTGACTGGAAAGATAAATTCTCATTATTGAACATTCTCTGAGAAAACTAATCAGTATAACAACTAGCTGATTCATAACCATTCTGTTTTGCTAGTTTAAAGATGTTGCAATAGTCAAAAGAAGTTAGCTAGAAAATTTGTGCAAATTCTCAAATGAAAATACCCAAACAAGGAAAGTGAGTAAAAAGCTTCCTGATCAAAGGACAAATATGGAAGGGCAAAAAATCAAGTACCAGCCATTGTTCTTCCAATACTTGTAATGGATCCATTTTCATGAATAGCATCAATCAGATATAATTGCTTTAGTGCATCTTCTAACGACTCAGCTGCATCAAAACATACAGATTTTAGTCCATATATTCAAGTTCACACAGAAATGTAATGCCATCTCGACAACTTTCAAGATTGATTACAAAAGGAACCCTAAACATGTACCTTACCCTAAAGGCCACAGTTCATGTGAACAATAGTTATATATAGTACACATGAATAGTGATAAATTTGGTCACGTGTTTAACAATTTCGATCATGAAATACATAAAAGTCAAATACATCCTCCCTCTTCTCTTTTGCCAGTGCTTTCAAGGAATGGTGGAAGATATATTGAACAAAGTATGCACAAGTGAACAATGAAATTAGCATGCATGAGTGCATAAACAATGAAAAACTGCAGAAATAACGATTCCTCACAGGAAGGGGGATCGAGAAAATCAAACTTGAGAACATTAATATCAGGGAGGTCCAATGATTTCAGATAAAGAACACTGCCAGCAAGAGAAGATCGCTGTATTTCAGGCACTGTTACATCAAGGAATTCATCGTGGTAAACAGCGGATGGGTACAACCGGTAGCACTTTCCAGGGCGTGTCCTGCCAGCTCGTCCAGCACGCTGATTAGCTTGCACTCTGAAATATCAGAAAGTCGGTGAATCATTATAATTACAATCACAACAAAAGACATAAATCTGATAGCTAGAATATCTGAAACATGATACCGAAAGCATAAGTGGAAGTATCCAACTCACTTGCTAATTTGAACTACATCAAGGGAATACATGCCTGATGATGGGTTGTATTGCCGCTGCTTCACATAACCACAATCAATAACATACCTGTTTAGTACACATAAGTTCCAAGCATAAGAAACCCAAATTTGACAAATAAATAATTTGGACCTACTAATCCAGTGAAATGTTGTGCGAGAAGGAATTTTTAAAAAAAAAAAGAGAAAAAAAAACTGGATCTTCTTAAATGCAGAAAATAGTCGGCGAGCCTAACAGGAAAGGAAACGGGGACTATTTCATAGAAACAAGTCTTTCATAAAACTACAAGAGCAGCTAAAAAGTTTTTGAGGCAGTTCTAAATGCTCACCCCATAATTCTCTTAATGCTGTCAAGTAAAACAACTTCCTAATGGATTCTGACTTCCATTTTCATTTCTCTTTTCTACCAATCTTGCTTTTCTTCTTACTACAGCCTTCATATGTACAAACCTATTTATTTAACTAAGGGACAAACAACTACCCACCACAGTTGCTTCCATGTATTTTGCATCATCCAAAAGAATCTTCATGAACAACATTTCAACCCATACTAAAAGATCAATAACTTATGTAAAGTTTCCAATGATTTCTCCATAAATCTAACCAAATTTTGACTCCAACGAAAGAGTAATCAACACATCTATAAGCTCAACTAAAAAGTGTAAGGCATACATGAATGAGAAAATGTGAAAAAACAATTGAATAATAGAGTATAACATGGATATGATGGCATGAATACAATCACCAAATCAAATCTTCATGCAAGTATCAAGTCTCCTTACACTACACCATCAACGGTCAAGGAAGTTTCAGCAATGTTTGTGGAAACAATAAACCGCCTACAATTCAGAGGTGGAGGACTAAATACACGCACCTGTTGGGTCATAACAAACATGAAACATCAATCACAGAGAAAATTTATCTAGATTTACATATTCGAAAAATTAAGCGAAGTAGTTTCTTGATGGGATAGTCGCAACATTTGGTAAAAGCATATTCTTAAGAAGGCTAAAAGAATGCGCACATTGATTATTTCTGAAATGGAAACAATTTTAATTACTAGTTGGTCAGCGCAGTGAAGTTGTTTTACCCATAAGTATGGTATCTACATTTCAGCAATCACTTATAAATAAACATTATTATTGGACCTGGAGTCTCAGAAAGTGTACAAGCAATAATTTCTCAAATTGGACACTGCAATTTTGGTTTGACATTTACTACCGGTAACAATTCTTATTATTATTATAATTATCATTATTTTAAAAAAAGAAGAATTAGTTTATTAGAAATTGGCTTCATTTTTTAAACAAAACCCTTGACAATTATATAGTACTCCACAGAAGTACTTGGAGAAATGATTTGCTATTGACAAGGTAGTTAAGAACTAGAATCTTTTACGTTTGCTACATATCTCACCCAATGAAAAAATTTTGCACCACCAAATCATCACTGATCTGTTTTGAAATGGAAAAGACTTGTGATTTGAAGAATTAATACATCATCTTCTATTTCTGCAAACTAGAACTTGACTCCTATAAGACTATGCAACCCCAATGAGTTATTGTACAAAGTGAAAAAATTGAATTAACATGCAGCATCACAGTTCCAGTTAGATAAGGATGAAGTTTATATTCCAACGGATGCAATTCCTGTAGGTCTTCCCCCAGCTCTACCCATTTCAAATAACAAATATGCTACTAAGAAACAGCCAACAATGACCGGTCATATAGAATTTTTTATGCCGTCAGTACTGATACACAATGCCAATGTAACCGAGAAAGGCGATGCATATCTCATGCATGCAAATAAGCCAGAAGCAAACATTTCTAGAAGAGACTGGAAATTACAAAGTGAAAATCTAAATCTGAAAGGTGTGCCATATAAAAAGAAAATTACTAAAATCAAAAGATACCTTGGATATATAACTTTACAAAGTCTCGTCAAGAGATTTAAAAAAAGAAAAAAAAAACAGAAAGCCAAAATTGACAAACTTGCCTGCATTTCAGGTGGCAAGGAACCATGAAGGGGAAGGATTACCGCATCCATGCAGGACCCTTCATCCAGGCTTCGAATTTTATCTTCTAACTTTGACACTAGCTTCTCTATATCATCCTATGAAAGACAACACATTACAACCAATATAAACATGCACAACAAACCTTAACTGCAGTGCAGTACTTACTATGTAGATCTCATTCCCAAAACTGAAAATAATCAAATCTTACCTGTCCAGTCATGAATATCAACACGTCACCTTCTGGTTCCCGAACATGAATATCTGTAAGCACCATTTGATAATAAAAATTGTGAAAAACGATTGGAACGCCAGAAACTACTATAAAATTTTAGCAGCATCAGTAACATAGCGACCACAAGATTTATCCAGAGGTTGAGATTAACATGGAAAAATTTTCATTCCTTTTTCTTTTCGGTAAAAAGGTGCTCCATTTCCTGTTCCCCTACCAATTCTCTTTCGAGCAGGGAGCTCAGAAATATTACAAGTGACAGAGGATGAATTTCAACACTGAATGCACCATAGAGTGTCCCATTCTGTGCACATACATGCATAACATTTCAAGACCCTCTACCTAGTTGTCCACCTAGGGCGATTGATCTACATCTTTCTCCATAGCCTGAGGCTCTGTCTCGACCTCCTATGATGAAATCTGAGGGACTAGTCAAAATTCTAAAAACTAGCAGTAATACTGCACAACAACCCAGGTTTGACCAAGTTTAAATTGAAAAAAAAAGAATAGTATGTTCTTCTGGGCATTTTATTTCAAAGTCTTTGCTCCATCAAGATCAAACAAAACCAATACTGCAAACGACAGAAACAAACTGCTAAGCTTCTATACACACGGAGTTGACAAAGATATTGATCGTACCAATTGCTGTTTTCAAAGCAGACTCAAGATAGCTAGTAGGACGCTCCTTGCTGTGCAATATCTCCACAGGATACAACTTTCCAGGGACATTCAATGTGGGGCAATTTGAAAAGAACCTGGAAACTTTTTCACCATCAAGAGTTGCTGACGTGATCAAAATCTTTAACTTTGATGCTCGCAAATTAACCAAGCGTTTCACAAGACCCAGCAATACGTCCCTACCAATGAATGCGCTCATTAATATTGTGGATATAAAAAATGCAGCAGGTTAAAAAAATATAATGTCAGATTTTTTTATATGTACTTTGACAAGAAATGGAATAAATCAAGCCCCACAGTGACTAAATCTCAAAACCACTCATTCAAATGAGATACGATCTCACTCACCAGTGAACTAAAAACCTTCCATAACATACATACATTTGGTGATCAAAAATGGCATAGACATTTAAAACAAATGATGATACAAACTGAACACAATAAACTAAGTCTTACGTGTTGAGACTCCTCTCATGGGCTTCATCTAATATGATAACTGAATACTGATCAAGATCTGGATTAGACAGACTTTCTCGAAGAAGAACTCCATCAGTAAGGTATCTACAGAGTTGAAAACCTAACGTTAGCCACATTAAACTATGCAAAATATTAGAGATAACCATATCAAAACCAAATCCAATAAAAAGCAGTGGACTTCATTACTTAATAAGTGTGCTTTCCGATGTTCTATCCTCAAATCGTATTGCATAACCTACTTCCTCCCCAAGCCGAACACCAAGTTCCTGTGCAACTCGTCTTCGTACAACAACATAATAAGTCAAGCAAAATCTTACAATTAAGAGAAACAAATAAATAAACATGATGAACAAAATATGGTCCACTACTTAGCAATGCAACATTTCAAACGAACTTCTGCTATCATTTTTAAAATTATCAGGTTTCAAAAAGTCAACTAAACTAACCTTAATTTTTCAAATAAGAACTTGTTACTCAACAAAAGAAAAAAAAAGGGCAGTTAGATTAATATAATTTAATTTATGCATAGAAGAATAATTAACATTTTGAGAGTATAACCTGGCAACGGATACGGCAGCGACTCGGCGAGGCTGAGTAACGCCAATAATTCCGGATTTGGTGTAGCCATGTCGGTGGAGCATCTGAGAGAGCTGCGTGCTCTTGCCGGACCCCGTCTCTCCAATAACCACCACCACTGGATTCTGGTCCACCGTTTCTACTATCTTTTCTTCATATTGGAGAATTGGAAGATTCGCCATCGATCAATTAACTCAAGGTTTGGAGCTTTCGAGCAAGATTAGGGTTTTAGGATTTTATCGTGGAGGTTTTGATTTTTGAATTCTTTTCGCTCTATTTGATTTTACTTTCTATTTTTTTCCCGGTTCGCGCCGCCGGTGCCTCTGTAGTCTGTATGGTCAATTAGCGTAGTCAATGAATCCCGGGGCAAATTTCACCGTTACTTTTTGTTGGTTTTTGTTTTTTTTTTTTTAAATTTAGAAGAACAAGAAATAAGTTTTTTTTTCTATTTATAAACTATTTTTTATTTGAAAATAGAAAAAAAAATCTCTTGGATTTCAAAGTATATATTTATATACTGTGATTTGTATAAATTTTAAATATAGTTTCATATATTTTGAAACGAAAAAAGTTTCTCATAAATATTGATTTTAATAATTTTAAGACAGTTTTATTCTTGAAGTTAAAAAAAAAAGATAAATTTTCAATAGTGAAAAACTTTAAAAAAATATTGCCCAAACATTTTTTTGACGACCAACGACAGCGTGATAGCTAAAAAAACATCACTCATTAAAGCTTTTAGTTTTGCAACAGTTAATTATCACTAAATAACAATGCCCATCATAAAGAAAAAGTTTGTACTGAGAACCTAATTTCTTTTTTTATTTTTTCACATGCATAGACGGGAGCAGCTATTAAAATACAATGAGATGAAGTAATTCTCCATATTGCTCGACAGAAATCAGACAACCACTTATGAATTATGATTTACTCTTAATTGCATCTAGCCAAAAATGGCTTGCCCGGTCACAAGCCTAATCCCTCTAACCCACAAATCAGCCATTTCAAGCCCACCCTGGCACACAAAATGCACCTCCTTATTCTGTGTGGTCACAACATGAAACATTCCTGGTTCTTCAACGTCAAATTTCCTCCGGCGGTTCCATCGGAATGTGTCACTAGGACCAACTTCAGCCGCCCTGCATACCACATTTCGCTTCCTTGACTTCCCCCACTGCAAAATGCCGACGGACTCCACCATTTTAAGTAGTTTGACATGGGGTGATCCTTTGCCACACTTTGTGTGCTTCTTTACACAAGTGCCATCTAACACAAGAGTTAGAGCAAGCTCATCTAATATAACATTCTCAGCTTCATTTCCGATACCATTTTCCCTTGCAAGTGCAAGTGCCGTCTCATTTCTTGCATTCTCAATGTCACATTTTGCCCCACTTGAAATTAAGAGTTGGCACACTCTGCCATGGCCACTCTTTGCTGCTAACATGAGCGGGGTGTATCCATCAGCATCTGCGGCATTTACATCATAACATCTACTAACCAGTGTATGAACTAAGTCAAAGTCTCCACGTTTAGCTGCTCTATGTAGAGCATAAAACCCAGCAGAACCCTTTTGACCCTCTTCCAGTGCATACTCAAGAATTACTTGTTCAAGAACTTCACCGTTCTGGTTTAATTCTGCTAAGGTGATTGCTGTCTCACCATACTTATTCTGCAGCTTTATGTTAGCACCAGCATGAAGGAGCAACCTGAAGACCTCTACATGGCCAGCAGCTGCAGCTATCATGGCAGCTGAAAATCCCTCAGCATCCTGTTCATCAAGATCAATGTCTGCCCGCTCAATGAGTTTTTTCAAGGCATCCACATCATTTGCTTGAGTCACAAACATCAAAGGAGAAAATCTCGAGGCATTACTTGATTGAATAATATTCCCTGATCGAATTGAATCAACTACTGCTTGCTGAAAACCAAGAGTCCACCTACTTGACTTTGCAATTGAATTTGCACACTGACCAGCATAATTGATCAATCCTAAATCAGCCCCTTCTGAGGCTAGAAATTTAAGGCACTCCTCATGCTTGTATCTTGCACAAATCATTGCTGCAGTTTCTCCAGCTGCTGTTCGGGAATTGATATTGCAGCCAGCACTGATTAGCCTTCTAAGAATTTTAGTGGATCCAACCCTTGCTGCCAAATGAATGGGTCGGAACTCTGTTTTTGAATATGTTTGCACCGGAAATTCTTTGTCAACAGCACAATTTAACAGCAGCTCTACTGCTCTTGCATTATTACAAAGGATCGCATGGTGGATGAGAGTCCTCCCATTGTGAAGGATGTTAGGGGAAATGTGTTGGAAGAGCATATGCAATATAGCACCACTGGATTCAAAATACTCCACAGCACACCAGGTGATGCAGTAATCCTCAGCTAGTCCAGCACCCACCCGAAGTTCTTCTCCTGTATCCATGTCCCACGACCAGGCTCCCATTCTCACCTTGATGTCCGTCTTGACACCAGCCTGTCTCCCCACATCAAAGATAACAAAAATCATATACATTCTGCCACGAAAGTTAGGCTCCCAATAATGGTGATTAATTTCCAAAATGCTTACCTGCAAAAGCAATCTAACAACAGAGATCTGTCTGCTAACAACAGCACCAGCAAGTGCATTACAGTCAAAATTGGCGTGAAGAGCTGGCTTGGAAGACTGAAGCAGCACCCTATCAATTGCATTGGCATCTACTCCCCACTGCCAGCAAACAAATGCATCAATGTGATTTCAATACATCAACTCCAGACAGAAATATCTGACTTGATCATTGATTTTGAATTTTGGTATCCTATGTTCAAGAGTTACCTTAATGAGTGTGTCAACTACATCGACAAATCCTCTGCAGCAAGCAGAAACGAGAGCGTGCACGGCAACTTGTGGCCGGATTAAGTCAGTAGCCATCAGCAACTCGGCAGGCCTGGCCTGCCCCAAGTAGCTGGTCTCCAACAATGCCTCCTCGCATGCCTCCTGGCACGCACCTGCTTTGATGAGAAGATCCAAAATCTCCAAATGATCCTCCCTCACTGCTGCAGTGGTTGCGTAGCCTCGGAATAGCTTCTGATTCACACTGGCACCAACACTCTGTCACATTATCATAATAAACAAACGTTAGTAGTATCAAAAGGACATTCAAACTATTGATCTCCGTCTAGAATTCTTACAAGGTGTGAGGCAAGTCAGAATCAGGTAATAATCTATCAGTACAAATATTAGGGCACCTTCAATGACCGGAATAAAGGAATGATTTAAATTCACGTTGATTTGAAAGAATACTGGGAACTTAGTAGGCTAAGACTTGTCGATTCCACGAAATATCGAGAATTAACTAAACTCCAAAATTCACACAGAATTTCGAAAACTGAAAATATTATAGAATCCAAATCTAGAGAATATTTCAAAAAATAAATTAATAACAAATAATCTTGTAAAAGCTACATAAAAAATACTTTTTTATACTAACTACCACATCATAAAGTACATCACAATTTTTTCTATTAAAAAAACATTGTTGTTGTTTTCCTAACTCAAGGACCGTTAAATAACAAATGGAGATGAACACTTTAAATTTTTGTTAACATCGTTATTGAAAAGATGAGATCATGCTTACTTCACTGAGGGTAAAAATAACTCTGCACTTCAATGTACCTAAAATTGAAACATATCATAAACTTGAAGGACAAAACTATGTTTTTTCAAACTCAAGTTCACCACTATTTTTAACCCATCATATATTTAATTTTGGCCAGTAAAACGAGTGATATTCTCCATGTAATTTCTTTCTTGTTCATTGAAGGTTTAAGTTTCTTTTTTTAAATTTTAAGACATGAACAAAGCAAATTTGAAATTAGTTTCTTAATCCCCTATTTCACTTAATAAGATTACTTGAAAATCACTCACACAAAATTTTTATTTTTTCTTCAGTCAATAAAGCTATACGGAGTCGTTTCTGGTGTTTATTATTATTATTATTATTACTACAAACACATTTTGCTTGTGTAGTCCTTTTCTTTCTTGGGACAGTGACCCCATCCATTACGGCACGTGTAAGAATCAATTAGATGAAAATAAAGCCAAAAAAAGTTCTGCGCACAAATCATCCCAGCTTTGATACTCAGTAACAGTGAGATACAAAAATCTGCAGAGTCAAGTAGCTTCTCAGGTGGTCATGTTATCTGTCAGGAATACGCATACACTGTCGTATAAACTTGTCTAAAAAGATCACAAGATCTATAATAATAATAATAACCATTTATTCATAAAATATACAACAACATTGCCAAAAAAAAAAAAAAGTTTCCAAATATTGTTTCAGATGGGATATATATCCTGTACAAATGAATAAATGATCATTAAATAAAAAGATCAAACCGTAGATATCGAGCATTAACTCCTTGATTTATCAGAATTTTGAATCAGAGGTGAAAATCTTGAACGGTTAGTGGATGTTCCAAAAATGGATGGATATTTAAAAATTAAAACCCTTTTTCTTTGTATGAAAAGGAAAAATAAATGACGTACCAATAGCTTCCTGACAAGTGTAAGGTTTCCGGCGTGAGCAGCTAGGAACAAAGCGGTGACTTCGGTCTTGAACTCCTCGTACACGACACGAACTTCGTGAGCCGCTTCATCGTGCAAGACAAGCTCAGTCTTCTTGGCTCTCAAGCTCACCGTTCCGATGAAGTTAACATCGACAAAAGGATCACCTATACATTCGTTAGCTCGCTTAACGTCGTTAACATGCGCGGCGTCAACGAGACGTTGAGAGACTTCCGCCTCGTAATCCACTGGAAACACCTGCTGCTTTCCAGCGAGAAACCCCGCGCCGGCAGGGTTTCCAAACATCATCATTTTTTTTTTTTTTTTTTAAGAAGAAGAAGATGATGAAGAGTGCAGACCGGACACACGACTCACACGAGTTGTGTTGTGTACGTCTTTGAAATGCTTTAGTTATGTTGTATTTGACGTATGAGAAAATGAGAAGTGAGAGGAATTAAGGCGTGAGAGGGAAGCGACTCAGGCAGAAGGAGAAGGAGGAGGGGAGAACCCAAAGGCGAGCTTTTTATTGGGGGCTAATTTTTTAAAGTTTTTTCTTTTGTGCGAAATGTGATTTAATAATTATATATCAACTTAAAATTTGTTTGACCGGGTCATAATTACGTTAACTCGTAGCGCCGGAAAAAGACATTTGTGTCCCTAATATTTTGTTTTTCTCGAAGAAAAACATATTTTGTTCATCTCTATTGAATAGGTCTCTCCCCTGGAGATTATTATTTTTTTTTTTAACTATAATTTTATAATCCACTGAAATTCGATACAACAACAAGGGTCTACCGAAGTCAAAATTTACCCCATAAATCAACTCTCCTACTATAAATATCTATGAAAGTTAAATATGAGTTTGAGATATCTAATAAGAATTTAAAATTTTATTTTTTATTATTATTATTATTATTCGTACCAATAATTTTAGTGGAGCACAACTTATACTTTTATTAGATGGAATAAACACATAAATGATATAGGTCTCTATCCAATAACATTTTGACATGTATATTATTTTGGAGTTAATCTATCATAATACAAAAAAAAATCATGTATAACATATGATATATATGTTCTAGATGATCCTATTGGAACCGCTTTTATATAGGTCTGTGTCACGCTTATTACAAAAGTTACCTAGCTGGGGACCCGCTTAATATAAGCTGAAAACTTGTGCCATTCTTTGAGAAATCACAATAAATCAGGAACCCAAACGCTATTATCTAGCATAGCATGTAGAGAGTGGATGATCAGATTGAGTGGGTTTTGGTACAGAATATCTCCTCATCTCATAAATTTGTACAATCAGTTGGCAGTATTTCTAGAAAGAAAACAACCAGTTATCACTGGCAAGATTTTGCCACATGACCACACCAATAAAGAGATTTTACATGGATATGTTTCTATTTTCTATGAAATTATTTTACGTGGATATATTTATTTTACATGGAGTTTTAAATTGACTTAATGTAGGAAAAGTTTCTTCATGAGGTGAATAAAATTGTCAAAGAAAAGCAATATATATATATTTTTCCACATTGAGTTTTGAAAAGGTGAGCAGCAGAATGATGATGGGAGGTAGTTAAATAATTACATATTTAACAATTTAAAACGATCTTAAATATGCTCGTAAGCTGATAAATATTTGGCATCTTTGTGTAAATTAAAGTAATTAAATGGATGGGGAGACAATTACATACATTTGGCCATTCCAATAGACCAATTTACTTCGGCATTGTCTATATTCGAAAAGATACAAGTATCCAAAGCAAGAAGCTTGTGTCTATATTCAGCCGGATTCAGCCTGCCTTTTTTAAATAAGCTAATTGCTCTCTTGGGCAATTAATAACAGTCATTATTACGCAAACAATCGTATGTGTACAACAATCTTTTTTTAACCGTTAGATCCAACTACAGTTGTCACCATAAACTGGATCTAATGGTTAAAAGCAACAGTTGTACCATACAACTGTTGCGTAATAGATTTGGCTTTAATAACAATAAAATTAACTCCCCAAAAGGGGGGAGAAAATGACATTTTTAGAGCCCATTTTTATACAAAGAAGTAGATAGACGTTGGATGGCCAGCAATTTCTACGATTCTTTCGTTAGGTTTGTCCTGAGGTTCATTTGTCTTTCTTGCACAAAGGGTTTAAGACAAAGATTTAAGAACTCTTCAGTTGATCAACCAACAAAATCTCATATATAATAATTGCTACTATGTACTTTAATATGAAAATGCCGAAATAATGATTATCGCTCTATTAGTATTTGATTTATCGATTTCCATTCTTTATATTTCAAAGGTTTCATCCTTCCCGACAATCTTTAGTCCAAAATTTCAATATTAATTTATTTTACATTAGTTTTAAGGTAAATGTTAAGTTACAGTCGGCAATGTCTTACTCTTCTCACAAAAATCATGTGTGCCCCACCATTGTGTTATTATTTATGTGAAAAGAGTAAATTACAATTGATTATAATTTAGTTGGATTCTAGTTTTAATAATGTTTTTTTATGGGATAGAAATACAAGAAAAGTAGATTTTACATTATTGACCCACGACCCATTATTACACATGTAAGAGTAGGACAGAGCATGCAGGGGGCCTCCATCTATCAAGAAATATATGCACTCAGAAAGTACGAAAGTGATCAATTGAGCCCTTGACCTTATATGAAATCAATTAATTTCAATCCCCGTTGTCTTATGTATAGATCTGGAACATCGAAGCTACTTAGTGATCATTATTTTTCAGTTGTTTGTAGCACTGGACCCCTTATCTCTGGAAGCTATCGGCATGCAGATCAAACGCAAATAAGGGTGGCCAAAACACCAACAATTGTTTGTCAATGAACTCTTACAAAACATGGCCAAGACATTTCATGTACTTTGAAGGAACATAATTTGCTATTTACACCAACTCATTTCATGCTATTCATTCCCACACACACACATGAAAAAGAAGTAGCAAAACCTTTTTATGCTGTGCCATGTTCTTGAAATACCCCACATTGTCTTCAACATTATCAATATTAAATGACTCATGAATCATGATCTGGTCCCGTGAGATATAAATGTCAAGTTTGAGTACCGATTGAGTACCTCTCCTTTGCTGAGTAAATTTCTCTGTAGGTGTAATTGTAATTTGTAAATACGACTTGAATGGACTTAGATTTGCTCAAAATGAGTTTAGACATCGAAATTATGATATAATGAGATCATTTCCTGTTATTACTTGTAAATATCTGAGTAAATGCCATTAATTAAAGAAAGACCCCCAAAAAAAAAAAAAGACCCAATCACCCAAAAATGATTATTAAAATTATTTAAACCCTCAAACGGATTTAATTACTTACTTACAGGGGGAAAAGAACATACATCTACAAACTGAATCAACATTCTTCTTCTTCTTATTCTTATTATTTTTCGAATTGTTGGGTCAAAAAAAAATTGGTTTTCCCTGAAAACAATTAAAATCCAATTCATTCTGTAATTTCAAATCGTCCAGCAGACACAATTGATTAGTTTTGGGTTCCAATCCAATTATAACAACAGCCCAAAAATAATTTTCAAAATAAGCCCAGCTCAACAAACGTTGTCATAATTTTCAAAATAAGCCCAGCCCAACAAACGTTGTCCGCAGGCATAGCTTTACAAACAGGCTAATACGTATCACCCGAAATCATCACAAGCCTTACTGACTTACATATCCACCGCCCGATTCACTGCGGGTATGTTGATTCCCGTGATCAATAAATCTCCGCCGTCCATCTAACAACTCCAGTGCTGTCGAGAGTAGGAAACAATTGCCGCCTTCAAATCTCCACTCCATTTCTTCTTGGTTTCTCGATTTTGAGCTAGAGCTAAATCGGCGACTCTTCTTCGACGTTTCATGCTATGGTACGCCATTCATTTTATCTCACTTCATCTTACATTTTTCGTTTCTTTGGAATATATATCTTTTACTGTCTTAGGGCTTCGATGATTTTTGTCAAAATTACGATGTTATCTACACTACGATACTGAATGATCGTGAAGATTATGTTGGTATGAGATCTAATGTTGCTTTATTATCATTTTTCCGTTTGTCCTTCGTTGATTTGTTGAGAAACACGAGGAATTTAGAGCTAATAGTGACGAGGAAATTTGATTTTGACTGTACTTTTAATTTCGTTTCCGAATTGAGATTCTTAGGTTAACTAAATTAAATTTTTTGATTTATCCTCAATCTGCGGGCTTTCATTTTCATGTTTGGCTGCATTTATTTTAATGAGAGTTGAAATGAATGGCTAACAAACACAGCTTTGCAGCTTATCAAAATCAACATTTTCTATCTAATTGTACTGGAATCATAAAGTTTAAATAAGAGAGCGTGTTGAGTAAGAAAGTTTCAACTTAAGAAGTCATCAACAGACTCTTAAATTGTCTCTGAGATGATTTTTATTATCTATGAAATGGAATTTCTGCTTCTTCTTTTTCCCCCCTCTGGTTATTAGATTTGATCGTGCTCCCACAGGCCTTGTAGTTTACGGGTGTTATTGCTGCAGTTATGTTTGCAGTAATTTAGTGATTCTAATTGGAACTGTGAATCTTGTTTAGTTAATATGGAATTGACAATTCACATCTGGGAGCTTTTATGTCCCTATCAGATATGTCTCACTCGTCTTCTGTAATTTACTGTTCTTCAATGTCATAGTCTTTCTTGTTCTCGAAATTTTGTGCTTCTTATGGTGAGGGATTTCAGTTCATCTAACTCTTCGTCTTTGTGGCACAATGTGTGTGTGTGGGTGTTTGGGGGGGGGGGGTGTACGCACACACACACACACATATTTATTTATTTATTTTTTACAACATTTTGTAACAAAATAGTCATTTGTCCTATTATGGCATTAGGCACCCATGAAGGGCGTTTTATCCCTGCGAAGGGCATCATTGGTTAGATGCTACAGTGAGAGGGTGAGTGTGGGCTTAAGATCATTTAGCACTCAAGGTGCATCAACTGCCAGTACTCCACAACCTCCGCCACCTCCCCCACCTCCAGAGAAAACCCATTTTGGTGGCCTGAAAGATGAAGACAGGATTTTCACCAACTTATATGGGTTGCATGACCCTTTTCTCAAAGGTGCCATGAAACGGGGTGATTGGCACAGAACTAAAGACTTGGTACTCAAGGGTGCAGATTGGATTGTCAATGAAGTCAAGAAGTCTGGTCTCCGCGGACGTGGTGGTGCTGGTTTTCCCTCCGGCCTCAAGTGGTCCTTCATGCCCAAGGTGTCTGATGGCCGTCCTTCGTATCTTGTCGTCAATGCTGATGAAAGTGAACCTGGAACCTGTAAAGACAGGGAAATTATGCGGCATGATCCACATAAGTTGTTGGAGGGTTGCTTGATTGCTGGTGTAGGAATGAGGGCTTCTGCTGCTTACATTTACATAAGGGGTGAATATGTAAATGAACGTAAAAACCTTGAAAGAGCGAGGCAAGAAGCTTATGCAGCTGGATTGTTGGGCAAGAATGCCTGCGGATCTGGTTATGATTTTGATGTCCATATCCACTATGGTGCTGGTGCTTATATTTGTGGTGAAGAGACAGCTCTTTTGGAAAGCCTTGAAGGTAAACAGGGGAAACCAAGATTGAAGCCTCCTTTCCCTGCTAATGCAGGTTTATATGGTTGTCCCACCACTGTCACCAATGTGGAAACTGTGGCCGTTTCTCCCACCATTTTAAGGCGTGGACCGGACTGGTTTGCCAGTTTTGGCAGGAAGAACAATTCTGGTACAAAATTGTATTGTGTGTCGGGTCATGTGAACAAGCCTTGCACAGTTGAAGAGGAGATGAGTATTCCCCTCAAGGAGTTGATAGATAGACACTGTGGTGGTGTTCGAGGTGGATGGGACAATTTACTTGCAGTAATACCAGGGGGTTCTTCAGTTCCTTTGCTTCCCAAACATATATGTGATGATGTGCTGATGGATTATGATGCTCTGAAGGCTGTTCAATCAGGATTGGGAACTGCTGCTGTGATTGTCATGGACAAATCAACTGATGTTGTCGATGCAATTGCTAGGCTCTCATACTTCTATAAGCACGAAAGCTGTGGGCAGTGCACTCCATGCAGGGAGGGAACAGGATGGCTTTGGATGATCATGGAAAGATTGAAGGTTGGAAATGCAAAGTTGGAGGAGATTGATATGCTTCAGGAGGTGACCAAGCAGATTGAAGGGCACACAATCTGTGCACTGGGTGATGCAGCTGCTTGGCCTGTTCAGGGTCTCATACGACATTTTAGGCCTGAGCTTGAGAGAAGGATCAAAGAGCATGCTGAGAGGGAGCTGCTGGAGGCCACAGCTTAAATTTTTCTTCTCAGGTTGCTTCTTGGATCCTTTTTGCTAACCTTACTTAAAGTGGACATTTTCCCCCAAGAATAAATTACTGTGAACTTGTGTGATTTGGATAATTAATTATTACAAACATGAAATGTGTTTGGAAATAAAATCTGGTTATGTATGCAATTCCATGATTGAGGCCATTCTTTTCGTTGCATTTATCCCTCAGATAATGGTTCTGTTTTTTCTTTGGCCGTAAGATGCTTGTCCATAATCACAGAATGGTATAAGGTTCTAAATGATGTATGGGTAAATTATCAAAGAATTACCTTATTTGTTCAAATAATTTGACAGTAATTTCAGGAATGTAATCTGTTTTCTTTTGCCCTAGGATGTC
Source organism: Atalantia buxifolia (assembly GCA_030444775.1). Lineage (NCBI taxonomy): Eukaryota > Viridiplantae > Streptophyta > Magnoliopsida > Sapindales > Rutaceae > Atalantia > Atalantia buxifolia. The sequence continues at coordinate 23,007,407 of CM059837.1, read as the reverse complement.
AGGCATCTTGAAGGGTGCTCTAGTGCTTTAGATGCCTACAAGGTGAATAGACCTCAGCATTTGTGAACAAATTGCGGGCAAATATTATGTTTTGTACTTTCATGTAGTTAAACTTCATTTTCTATGTTGGTCTTCTTTTTGGAAAGGACAGTATATCAGACATAAAACATATTGAATAAATGTTTCACATATTGTCTCACATTTTCTCACCTCCACTTGGGCAGATATGTGAAATTTAGTACAATAATGGATGTTTGTGCTACGAAGGTCATTTTTTTCTTCAAATGGACGATATTGTGGAATAAAACTGAGGAAAGCATCCCAGATATTGGGAGTAATTCAAGCGTCGGAAGATTTTGTTAGAATTTGGTTTGTTTTAAGCTGTATGAATTATGAAATCTTCATTTACTGCCCTGGAGAAATGATGGTATATGTATCCTCTGTATCTGGGCATGGATGCTACCTGTATTTTTTTTTTTGGATAAGCTGGGCACGGATGCTTAAAAAAGTTGTTTCATGTATTTCTTGAACATGACAGTTTGGCTCATCTGAGGAGCTTTGTTAATATCTACATATGTTTTGGTTCCAGAAGCCGATCATATTTTCTGTCGTCAAATGCAGATGAAGCTGCAGTTGAAACTTCACTGAATAGAATTAAAGGAGTTGCACCTAAGCACGTTTAGAGTGCATAACATGGGTAAAGATCAAGCTAAGTAAGTACTTAGTCTCTGTGACCCTGACTATTTCTGGCCCAATATTTCATTCGGCCCTAACTCTATCGATTTTGGCTCATCAACTCGAAGGGTACTTTCAAAGAGCTGAATAAACAAATAAATTAAATATAGAACTTACCAGAGCAATTTGATTTGTAATTTGTGGAGATAATTTCAAACGGAGATTAAACAGTAGACAAAGCAGCAGAAGGTAAAAGGAAGGGAGGGGGGGAGAAGAGTCAATTGATCCAAAGGGCACATAATCAATCCAGTGGTTGAGGAATTCAATCAATTCTCATGTCTGGTAATTCGTCGCAGCGTATAATAATAAAGAAAAAATTACATACATTTTGATTCCGTGTGATATATAAAACATCAATGTTTGATAATTTTCAAATAAAATAAACATTAATCTTTGAGGCGTAAACCGATCTTCTCCAGGGGATTCCAGAATCGGGTTCCTTGAAAGGCACCCATCATCACTTTGGCAGCATCATCGTCATCTAAACTTGGATCAATCATAAAGCTCAAGGAACACCCAGCAAGCTCTTGAAGTTGTTTGAAACTCTTAAAGTTGTCTTCGATATCAGTACTGTTTTCAATCTTTTGCAGTTCCAAACGAGCAGCTTGTCTTTGAGATTGAAGTTGAAGCAGCCTCCTAGTCCCAGCCCTGCTATGAGCTTTGTATTCTTCTTCTCTTTCATGACGATGCTGTGGATTCTCTTGCAACTTCTTCATCACCAGAATCTCTCTTTCCCGTTTATCCTGATGACCTTTGATAGTTAGGCCAATAATCTTCTCCAGGGGATTCCAGTGTTGACCTCCCCGAAAGACACACATCGTCACTTTACTATCGTCACCATCGCCGTCTTCACTTATTTTTGGATCAATCACAAAACCAAAGGAACAACCGGCAAGGTCTTCAAGTTGCTTAATGGCCAGAAAGTTATCTTCCACTAGAAGAATCGCATTCTTCTCCATGTTCTCCAGTTCCAAACGAGCGGCTTTTCTCTGGGCTTCAATTCGAACCTTTTTCCTCCTAGCCGCTGTTTCTTCATCGTCACGATCGTGAACGCGGTTTTGGGCTTTTGAAATAATATCGGCAAATCTGAGTTTGAGCATGGCAGCGCGATCAACAACATCGGTGCCACAGGCGGTAGAAGTAAGACTCGTCGTCTTGAGTTTCTTCTTCTTTATTGTTTCTTCATCACGAGGATGTATCGAACGACCACGCTTACCAAAAGTGGCAGGCTGCAAAGGCAGAGGCGGGAGGGTTTGGGCTAGCATCATGATGATTAACGTAGCGTTGTGAGTGAGAGAAGGAAATAACATTCCGTAATTTATGATGGGTATATATAGTGTATCTAGTCTCCTAGTCGATTTAGGTTATCCTTCGCAGTTTAGGATTTATTTAGTTTCCTATTTCATTTGGGTAATTAGGGTATCTGTACTGTATCCTTGCCAATTTAGGAAACATGCATATCCCGAGCCGAGGAGGAGTTGTTTTAGTGATGCATCTATGTGTTTTCCTTGAAGCGCGCTTCCAGGTTATGTAGTAAACTGGAAATTGATTGTCCGGTGTTGCTTTTATTTGGTTGGATAATGTAATGTGGTAACTTGTGGGTCAAGAAACTGAGTTTGCGGGTGGCGCTTTGTTTTAGCATCTGCAGCCAATCTGACGGTTGACATTTGAGGAGTACGGCACATATGATGCACTTGATATAAGTTAATGTTTGGGTTGATAATGCGTAGCGATATTATTGGATCGATAGTATCCCTTTATTAATTCTTCTTGATAAAATTTTCGACTCAACGATATTCATATATACCAACATTCGCGTTGAACAGAACGGCTAGCATTACAGTAAATATTAATAAAATTTTCGAGACTGAAAAAGCAAAGTCAATAATAATTAAAAATAAAATAAAAAGATAAAAAAAAAACAACTGTTACAGTGTTGGTAGGTTGTGGCCCCCATCAGTTGAGAGCAGGAAAGTGTGATTGATGTTGAGGGTTGAGATTTTTAATGACGCTTGAATATTTGTACTTGTGCTCGTCACCTGGGCGGCACGAGTAGCATTAGCAGCAGCAGCTAACTCTTCAAGATTCGCCGTAGGCTTTTGAGTACGGCTGTTGTAGTGTTGGCCGATTTAGGATGGCATCGAAAATCAATTTATATAGCATTCATTAGATTAGATCGAAAATCCGTTCCTCTAATGAGAGTGGGACCCACGTGCACACCCACCTTAGGCGCCGTTGCCGCCCGGCTTGGTCGTCATCAATATCATCGATGTCATGGGCGTGGCATCAGCATCGGCATTGGCATCAGCATCAGTCTTATTATTAGTTTCTAAACGTTTATACTTTTTCATATTCTTCTTCCCTGCATCTGGCAACAAAGCTGAAGCCTTCTCGGAGTTGAAGGAGATCATCACACCATTATTGGCGCCATTGCAGATGAGATTGAGTTCTACTTCTTCTGCATCAGCCTGTGCCAAATCCCATTAATTACGCAAGTTTTTATTGAAAGAATTATACTGAGTTTTTTTTTTTTTTTGGATTTTGTTTTGCAACTTACTTACAAATAATTAGGAGCAGCGTCTATATATATAGACCTACAACTTCTCCTTCCATTATCTGAAATGGATTTGGCCTTTTACTTGCAATTACCAATTTGCTATTCCCAATAAGAATAGGATTACTCTTTTCTTTTTTTTTAAAAAAATAAATAAATGCATTCTTCATTGCCCTATATATATAGATTATGAGAACCACATATTTCGTTATTATTAATATAATATTTGGGTTTAAATTTTAAAACAAGCTACTTGAGTAATTTGAAGGTCATTTTAAAATTAATTGAGTCATTCTATAATAATAAATGATAACTCACTCGTATCAAAATAGTTCAAATTTAAAGATTAAATTTATATAGCCAGATTGACAACTTGCACATACAAAAATGGTAAATATAGGCAAACAGTAAGAGTCCTATTGAGGCTAGTTAGTTAATAGATATGAATAAACTATTTTTTTTTTTTTTAAATCCTACTGCATGTTTTGTTTTCTCCTTGATCCTATGAATCTTCTATTAACAATTATAGTGATATGGTCAAATTTTAAATTTGTAGGTTCGAATGAATGCACAGAAATTTTTGTAAGTGTCTGTTCATGGCATCGTTGTAGCAGTTAAAATTAAAGACTTCTCAAACTCTTTTAAGCCCCATCTAGAGATAAGTGAAACATGCATAACGGCACAAAGTAATAGCAAAAAGGAGTCCATCGATCAAAAGGGCACATAGTCAATCCAATAATTAATGAATTCAATCAATATTTCTCACGTCTGGTAATTCGTCAAAGCATATGATAAGAAATGAAAATTACATACACTGGGATTCTATGTGATATATTAAACATTAATCTTTTATAATTTTCCAAAAAAAATAAATAAACTTCAATCTTTGGTGTATAAGCCAATTTTCTCCGGGGGATTCCAGAATTGGGTTCCCTGAAAGGCACCCATCGTCACTTTTGCAGCAGCATCGTCATCTAAACTTGGATCGATCATAAAGCTTAAGCAACACCCAGCAAGCTCTTGAAGTTGTTTGATACTCCTGAAGTTGTCTTGGATATCAGCGCTGTTTTCAATCTTGTGCAATTCCAAACGAGCAGCTTGTATTTGGGATTGAAGTTGAAGCAGCATCCAAGTCCTAGTCCAGCTATAAGCTCTGTATTCTTCTTCTTCTTCTCTTTCATGATGATGATGTGGATTCTCTTGCAACTTCTTCATCCATGAAGCTCTCCTTCCAGTTTATCCTGATGATCTTTGATAGTTAGGGCAGGTATCTTCTCCGGTGGATTATAGTATTGACTTCCTTGAAAGCTACACATTGTCACCCAACCATCATCACCATCCCCACTTATTTTCGGATCAATCACGAAACTAAATGAACAACCAGCAAGATCTTCAAGTTGCGTAATAGTCAGAATGTTATCTTCAACTTGAGGAATGGCAATCTTCTCAATATTCTTCAGTTCCAACCGAGCAGCTTTCCTCTGAGCTTCAACATGAACCGTTTTCCTCCTAGCTGCTGCTTCTTCATCTTCGTGTTCATGAACGTAGTTTTGGGCTATAGAATTAATATCAAAATATTTGAGTTTGAGCATGGCAGCGCGATCAACAATAACATCGCTGCCGCTGCCACTGATCTTGAGTTTCTTGTTGTTTGTGGTGGTTTCTTGATGATGATGGTGAAGCCGAGAACAAGTAGTGTTGCTTCCTTTACGCTTAGCAAGAGAGGGAAGCTGCAAAGGCAGGCGGGTTTCGGCCACGATCGTGATTGCAGGCTACTGGGCTTAATTAATATGGAAAATAGGGTTTCCCTTCAATGTCTGAGACAAGGGAGACACTTACAAGCTTTTTTTTTTAATAATAATAATAATTCTACATTCTCATCATTTTAATAAACTAAGGATATTATTAGCAGACAAAAACATAGAGTATTTTATTGAAATTTGTATATTTTTATATTTTAATATGCATTCTCATTTTAAAAAAGTTAGGATATCCTCTCTAAAAAAAAATTATGTGTGTGTATAGAAATTAGAAGAGAGTACAAGATGAGCATATACTTTATCAGTATTCAAAAGGGATTTAAGCAGTTTCCAAATAAGAATAAGATTTACCTACTTGTTACTATATTTAGGTATTCTTCTTAGAAGAGAAGCTAACAATCATCATCATTATTTTCAGAAGACCTATTTAATTACTTGGAGGGATTTTTTTAAAAAAAAGAAATTTTCCCTTCAAGTTTCCTAAATTATTTCATTCCTAATTACTTGGAGCAATTGTTGACTGTTAATCTGGTGCTCAGCACAAACTCTTCTGCTGAGCACCGAATCTGTTTCTGTTTGCTTTGCTAGCTACTCCATAACTAAAATGGAAAATATTAATTATTTCATTGCTATGTACGAATTGGGAAACCATAATTTATTTTGCTATCTTTTGTTGTTAACAATGAATTGCGTGACTCCTGATTGAGTTACCAGTTTGTGCTACAAAAGCAATGTGCCTTTAATTTTACATTTTGTTTATTTTTAATTGTTTCAGCTTTTTAAAACACAGTTTTTTTTTATTATTATTATTAAAAAAGTAATTAAGCTATTTAAGGTTTGAGAATAACGTTCCTAAGAAACTAAGAAATGTGTTAAAAAGATTTTTAATTTTTTTTTTCACATCCAACATTTAGGTCTTTATCCAATACATACATACATACTTTTATATATATATATATATATATATCATTTTCAAGTGTGGAAATGACCTAATCACCTAAATCGAAGTCCCTAATAACATCAAACTAAATGCGTTTATTCCAAGAAATAAAACTTTTTTTTTGAATGAGCAAAATGATAATAAACTTAATTATAATAATAACAACCTTTAAAGAAGGCAGGTGTAAAAGAAATTATGACCACATCAATGGTTAAAACTAATAAAGGTTGTTATTATTATAATTAAGTTTATTATCATTTTGCTCATTCAAAAAAAAAAGTTTTATTTCTTGGAATAGACGCATTTAGTTTGATATTATTAGGGACTTCGATTTAGGTGATTAGGTCATTTCCACACTTGAAAATGATATATATATATATAGACGACGAAATAAATTTGGTAAAATTTGCAACACAGTGATATTGAACAGAATACATAGAACGTTGATAAAATTATTTAAAAAATAAAAAGGAAAGAAAGAATAGAAAAGGGAGACAAAAAATAAATCGTAAAATATTTTTTTCAATTAATTTTTGTGGCGAGCAAGAAAGTGAGATTGATCTTCAGGGTTGAGAGGAAAATCAGGCTTGATTTCAAAATTAAGCAGCAGATGTAAGTGTAACAGTATGAGGATTTTGCATGTGCATGGCATTATAATTAGTATTGCTATAAAAGCAAATATTCAGTTTCTGTTTAGGTCTTGAACGAGAACGAAAGATCTCCATTTGTCTGCGACTGTGACTGTGAGTGTAACCCACAATAGGCTTATTATTAGTTTCTTGTTTCTTCTTTGCTGCTTGCTGCTGCTTCTTATGGAGGCGCAGGATATGTCAATTATGTCAATATTGGCGCCGAGCTCTTCATCAGCAGCGGCCAAGACATCGAAATAGTTCACTACTACAAAAGAGCGTGCTGAGAGGGAGCTGCTGGAGGCCACAGCTTAAATTTTTCTTCTCAGGTTGCTTCTTGGATCTTTTTGGTAACATTACTTAAAGTGGACATTTTCCCCCAAGAACAAAGCGCCGTGAACTTGTGTAATTTGGATAATTAATTAGTTATTACAAACATGAAATATGTTTGGAAATATTTTATGGTTATGTATGCAATTGCATGTTTGAGGCCATTCTTCTCGTTGCATTTATCCCTCAGATAATGGTTCTGCTTTCTCCTTGGCTGGAAGATGCTTGTCCATAATCACAGAATGGTATAAGGTTCTAAATGATGTATGGATGAATTGTCAAAGAATTGCCTTATTTGTTCAAATAATTTGACAGTAATTTCAAGAATGTAATCTGTTTTCCTTTGCCCTAGGATGTCAGGCATCTGGAAAGGTGCTCCAATGTTTTAGATGCTTACAAGGTGAATGGATCTCAGCATTTGTGAACAAATTGCGGGCAAACATTATGTTTCATACTTTCATGTAGTTAAACTTCATTTTCTATGTTGGTCTTCTTTTGGAAAGGACGGTATATCAGACATAACTTATTGAATAAATGTTTCACATATTGTCTCACGTTTTCTCACCTCCACTTTGGCAGATATGTGAAATTTAATACAGTAATGGATGTTTGTGCTACGTAGGTAACTTTTTTCTTCAAATGGTCGATATTGTGGAATAAAACTGAGGAAAGCATCCCAGATATTGGGAGTAATTCAAGCATCTGAAGATTTTGTTAGAATTTTGTTTCTTTTAAGCTGTATGAATTATGAATTCTTCATTTACTGTCCTGGAGAAATGACGGTCTGTCCTCTTGTGGCTGGGCATGGATACCTTTTTTTTTTTATAAGCTGGGCACACACGCTTAAAAAAGTTCTTTCATGTATCTCTTGAGCATGACATTTTGGCTCATCTGAGGAGCTTTGTTAATAATATCTGTATGCTTTTTAATTTCAGAAGCTGATCATATTTTCTGCCGCCAATGAAGACGAAGCTGCAATGGAAACGTCGCTGAATAGAATTAACAGAGTTACACTTACGCACGTTTGGGTGCACAAGATGGGTAAAGATCAAGCTGAGTAAATACTTGGTTTCTGTGACTCAGAGTACTATTATTGGCCAATATTGCATTCAGTCATAACTCATTCGATTTTGGCTCATCAACTTTGAAGGGTACTTTCAAAAAGCTAAATAAACAAATTAATTAAATATAGAACTTTCCAGCGTAATTTGATTGGTTATTCGTGGAGAAAGTCTAAAATGAAGATTAAACAGTTGACAAAGCAGCAGAAGGTACAAAAAGGGGAGGGGGGGGGGGGGGGGAGGAGTCAATCGATCCAAAAGGGCACATAATCAATAGTGGTTGAGGAATTCAATCAATTCTCATGTCTGGTAAATCGTCACAGCATATAATAATAAAGAAAAAGTCACATACATTTTGTTTCCGTGTGATATATAAAACATTTTGATTCCGTGTGATATATAAAACATCAATGTTTGATAATTTTCAAATAAAATAAACATTAATCTTTGAGGCGTAAGCCGATCTTCTCCAGGGGATTCCAGAATCGGGTTCCTTGAAAGGCACCCATCATCACTTTGGCAGCATCATCGTCATCTAAACTTGGATCAATCATAAAGCTCAATGAACACCCAGCAAGCTCTTGAAGTTGTCTGAAACTCTTAAAATTGTCTTGGATATCAGCTCTGTTTTCAATCTTGTGCAGTTCCAAACGAGCAGCTTGTCTTTGGGATTGAAGTTGAAGCAGCCTCCTGGTCCTAGTCGTGCTATGAGCATTGTATTTTTCTTCTGTTTCATAATCATGATACGGATTCTCTTGCAACTTCTTCATCACCAGAGTCTCTCTTTCGCGTTTCTCCTGATGACCTTTGATAGTTAGGCCAATAATCTTCTCCAGGGGATTCCAGTGTTGACCTCCCCGAAAGACACACATTGTCACTTTACTATCGTCACCATCGCCGTCTTCACTTATTTTTGGATCAATCATAAAACCAAAGGAACAACCGGCAAGGTCTTCAAGTTGCTTAATCGCCAGAAAGTTATCTTCCACTAGAAGAATCGCATTCTTCTCCATGTTCTCCGGTTCCAAACGAGCGGCTTTTCTCCGGGCTTCAATTCGAACCTTTTTCCTCCTAGCCGCTGATTCTTCATCGTCACGATCGTGAACGCGGTTTTGGGCTTTTGAAATAATATCGGCAAATCTGAGTTTGAGCATGGCAGCGCGATCAACAACATCGGTGCCACAGGCGGTAGAAGTAAGACTCGTCGTCTTGAGTTTCTTCTTCTTTATTGTTTCTTCATCATGACGATGTATCGAACGACTACGCTTACCAAAAGTAGCAGGCTGCAAAGGCAGAGGCGGGAGGGTTTGGGCTAGCATCATGATGATTAACGTAGCGTTGTGAGTGAGAGAAGGAAATAACATTCCGTAATTTATGATGGGTATATATAGTGTATCTAGTTTCCTAATCGATTTAGGTTATCCTTCGCAGTTTAGGATTTATTTAGTTTCCTATTCCATTTGGGTAATTAGGGTATCTGTACTGTATCCTTGCCAATTTAGGAAACATGCATATCCCGAGCCGAGGGGGAGTTGTTTTGGTGATGCATCTATGTGTTTTCCTTGAAGCGCACTTCCAGGTTATGTAGTAAACTGGAAATTGATTTTCCGGCGTTGCTTTTATTTAGTTGGATAATGTAATGTGGTAACTTGTGGGTCAAGAAACTGAGTTTGCGGTTGGCGCTTTGTTTTAGCATCTGCTGCCAATCTGACGGTTGACATTTGAGGAGTACCGTGATATTATTGGATCGATAATATCCCTTAATTAATTCTTCTTGATAAAGTTTTCGACACAACGATATTCATATGTACCAACATTCGCATTGAACAGAACGGCTAGCATTAAAATAATTATTGATAAAAGTTTCGCGACTAAACAAACAAAGTCAATAATAAAAAGCAAAAAAGAAAAATTGCTCAGCGTTGGTAGGTTGTGGCCTCATCAGTTGAGAGCAGGAAATTGTGATTGATCTTCAATTTGTATTTGTGATCATCACCTGGGCATCACGAGTGTCGTTAGCAATAGCGGTAGCTAACTCTTCAGGATTCGCCACAGGCTTTTGAGTAGCAGCTGTTATAGTGTTTGCTGATTTAGGATGGCAACGAAAATCAATTTATATAGTATTGGTTTTATCGAAAATCCATCCAAAATCCGCTCCTCCAATGAGAGTGAGACTCACGTGCACGCCCACCATAAGCGCCTTCACCGCCCGGCTTGGTCGTCATCATCGATATCATGGGCACGGCATGGGCATGGGCATGGGCATCGGCATCGGCGTCAGCATCGGTCTTATTATTAGTTTCTAATCGTTTCTACTTATCCATATTCTTCTTCCCTGCATCTGGCAACAAAGCTGAAGCCAGCCTTCTTGGAGTTGGAGGAGATCATCATGTCATTATTGGCGCCGTTGCAGATGAGATTGAGTTCTACTTCTGCGGCATCAGCCTGTGCCAAATTCCTTTAATCATAAAAGTTTTTATTCAAAAAATTATATTGAGTTTTTTTGTTTTGGATTTTTTTTTGCAACTTACGTACAAATAATTAGGAGCAATATCTATATATATATATATATATATATATATATATATATATACATATAGAACTACATTTTCTCCTTCCATTATCTGAAATGGATTTGGCCTTTTACTTGCAATTACCAATTTGCTATTCCCAATAAGAATAGGATTATTTCTTTCTTTTTTTCTTTGTTTAAGAAATAAACGCATTCTTCATATTACCCTATATAGATTAGGAGAACCACATACAGTACAATCTCTATACATTAATAAAATTTGGACCATATAAAATTAATTTATTAAAAGAGAAATTAAATAATCGATAAATTAACAATGAATTGCGTGACTAATGATTGAGTTATTAGTTTGTGATACAAAAGAAATGTGCCTTTAATTTTATATTTTGGTTATTTTAAATTGTTTCGGCTTTTTAAAAGCACAGTTTTTACTATTATTATTATTATTAAAAAAGCAACTAGGCTAATTAAGGTTTGAGAATAATATTCCTAAAACTAAGAAATGGGTTAAAAAGATTTTTTTTTTCACACCCAACATTTAGGTCATTTAAAAAAAAAATGGTTAAGTTGATCATTCATAGACGACGAAATAAATTTGATATTATTTGCAACACCATGATATCGAACAGGCTACATAGAACATTGATAAAATTATTTTTTGAAAAAAAAAAGGAAAGAAAGAAAAGAAGGGGGAGACAAGAAATAAATTGTAAAATATTTTCTCAATTAATTTTTGTAGCGAGCAGGAAAGTGAGATTGATCTTCAAGATTGGGAGGCAAACCAGGCTTGATTTCAAAAGGTGCAGGCGCAAGTGTAATAGTGTGCTGATTTTGCATGTGCATGGCATTGTTAATATTGGCATCAAAGCAATTATTCAGTTTGTGTTTAGGTCTCGAACGAGAACGAAAGGTCTCCATTTGTCTGCGACTGTGACTGTGAGTGTGGCCCACTAGTTCCTTGTTTCGTCTTTGCTGCTTCTCATTATTTTCTCCGGCATTCCATTTGGAGGCGATCGAGATGTTAATTATGTCGTTGGCGCCGAGCTCTTCATCAGCAGCAGCCAAGACATCATCGAAGTATATATTAATGCCGCACATTCAAGTGTGGCTGACGGCAACTAGCTAGCGTAGGTGAAATCATGGCTAAAAGAGGAACAGAAATTTGACACTTGTTCCAGAGACAAGCAGATAAGTCAAACCTTTTCTTCGACAGCCATCAACCATTTCAATTTTCAAACCTGCTTTTCCTCTAATTTCTTTTACATGATTTTTAGTTTTTTGGTTTTGTAACATATACATGTACGATCGAGGAGTATATGGTCTCTTGTGTAGGTAGCTTGTCCTTTCAAACCTTTCCAAGTAAGAAGAATTACCTGCTTAATTATAAGTAGTAATTAATTGTTCATATTGGTTTTGATTGTGATGTAATTAATTAAATTGTAATTCGGCATCTGCTTACTTTATTAGTTATCACAGGTGATCAGAATGAACTATGTGCACATGTATATTATGGAGAAATTACGACGTGGATAATATTGTTAGCCATACTGCATACAAATCTCCATTGTACTGTACTTCTTTCAAAAAACTCAGTGTGCTCGTCTCCGCATATCATGGCACTTTTTTTTGTGAGAAGAAGAAAAGAAGGCATTGAGAGGCCCACGAGGCCAACCCTAGACATATCTAATTGCACTGTTCGCGGCAAGCCATGTGATACATAATTGTAATTTGTTGATTGGTATTATCGCTTTAATAATAAAAAATAAAATCAACCAGCACGATATAGGTATTGTATAATATTATTTGCAATTGAGAATAATTAAGTCAAAACAATAATTTTTTAACCACACCCTAATTGCGCAATATGATCTCCTCATAGTAATAAAGTTAATTGATCCTAATTCTATAAAGAGGTTTTACTGCGGTATCAGACTTGTAGATGATGTCGGAGCAGGGGATGGAATGGTGACGGCCAACCTAAAACCGAGTAATTTCGTGAGAAATTGATTGCCGAGTTGATGTATGAATCGTTACAACCAGTCTGAAGTCTCTCACCAACTCCCAATCGGGAGTGGTCGAGTGGCGAGTTTGTCAGGGTTGGTCGTCACGCAAAAATCACACCGGTGAGGTGGCAGTATATGATTCTATGCTTTGCATGTACCCCACTACCCGCCACCAGCCAAAATGACAAAAAGTAAACGACAGATACCTCTTAACTTTTAACAAAGCACTAGACACCAAGGCACCAACAACATTCTCATTCTTAAGTCTTTTAATTTCTCTTTCAGTCGTAGTTACTCTTCCAAAACTGTGATGCAAGTACAAAGTAATCTGCATTTCCATTCTTTAAAGCTTTGATCTTTCGCTTTGTTTCTTTAAGTAGTTGCTTTCTGCAGCTTCTGGAGCTTTGCTTGTTTGTTTGATTTCTAGTCGCTTTTTACTGGATCCGATGCTATAAAGTCATCAACTTGTTTGATTGCAACTAAGCTTTAATTGAAGGTAAAACCCTTTCTTCTTCTTTTCTCTTTTTCTTTTGTGGGAACTGGGTCGGATTATATTTTTGGCTCATATTATTCATTTGGCTACTCATTTGTGGAGGTCCTCTTCAGGTTCATATAATGATATAATATCATTAGTCTTGGATTCTGTTTACTTTATTTAATGAAAATGCATGAACTGGTTGCATATTAATATTTTTTTGTTTCTGATACCGACCCACGTTCTGATATAATTTCATTTTTCATTATTTTTATAATCTGAACCTGTCATTACTTCAGTCATTACTTTATTTTGTCGTCAAATGAACTTGATCGCGGTTCTTTATGTGTAGATTCATTTTCTGCATTTGAAGTTATGCTCTTTCGACTTTATTTGATTATCTATTGTGAAACATGCAATTTCGATTGCTTATGGGGGAGTATTATCTCTGATTCTGCCATTTCCTTTTGTTTCTGCTTTGGCATTTAAGGGCTCATGAATTGAAGGCTTTGTAAATTAAACCTTTCCACTTGAAGCAAGATCACTGTTTTTTCCAATAATGGTTCTTGGACTAAAAACAAAGAACAAAAAGCGCGGTTCAGTTCAAGTTGATTATTTGATCAATCTGCAAGAGATTAGACCTTGGCCCCCATCACAATCTTTAATATCTGTTCATTCTGTGTTGCTTCAATGGGAAAATGGGGATATGAATTCTGGGTCCTTGGCATCCAGTGTTGGCGGTGGAAAAATTGAGTTTAATGAGCGTTTCAGAATTTCGGTTACTTTATATGGGGAAGCATCAAAAAAAGGCATTGCTAATGATAGTTTTCAGAAGAATTACTTAGACATATACTTGTATGAAACTAGAAAGGAGAAGCACGTTAAAGGTCAACTCTTGGGATCAGCTGTTATAAATCTTGCAGATTATGGAATTATCAAGGAAGGCATAGCCATAAGTGCTCCAATTAACTTTAAGAAGAGTTCTAGGAACATGGCTCAACCCATTTTTTATCTTGTTATTGAGCCATTTTACACAGACAATTCCTCCGCGACATTAAAGAGCAGCTTGTTGAAAGAAGTGTCTTTGGACAAAGATGGGAGTGAAACATTCTCAGAGTTGACGAATGAAGGAAATGATGAGGAATGCGAGATTGCCTCTTTTACGGATGATGAGGTGGATGATGTTTCCTCACATTCATCACGGACAATTTCATCTTCCACCTTTGAGATTACAGGGGTTTCACCTGCTCAAAATTATAAGGTACTCAAATTTATTATTTTGATGTATTCTCTGATTCCTTTACCAAGATTTTTGGTAATTTGACCTGAAAAACAAGTAAACTTTCAAACTGGAATACATTCTCTGTGTCCAAACAAAGAAAGCATTAATATGTTCAAGTTTGATTGTAACCATATAAATTTAGCTCTGCACAATTAGTCTTATGTTTTAGTTTCCGGAAACTTTTATCAGGATTTTCTTTCGGATGAGTAAACCAGCTACACATGTGACTCATACATATGTCAATCTATTCCACCTTGGCTATGCTTGTGAATCATATTTGGGTTTTGAGCTGATAGTCGACATTAATTTCAAATCTGCATGGATGACTTCATAGTTTCACGGATTTACTGATAGGCGTTTTCTTTCTGTTTTGGAAACTGTACTTGTGTAGCTTTGTACAATAGCAATTTTAAATAACCTTCTGCAAATAAGATTGTAGAATAAAACATATTCAGTGAAGGATGTCACGAGAAGGGTTAACAGGGACCCTGCTCTATCTTCACTTCTAGTGCCAGCAAAGAAAGAGGTGAATCAAGTGGTTGGACAACATAAAACTAGTAATGTTGGTTCATCCTCTTTGTCATCAACTAATCTATCCTCACACACATGCATATTCAGGTGGGTACAGACACAGACCAAGTCAACTTAGAGGACTCCGTGATCAATCTTGAGGATGCCAGAATAACTGGAAGGCGTGGAAAAAATGGTTTAGATGTAGTTGGAGCTGGTAGCTCAAATATTGGTATTTTGCAGTACAAAGAGAGACAGGAGCAGCATGGAAATGGACATGACAACCAGAACTTTGAAGTAAAGAAAAATTCTTTAGATGACAAACTAGTTAGTAAATTTCCAGGAGGTACTTCAAAAAGGGAAATTCAACTAAGGAGTAATACTCTTGCACATAGCCGGACATCACCTGAGGCACAGAGAGGTATTGTTACAGGTGATAAACTAAAGCATGTGAAGTCTCAGTTGCACTTTGGGTCTGCTAAGAGCAATAGGCTGCTCAGTAGTAGTGAATTCATGGGGAAGGAGAAGAAAAATGATATTTCTAAAGATGTTTATAAAGCTGGCATGACTAATGTTCATAATGGATGGGAAGAAACAACCAAAGGATTTTCCAACAGCAGTGTTGGATTGGAATTTAAAATTGAAATGCTTCAAGACGAATTGAGGGAAGCTGCTGCTCTTGAGGTTGGCCTTTATTCAGTTGTTGCTGAGCATGGGAGTTCTACAAGTAAGGTACACACTCCGGCACGGCGCCTTTCTAGATTCTATTTTCATGTTTGCAGAGCAATGTCCAAAGCTAAGAGAGCAAGTGCAGCGAGGACTGCTATTTCAGGATTAGTTTTGGTTTCTAAAGCATGTGGGAATGATGTTCCAAGGTACGTATTCAATGCTTAGTGAGAAACTCTTCAATCTCAAGCAAGTTGAGTTCCAGTCACTTTGCCTATATAAGACTTTCATCATAGAGATTTTACATATTGTAGAATCAAGAAGTCCAGGTATATGTGGTATAAAGACATTTAGTTGTCAATTCGTGATATAAGTCTGGTCATGGAATACATGCTTGTTTATGTTTCCATTTTATATGCATAACCTGTATGTAAATAGATAATGGATGTCTGTTTTCTGATCTGTTTTGTGGAGATTGATTATTCTGTTTTCTTCTTACAGGTTGACTTTCTGGTTATCAAATACAGTTCTGCTTAGAGCTATTGTCAGCCATGCTATTGGAGGAATGCAATTGTCCGACGGACCAAGCACTAACAATGGAGATAAAAAGGGATTGGCGGAGAGGTTTACACCAAAAAGGCAAGAGTCTATCAGTGAGAACGAAAAAAATAATGTGATAGGTGAGTCTGATGATTGGGAGAATCTGCAAACATTTATAGTTGCATTGGAAAAGTTGGAAGCTTGGATCTTCTCCCGAATCGTTGAGTCTGTGTGGTGGCAGGTCAAATTTTTCTCTTTTTCTTTCTGTTGGCACTGCTAAATTCTCCTACTTTTAGCTTGAATGAAAATTCTTGTCATGCCTAATGTGGTTTCCTTTTTCAAACTCTCCAGACTTTGACTCCCCACATGCAGTCTGCAGCTGTAAAAGGCTCAAGTTCAAGGAAGGCCTCTGGAAGAAGAAATGGATTGGGTGATCAAGAGCAGGGAAATTTTTCTATCGAACTCTGGAAGAAGGCTTTCAAAGACGCATGTGAAAGGCTTTGCCCAGTTCGAGCAGGAGGACATGAGTGTGGCTGCTTGCCTGTGCTGGCTAAATTGGTATCATTGCTTCTTGTATTTCCTATTTTGACATGCATAATGAATGAGTTTAATTTCAAGATTAACTGAATTGTCTGCAAACAAATGTGTTCCTTTTTGTTTTTATTTCTTCAAAGTGTACTGTGGTGGGACGAAGCTCTTCCTAAGTGAGTTCTTTATGAGTTATTTTATATCTCCAAGAGTTTTGCCTATGAATGTGAGTCTCTTCAAGGCAATCTTAACTTGTTATTTGATTATATTCTAGCGGCATTGTAGGTTATGGATGTAATTCTTGGTAACTAAGTGATCTTCCATCACATGGCAGAAATGAGATATTTGGCCATATACCTAAAGAACTCCAAACTCCACCTAAGAGTAATTCTTTTAATTCTCTGTTATGATTGGAGTTATTAAAAGATAGCAAAAAAGGAACTGCTATCCTACAATTGGTTCTGAATTTTATGTAGTCTGAACAGGTTGGGTTCTGGACGACGTTGATTCTAAGCATATATAAATTATCTGCAATATGCTATTTTGCTTGATAGAGCTTGCGGTGAGCAACTTAGCAACCTACTATTTCTGGTCATTCCTAAAGAGCACTTTCTTCTGATGGTTTATGCATATGATCTTTAGTATAATTCCAATATCATGTGCAAGAACAGTTGGTCTTGAGCTATGGGCCATTTCACCTGTTTGTACCCTGTAGTTTCCTAGGAGACCTTCTCGAAGAACTTTCTGGTGTATCTGCTGGTTTATGTTGTATAAAAGCAATGTAATATGCTAGCATGGTTGGCTCTTCTGCAGCATGATTGACTGTCGTTGAAAAGCATTTGACAGAAATGTGCCTTTTGCTGTTTACTTTCTCTAGGTAATGGAGCAGTTGGTGGGTAGATTAGATGTGGCAATGTTCAATGCTATTCTCCGCGAATCAGCTGAAGAGATGCCGACAGATCCTGTATCTGATCCCATTAGTGATCCGAAAGTTCTTCCCATTCCAGCCGGAAAATCAAGCTTTGGGGCTGGTGCACAACTAAAAAATGCTGTGAGTACCAGAAAGTTTGTTTTATGAGTCTAGTTTGGTATTTGTCAAAAGACAGGATTTCATATTTATGACCCCAGTGTGCAAACCATGCATCTATTTCCCAATTTTACAAGGATTGTCTTATTTGGCATTCTCTTTTCACTAATGTTCTCTTCACTAATGTTCCTTCGTAGAGTTGCATGTTGGACTCTTCCTGGAATATGAAAGCAAAAGATAGTCACAACTTTTATTTACTTTGTTTTTATTTTTTTGATTTAAGGATTTTTCTCTTCTTGTTTTTATGTTTTCAGATTGGGAACTGGTCCAGATGGCTTACAGATTTATTTGGTATTGACGATAATGACCCTCTTGAAGACGTGAATGAAGTTTGTGATGACAAGGGCATTGAACATGATACATCTTTCAAGCCTTTTCAGCTCCTTAATGCATTGAGTGATCTCATGATGCTTCCATGTGAAATGCTTGCTGATAATTACACAAGGAAAGAGGTGAAATTCTTGACCTTACTTGGTGATATATTCATTAATGATCCAATTTTTGGGTGTGCAAATCTGATGGTTGCCTTCTTATTCCCTCAATAATCTCATTTTCTGTAAATTTGGTCTTTGAAGGTATGCCCTACATTTGGTGCACCATTGATTAAGAGAGTTCTTAACAATTTTGTCCCTGACGAGTTTAACCCTGACCCAATTTCACCCTCTGTTTTTGAAGCCTTGGATTCTGAGGTTAGCTGATTTGCAAGAAGCCAGTGTTATTTTTGCAAAATGTGTTTTATTTGCTAGTCAGCATTCTGCAGACTCTCGAATACATGGTATGTCCATTATATTTTAGAGAGAGAACCATTGCCTGATCATTTTGGTTTTGATCTTGATTTAGGGCCCCTGTGAGGCTGAGGAATGGTCTCTTACAAGCTTCCCATGCATGGCTACTCCCACTGTCTATTCACCAGCTCCTGCAGCTTTATTGTCTGGCATTGTAGGAGAGGTCGGAAATCAAGCTCTTCAGAGGAGTGGATCAGCAGTGCTTAGAAAATCATACACTAGCGATGACGAGCTTGATGAGTTGGATTCATCCATTACTTCAATTATTGCTGACAACTCCCACCCTTCTCCTTTATCAGCAGCTCCCAACTGGATGCCTAAGGGAAAAGGTGGTCGAAAAGTTGTCAGATATAAACTCCTTCGGGAAGTATGGAGGGATGGGGAACAGTGATTCTTTTTTCATACCTCTTTGTTACATGGTTTGTATATATGTGTGTGTTGTAATTTATATGATTCTATATATTAAATTTTTCTCTCTTTTTTTAGAGCCCTCCAATGTTCTTCCGTATGGAATGCTGGCATTTCACCTTTGTGTACATAAATTATTGGCTTTCTTTCATGACTTTCAATAGAGCTGTTTTTGGTTTCTCGTTGCTTAAAATCCTTTTCTTTCTTCGGTTTCCACTGCTTCCAAGGGAAACTTTGGTCCCTTCTCGGAACATATTAGAGGGTTGCAAGATTCATTCTGTAGTTACATGCATTCATCAAGTGTGCACATTAGTGATTACCACCAATTATTCATTGTATACACGAAAGGAATTCATCAACTAATAGATAATCTCATCCATGAATGATGAAATAAAATTAAACAGCTTAGGAATCTGAGCACTACTGTGACTGCCTATATAATCATCTTCATCATCTTTTCTTGCACCTGCCAATACCACCAAAACAAGTTTTTAAGACTAAAAACAAGTTTTATGCCTTATTTCATGTACAGATATATAGAAAGATAAGATTCTATGATATGCAGTCAATCATCTTACAGCCTAGATTGTGTGGTAGCTTCATGACCCCGCAACAAGTCGTAATGTCCATAACCATGATACAGAACACGGATAGGGTTTTCTTTACCGTACTCTTGACCATATTCAGATATAATTTTGAGGCTGCCGGAAGTTTTATCCCGCATATAAACTGTGATTGGCACCCTGAAAGTAGAAGTCATAAGTACTCAGCAGGCATGAAGCTTTTGGTATGTTTACAGTTAAAAGAGTGTCATTTCAATCTAATAGCAAGTAAACTCCATATGACTTCAGGATTGTGACTTACTTGAGTACATGAGAGGACATTAGCAGCTCAGGCTCTCCTCCCCAACTGTGTGGCTGTCGCATCTGTCTAACATATGTGTCGAAATCGCCTTCAACAAACCTGCCACCTCAACAAGTTCTTCAACTCATATCTTCCATCATATGACAACATGATATAGGCTTTCTCAAGAAATTTTACCATTCAGTTTCTGCCCGTCTCAACAAGAATTCATCGGCAACCTGTCCCAACAACATCATGTCCTCTGTAAGATAGGTGAAAATGAAATACATGCATTTATGAAGGTAAAACAGAAGGACAAGTGAGTTCATATGGATGAATGTAAACAAAGGAGAATCAACTAATCAAGGAAGGGCTGAACGGATCAGGAGTATTTGGAAAATGTTGTTTGTGGAGCCTCTTTTTCTTTTACAATTTCAATACTCAAAGAAACATAAAAATACTCAAAATTCATTTCATCTTTAATTCTTGAATTTTAACAGAAATAAAAAAGATTTTAAAAAATTTTAAAAACTAAACTAAAAAAGATAGTTAAGAAGATATCTTTCTTACTTCTATTAGAAATATCACAAAAAAAAAAAAATAGTAACAATATTATTTTCAAGTATAATATTTAGAATAATAGCACATAAGAAGTTGAGATGATGAATTGATTATCAGAAGATTGAAACATGCAAAAGTTAGAAGCATGCTTTAGAATAATAGCACATAACAAGAGAGCATAATCAAAATACAACATCAATAGTACCCAGGCAGAAGATTGAAACATGCAAAAGTTAGAAGCATACTTTAGCCTCGTTAAAAATCAGGGAAAGAAGAAAAAAGAGTTAATTCTGTACTTTAGCTCTAAGCTCATCGGCAAGTTGTCTTTGGAGGCTGTCGCTTGGAGATTGCTTTCCAGCTCTCAGCCAAGCACCATGAATGACAGACCGGAACAAGCATCTTCCATCACCTGGTATGCCTGAAAAATCCATTCATTAAGCGATCAAGACGACAATTAAGCGTTTAGCTCTTCAATATATACATCCACCCAACCATATAGACATGCACATATATTAACTACCTACTCATGAAAAAATTATCAATGGATTAATATTTGCTCCAACGATGTTAACTCTGTTCTATGCAATTTCAAAACTATACTTTTCCAACACTCATGTTCCGGTTTTGTATCTTTGAAAAAAAAAATGCAAACAAACCATTGCCAAGAATTCAAAGGCTTCCACACATTGCAATATAAAAGAAAATACAAAGACATGCGAAAGATGAGCAAACCTTCGGCATTATCCATAACTAACTACCAGAGTCTTCCAAAAAGGTAAGAATAATTTAAAAATCACCCCATCCCGATAACAACGAGATAACTTGAGTACTGCCACAAGCAAAAAGAAAACAGGAAAAGCAAGCAAAGAATAGATTTGTTATCAATTTCAAGAAGAAAAGCATATGAAAGCTTAAAAGAGGAGGAAAAAAAAACCCTTCTTTACTAGAGAACGCATGCACATTACAATTCTTTGTTAAGTGGGGGGAAGAAAACACCGATTGAAATCTAATTTAAAAATTAAACATACAGACAGTTCGAAACTGGGACGAGTTGTTACCAACTGAAGTTTGTCGTTTCAGCATTTTGAGTTGCGAAGTTAGAAATGGGATTCATTTGTGAGCCCCGATTGATTCTGAAGTGGAATTTGAGCCGTGAATGAATTTGACAGTTCCGCTGGCAAGTGTTAATAAGAGGACAGTAGTGCGTGAATTTGCCTTTTGGAGTTGTGGTGTGTGAGTGAGAATCGGAGAATAGAATAAGATGCTTCGGCCCCTTTTCACATCTGTTGATGGAAAATTCTTGGAATCTTTACTGACCGATTGAAATTGCTTCGGTGCAAAAGCACTTTCGGTTCGTTCTTTCTGTAGAAATACTCAAAAAAGTTACTTGTGACAAACCTACCTGAAATTTGTAAACAGTTTCAGCAAAACACTCATCTAGTCTCTCTCTTTTTATTTTATTATTATTATTATTATTAAACAAAACAAAACAAAATTTTAAGTACTTTTATTACTCAGGCACTGACTTCTGAATAACAGTTATCAGTTAAGTGAAGGGAAGAAAAAAAAAAGTGACAGAATTAAGAATGTGTACTTGAAAATTGAAGGTGCCTTGATGAGCTCCTCCATGACTCCATCAAGGCATCAACGTCTGCATATTACTAAAAATCTAATTATTTTGATTTTGATAAGAGTTGATTTTACACGTGTCATATTTTCACGCAGCTAACAGAATCTGTTATAAAATCGTTTTTGACAGCCATAAATTCCCGATAAATTTTATAACAGCCGTTTATTTTTCCCGCGTTTATCGCGAGAGAAAATCAGAATAGAACACAAGTCTTACATAGGAATCAAATTAGTTCGTTTGGAAATATTTGACTTTCTATTTTGTATTTGCACCAATAATTAAGTTCGTGGACTTCTCTTCTTTTACGCCAAAGGAACAAAAATAAACCAATCAAATTTTTTTTTTTTTTAAGGGAGTTTTTTGAGCTCTGCAACAATTTTCTTTCTTTAAGGTACGAGTTTTAGTCATTGCTCCAAAAGCAAGGAAAAATAAAATTCAATTTTTAACTTTTTTGTATGGAGCAACAATGTCCTTGGCTAAACTTAAGATTGTTTAGCTGAAATTCAACGATGCTGATTCGCTAAAGAACAAAACTGCATTATCATGCATAAAAGTCCTGTAAGTATGTGTGTAGCTAGCACTCAGCATCAACCAAAAAAATGTGTGATTACAAGTTGAATCTCAAGGTGATGATGATTGATGCTTCGTAAATTTTTTGACAAATTTGGATTGATTTTCTCAGGGTTCATCATTCAGCACTAAGCCCCAGAATGAGCTCTAGACGCCGCCCATTGCATACAAGTGGAGTTGCTATATTATCAATTGCTCATATTGCCCACACAAGGTCCAAAGATTTCAGCGGACCAATAGGTTCACTGACTAGAAAATTAACCAGATTAGTCGAATTCGCCGGCCCGGTCGTCTATGCCCTGCAGTATCAATTGTTAGTAACCCTCTCCTTTGGTGATGATCTTATCCTAGCCATTGAGAAAAGAGCTGAGACCATATTCCCATCTTTAAAACATGTGTTTAACACAACAGACAAGCTCATCGAGATCGCAGAAACTTTGCCCCAAAAATTTGATGATGCTATAAAAGAATTCCCCATGATTATTCACCAATATTCATTGCTAGATTGGGCAGTGAATCTGGTCATTTCATGGCTAAATTATTGGATCTCTATGTTGATGCACTGGGAATTTGAACATGCAAAAGAGAAGGAGATTAGAGTTGATACACACAGCAATGAGTGCAACAATGAATCGCCATCAGCAAACCAACCTGTAGAATCATCTTTTCCTAGTACGGCTCAATCGTCGAAATCTGATATTGATGTCACATATAAGCAGGAAGTGACATACAAGGAGGCACTTCTAGAGAAGAGGAAAAAAGAAAGCATGGAAAAGAATGCAAATGGCTTGGAAAATGGGGGTCCGAAAAGTATTGGCAGCAAAGACAGAGAGGAAGAGACAAATGAAAACATAGCAAACAAAGATGATGGCAAAATGCAGGAGACTCAGAAACAGGATGTTTGCGGGGATGAAGATAGAAATGTGGAAGAGGTGGGTGCAAGTAAAACCGATGAAAACATAAGTAAACGCGATCAAATTTTGGAATTGTTTGAGTCAGGATGGCTGATGACACCACAAAGAGAATGTAAGAAATCTGGTTGGCTGTCGCGTTCTTTTTCATACACCAAATGAACGAAAACGTCGTAAAGGAGCAAGCAGGAGTGATTCTTCAATCTTAATCGATTCAGGACAAATTTTTCTAATAAAGGGAACGCATAAGCTGCCTGTTGGTCAGTATATTTTGCATTGACCATTGTGTAGTTTAGAGAATACCAAGAAAATGAAATTATAGAAGTTGGCTTATATGTAGTAGTAGTATTTGACTATCTGTGTTTCACTGTATATACAATTCTCTGCATCACACGGTAACACTTTCAGAATACAGCTTTGAAACGTATAGCAAACAACCATGTTTGATTAAAAAAACAGTAAATGCAGTAGGGTGTTCAGAATCCAATATAATCGCTCAATCCATTTAATATGTAAAAATTTGATTCGTAAAAATTCAATTTTTAGATTGTTGTGAAAAATTTTAATATACTCGCAAGTGTACGAATCTAAAGATAGAATAGTGGTAACGAGGTCGAACCCATAGAGATTGCTATAAATTGAAAAGTCTAATTTAAAATTAAAATTAATATTAATCCTAACCTAGTTGAGCAAATTGAGTTTTAAGAGAAATTAAAATTAATTAAACTAAGAAAACAATTAAAGCAAAGGAGATTTCAAAAAGATAAAAATTATCAAGATTTCATAATCCACCACTATATAACTAGTAATTATCTAATTATTAATTAATCCCTAATTTTAAAGTGACAACTCGAAATCAATCTATATCATCTCATGGATATAACAATTAAGCCCAAGTAATTAAATCTAATGTAGGTTCTTTTTCTGCTTAATAGTATAATATCTAAGAATCACATGTAAACATATTGAATAATAAAGAGTCAAAGTTTTTCTAAGCACTGTGTAAACAATTTAATAAAAGATACATAATTAAAGATAATCATTTATAAACATTATAGATCCAAGCATAGATTTAATCAAATATTAATCTTAACAATCAATAATACATGACAAAATCGATGAAAAAATTTAATAACATCTAATTAATCATGTAAAATAAGAACCATAAATATTAAAGAATATAATATATAAAATTAATTAAATAAAAATAATAATAATTTTATTAAATAGCGTTTTATCTTTAACTTCGTTATAAAAAAATTAGTTAGACATAATTAAATTGAGAGTAAAAACTAAAATAAAACCAACCATAGAAAATTGAACACCTGCTGCTGCCACTTTTTTCTTTTATTCTCTGCCGAATCGCGTCTCTTTTTGCGTCTGGCGGATCCCCCTCTTTCAAAAGCCAAAGTCGTCTTTTTATAATGCTTAGCCACCCACCAACTTAACAAAGCCCACTCACCAAGCCATTTTTAAATTGTTTCCTTATTAAGGTTTGAAAGCTAGCCACACGTTTAACTTAAAAGCAAAAGACCAATTAATAATTTCTTCTTTTAATGCTTTGCACATGCATTTCAAATTGTCAAATCTTTGCTTTCCAAATGCATGCCCACCGTTCATTATTTGAAGAGATTGACTTCCAATTTTGATCTTCATGACTTCTATTAATTCTTGGCTGCATTTTTATCTTTCAATTTAATATATATTCCTTTTCAATTTGAACTTTTTCATGTCTTTTTTATCCATAATCTCTAATTAATTCTTTATTCAAAAAAACAATTCAATCAATTAAAAATAACAAATAAAAATAACTAGTAAATATATAATTAAGGGTAATATATATATATATATATATATATATATATATATATATATATATATATATATTATATGCTTATCAAATATCCCCAAACTTAGATTTTACTAGTCCTCGAGCAATACTAAAATTAAAAATAAAAATAAAAGTAACGAAAAATAAATCATAACTAAACAACTTTCATAGGTAATCGCGATTGCATTTAGCGTATGCAAGAAGCCTTTAAATCCCTAGGCGACCCTTGTGGATGAGTTATAGTCTCGTGAGGGCTTCAGTGATGATACCCACAAACATCATTGTTTAAAAAAAATAAACTGAAAAGAACAACAAACTTTAAACGCATGAAGATAGCCTCAATGATTGCATAAATTATATAGCTCAAAGAAAATTTCAAATATTGGCAAAGTTCTAACTTTAATCCAACAGTCAATCCCATCTCTCTTTCGCTTCTTGTAGTGTGTGTATGAAATCAATTCAATCAAATCCATTCTCAAAATCTTCAATATCAACAACCTTCATCTCAAACAAAGAAAAAAGCAGGTCAAACTAATCTTATTATCTTGATCTCCATTTTTTTTTCACAGGCTTTAATGTTCATTTTCTTTTGATTATTTTTTTTCATTTCAACACATGCACTTGATTTTTTTTCCTTTTTTTATTACCATAGTTAGAAGTTTTCACTCTACCCCTTAAGGTAGCATTCTTCTCATGGTAGATTATCCTCTACATACTGGTGGAACATACACCCAAATTACTCAAGGATAACTTCACTCTTAAGAGTTATAGGTAGCTATTTCTGACTTTGGCGCATGTGTATACTATTTTGTACTGTGGAGATAAGAATCAAGATAAATAATCATTTACTCACTCTAAAATTCTCAACTTAGGCTGCGTCAATCTTAGATTTCAAGTTAAAATTATGAAAGAACTGATATTAGTGCTCATGATATGTGAAGAATCTCAATCAAGATGAATTAATACAAGAATCAAGTATAAACTAAGACAATATTCAACCCTTTCTAAGAATCATATTTATTGTCAATAAAGTTTTTATCATTAGCTTTTCACATAAAAACAAACAAACAAACAATTTTTTTAATTTTTTAATTTTTTTGGTTTTTTTTAAAACAAAGCACACTATTCCCACCCCCAAACTTATTCAGAACATTCTCCTCAATGTTTCACAAATAAAAGACAAGCATGCAAGAAAATGAAAAAAATAACAACATAAATAATAAAAGAAAAAGTTGGAGAGCTCACACCTAAATGGGATAGGGAAGCTTAAAAGAAAATAACAACTAAAAAGAAAACGTTAGAAGAAATATAAATAATAAAATAAATAAAATCCTACTAAACTAACTAATTAATGTAAACCGCAAATCAACCAGGATCAATTAGAATTTGGTGAAAACCAAAGCAATTATACAAAAAATACCAGAAAACATAATCAACTATGCACTGGAGCATTTTATCGATAAAAGGATGATGGTAACAAAACTCCTTAATATCACGCTGCTTTGATCTCTTCGGCTCCAAGCTTGCCTGAGAGTTATCTGAAATAGTATAAAAATCTAACAATTTAAGCATTTTAGATCTTACCACCTTTTTTATGTCAGAATGTGACCTATGTTGCACTTTTTTAGGAAGTAACTCCAACTTGATTGTACATGGTGTTAATGGATTGTCACAGTGGTTATAAATAAATGAGTCATCAATTGATGCTTTTATCATATCTACTTTAACGACTTCATCATCGCCTTGTGCCTGCTTGGGAACATTAAAAATGTTTAATTCCATAGTCATGTTACCAAAAGAAAATTGTATGTTTCCAGTCCTGCAACTAATATGAGCATCAGCTGTAACTAAGAAAAGACGACTTAGAATAACCAGGGTGTGTTTCTTAGGATCCTGTATATGTTGAGTATCAATAATAATAAAATTAACAGGATAGTAAAATTTGTCAATTTGTATCAACACATCCTCTATAATACCGCGAGGTATTTTCATTGACCTATTAGTAAGTTGCAAAATAATAGAAGTTAGCTTTAACTCACCTAGTCCAAGCTGCATGTAAACAGAATAAGGCAGAAGATTAACACTAGCACCTAAATCCAATAATGCTTTATCAAAAAATTGGCTCCCTATAAGACATGAGATAGTAAGAGAACTTGAATCCTTAAATTTTGGTGGCATTTTACATTAAAGTAAATTGCTAGTTTATTCAGTTAAAAATGCCTTTTTGGTGACATGCAAATTTCTCTTTTTAGTGCATAAATCCTTTAAAAACTTGGCATAAGAGGGGACTTGCTCAATATCATTGAGTAAATGGATGTTTATACTTACCTACTCGAAGATTTCCATAATCTCACCTGTTGAAGTCTCTTCTTTTACCTTGGCTACCATTTGAGGAAAATGAGCCTTAGAAATGTAAGCTAGTGGGTCACTTTCGTCTGGATCATTTGGTGATGGATCTTGTGATGGAATTGGATCTGCAGAAGTAGGTTCAGATGTCTTTCTTGTTTGAACCTCAATCCTGTTGTCAAATAATTTTCTTCTTCTTAAGGTTATAATGAATTTTGCTTTTTCATGTTGATGGCTTGAACTCGATCCAACTTCATGTGCTCTTTTAGGATTATGAATTAGTTGACTTGAAGATTTTCTTTTTTCTCTCTCAGCTACAGTAGTTGCTAATTGACCCAATTGATGTTCAAGCTTTAGAATAGCTTGAGTGTTCGACTGAAAGGCTTGTTGGGTTGATTGAATGAAACTTTGTAGTGTATCCTCTAAAAAAGGCTTTCTTTGTAAGGTGTAACAAATTGAGACATAGGTTGTTGGGCAGAGGATATACTTGGTTAGGAGGGATAAATTATTGATCGGGCATGCTAAATTGTTGTCCTCCTTGGTTTGACAAAAGTTGATTTTATTTTTAGGAAAAATTAGGGTGATTCCTCCAATTAGAATTATATGTGGATGAATATAGATTATTGAAGATTTTCTCATATGGTTGTAAGGCATGTACCTGCTCAGAATAAGCCTCTTGATAGGTTAGTAATGATGGACAATTATGTGCTATATGAGATGGGTTGGAACAAAGAGCACAAACATTATTAGTTACACTAGGGTGATGATTCATTGATTGGTTCAAAGTTAGGGCATCTACTTTCTTGGAAAGTGTAGCTAGAGTAGCTTTCACATCAAAATCGTCCTTAACTTCATATAGACCTTTCCTAGAAACTTAAGATGATTTTTCTCTTTGATTTGAAAAATCCCACTGTTGAAATTTCTCAGAAAGTGAATTAAATAAATCTCATACAGCCCCTTCATGTAGGTTCAAAAATCTCCCACCATTCATAGACTTTATCATGTGACGATTTGATATAGTTAAACCATTATAAAAGCACTGTATAAGTCTTCATTTCTCAAAATGATGGTGGGGGCACTTAAGGAGTAAATCATTGAATCTTTCCCAACAAAAAGTCAATTGAATTACGTTCCCAAACACTCATAATCTAATTAGACAAGGAAGAAAGAAAAATAAAATAAAATAAACCAACAAAAGAAAAATAAAATAAACCAACAATAATTAAAATAAACGAATTTTAAAATAAAAGAAATCAAACAACCAAAAAAATGAATTTGAAGACAAATAAATGTTTTTTATTTTTGTAATTAAAAAAATAAAAGACAACCTAAATTATAACTAGTGGAAGAATCAAATCAACCTAAATTCAATTGACTTTTTGGCACAACTCTCAGCAACCGCACCAAAAACTTGTTGTGAAAATTTTTAATATACTCGCAAGCACACGAATCTAAAGATAGAATAGTAGTAACGAGGTCGAACCCACATAGATTATTATAAATTGAAAAGTCTAATTTAAAACTAAAATTAATATTAATCCTAACCTAGTTGAGCAAATTGAGTTTTAAGGGAAATTAAAACTAATTAAACTAATAAAACAATTAAGGCAAAGGAGAATTCAATAAGACAAAAATTACCAAGGTTTTAGAATCCGCTACTATTCAATTAGTAATTATCTAATTATTAATTAATCCCTAATTTTAAAGTCATAAATCGAAATCAATTTATGTCATCTCATGAATATAACAATTAAGCCCAAGTAATTAAATCTAATGTAGATTCTTTTTCTGCTTAATAGTATGATATCTAAGAATCACATGTAAACATATTGAATAATAAAAAGTCAAAATTTTCCAAAGTACTATGTGTAAACAATTAATTAAAGACACATAATTAAAGATAATCATATATAAACATTATAAATCCAAGCATAGATTTAATGAAACACACATAATCAAAGATAATCATATATAAATATTATAGATCCAAGCATAGATTTAGCCAAATATTAATCTTAATAATCAATAATACATGATAAAGTCGATGAAAAAATTTAATAACATCCAACTAATCATGTGAAATAAGAATCATAAATATTAAAGAATATATATAAAGAATTAATTAAATAAAAAATAATAATTATTTCATTAAATAACATTTCGTCATTAACCTAGTATAAGAAAATTAACCTAGTATAAGAAAATTAGCTAGACAAACCAGTCATAGAAAATTGAACACCTGCTGCTGCCACTATTTTCTCTTCTTCTCTGCCGAATCGCGTCTCTTTTTGCGTCTGGCAGCTCCCCTCTTTCAAAAGCCAAAGTCGTCTTTTTATAATGCTTAGCCAGCCACCGACTTAACAAAACCCACTGACCAAGCCTTTTTTAAATTGTTTCCTTAATAAGGTTTGAGAGCTAGCCACACGTTTAACTAAAAAGCAAAAGGCCAATTAATAATTTCTTCTTTTAATGCCCTGCACTAGGGGTGTTCAGAATTCAATCTGATCCATTCAATCTGTTTGATCTATAAAAATCTGATCTGTGGATCTATGGATTGGATATGGATTGAAAATTTAAAAATCTGTAGTCGATGGATTGAATATGGATTTACTTCTGTAAATCCGCAAAAATTTGTGAATTCGTAAAATATATATATATATATATATATATAGTTAAAAAATTATTATAAATTTAATTAAAAAATATTATAAACATGATATTACATAGTTATATAAGTACTATAACATATTTTACCCATTACTCAATAATAATAAAAAATAAAAAATAATTAAATAATTAAATAATCAAATATACAAATATACAAATATAACTTGTAAAAATTGTAAAACAAAATAAAAGTAAAGTCATATACACTAACAAAAGTAAAGTAACATAACGCCAAATTACCAATAATTTGCAAAGTCACCTAAAAGTAAAGTAACATAACGTCAAGTCACCAATAATTTGCAAACAAAAAACCCTACGCTTCACCGCCGTCACACGCACTAGCAACTGGGGTGGGCAATGGGACGGGATGGGATGTGATTTATCAATCCTAGTCCCGTCCCGTATATACAAGTGGGATGAAAAAATGTCTCACTCTCATCCCTTTATTTTTTTGGAACAAAAATATGTCCCGATCTCGTTCCAAAAGAGATAGAATCCTGTGGGATCTCATCCCAATTGGAAAAATTTCTACTCTTAGTCGGCAATGAAAGGAGATGGGACGGAATTTGCCAATTTTACTCTTGTCTCGTATATACAAGTGGGATAAAAAAATGTCTCACTCTCGTCCCTAAATTTTTTTATGGGACAAAAATATGTCTCAATCCAATCCCATCGGAAAAATTTGTCATCCCTACTAGCAACACCCAATATTGGTTCGATACACTCTCGACATCGATTTGAACGACATCGGCCGCACGATTCCAGCGAGAGCAAGCCATCTTTTTTCTCGAGTCCATCGAGCCAGTTCACAATCACTGGTTTCAGCCAAACAATTGCACTATCACAACCTTCAAGATCGCCACACGTACTTCTCTTGAGTCCCATCGTTGATGGCTCCGTAATCACCACTTTTCGACAAGTGCAACAGCCTTGGTGAAATATCAGACTGTATTTGGTTTAAAAAACTTCGTTATTTCAATTAATTGTAGCTTTATTTGAACAATTAATTTCGGTGTTATATTAATGTATTATTGTAACTTTAGTTGAAGAATTAATCTTAGTGTGTTATATTTCTAAACTTTAAACTTATTATTGTAGCTTTATTTGAACAATTAATCTCGATGTGCTATATTTTGAAACTTTGAATGTATTATTTTAGTTTTATTTAAACAATTAATTTTTTAATTTTATTCAGTTTTAAATTTAATTAGTAGTAAAATTATTTTTATATTAGAATTTTTTTTATTTTATTAGTTCATGGATTGGGGAGAACTAAAAATTTTTAATTCAGAAACTAATGTGTAAATAGTGGATTGGATATGGATTAAGTTAAATCCGCATCCGATCCGCAAACGTATGGATTGGATTTGGATTGAGTTTAATCAATCCGTGGATTTGATTGGATTGAAAAATTATAATCCGTAAAATATAGATCGGATAGGAATTAATGTCCAATCTGTAAAATTCGATCCGCGAATACCCCTACCTTGCACATGCATTTCAAATTGCCAAATCTTTGCTTTCCAAATGCATGCCGACCATTCATTATTTGAAGAGATTGACTTCCAATTTTGGTCTTCTTGACTTCCATTAATTCACTGCATTTTTGTCTTTCAATTTAATCTTTATTCCTTCCCAATTTGAACTTCTTCGTGTCCTTTTTATCCATAATCTCCAATTAATTCCCTATTAAATAAAACAATTCAATCAATTAAAAATAACAAATAAAAATAACTAACAAATATATAATTAAAGGTAAAATATGTGTATATTATATGCTCATCATAGATTAGTGGTTTGGATTGAATTACAAATTTAAAAATCCGTAGTTAGTGGATTAAACATGCATTTAGTTCTGTAAATCCATAAAAATTTACAAATCCGATATATATATATATATATATATATATATATATATATATATATATGACATTAGTGCTTACTAATAAATAAATAAGTTAAAATATAGTTACTCTAACACCATATTATATCATATCTGATAAAAATAAAAAATAAAAATAAATAAGTAAATATATCTTACTAAATAGTTAATTTTCATGAATTGATCTAAACGAATAAGATTTTTTCTTTTTGGTGCATTATATTTTAAAATTTTGAATGTAATTTCTATCCTTATTTAAGTAATTAATTTATTTAAATTTTGTTTAATTTTAAATTTGATCGGTAGTAAAATTATTTTTATATTAATATTTTTATTCTTTAGTTCCTCGTTTGGACAGAATTAAAAATTTTTAGTCCACAAACCAATTCACATAATGATAGATTGGGTCAAATCTACATCTGATTCATAGACGTGCGAATTAAATTTGAATTGAATTTCACCAATCTGTGGATTGAATTAGATTAAAAATTTATAATTTACAAAAACATACATTGGATATGATTGCTGTTCAATCTACAAAATCGATCTGCGAACACACCTAAAATGCAGTGACATGAGTAAATGATGTAGATCAAAACTAGAAATTAAAGAATGTTCTATTGAAATTTTAAACATGAGCTTAATTTTGGCTTTTCTTATAATTTGTGCAGAAGACTGTCAACGCTTAATTTTTACTTTTTATTTTTTTCTGAGAGAAGAGTCAACTAAACTTATTGCGAGAAGGTTCCTTGAGACGATTGTTCCCAACGTGCTTGATTCTGATTGGTTGAGTTGACTTGGATTGACTCTGACTCTCCTAATCATCGATCAGCTTCCGATGGAAGCCTGTCTTCTATTAAATCATCCAATTTAAATTTCCCATAAGCCAAGCAAGCAAAAACAACATAAAGCACAATTTTCCACCCAATTCTTCATATCAAGAGCAAAAATGTTTTCTCTCAAAGGCATGCCCTCAACGACATCAGTTCTGTCAACATACACCACCTTCGCAGCATCAGCAATGCTAGTTCGGACAGTGATCAAAGAAGTTCAGACTTTGACCAGCCAGATCATTCCCAAGCAACTCCAAACCATGATGTTATCGAAACTCGGAGGCCTTTTCACAAACCATTCTTCTCAAATGACTATCATCATTGATGGGTACAACGGCTTCTCCACCAATCAATTGTATGAAGCTTCTCAACTCTACTTGAGCACGAAAATCACTGCATCTCTGGAGAAACTCAAGGTCTCCAAAACCACAAAAGAGAAAAACCTGTCAGTGACAATCAACAAAGGTGAGAAGATCAGTGACGTATTTGAAGGAATCTGTCTCGTGTGGGAAATGAGTTGTAAGGAAACCGAAGAGCGATCATCTCAAAGGAGAAAGGCCGAAAGAGTAATTGAGCTCAGTTTTCCTAGGAAGTACATGGAGAGAATATTGAATATATACTTGCCCTATGTAATGGAGAAATCAAATGCCATCAAAGAGCAAAACAAAGTGGTGAAGCTTTATGCTCTAGGACATTTCGGTGGAGATAGCGATAGAGGAGGAGCTTGGAGTTCAATGAATCTTGATCATCCAGCAACATTTGACACGATTGCAATGGACCCGTCCCTGAAGCAGGCCTTGATAGGTGACTTGGACAGATTTGTGAAGAGAAGGAACTTTTACAGGAGTTGGAAAGGTTTGGAAACGTGGGTACTTGTTGTATGGCCCTCCTGGTACCGGAAAGTCAAGCTTGATTGCTGCCATGGCCAACTACTTGAAATTCAACATCTATGATATGGAGCTTACAAGCGTTTCTTGCAACTCAGCGCTAAGAAGACAGTTAGTGTCCACTTCAAACCGTTCAATACTTGTGATTGAGGATATTGATTGCAGTGTTAAGTTGCAAGATAGACAAAATAGAAAATGTGCGGAGCAGAATGAGTACGGCGAGGTAAGTTTGCTAGCTAATTCTTGGATGAAGCCCCCACTATCCTTGCTCTAATTACAATTATCTTTTGATATATTTTGACAGTTAACTCTATCTGGCTTGCTTAATTTCATTGATGGATTATGGTCAAGCTGTGGTGACGAGAGAATTATTGTCTTCACAACCAATCACAAAAACAGGCTAGACCCTGCATTGCTAAGGCCAGGCAGAATGGACATGCACATTCACATGTCTTATTGCAATCCAAGTGGGTTCAGGATTCTCGTTTCTAACTACTTGGGCATCAATGATCACAACCTGTTTCCTGAAATCGATGAACTATTAACGAAAGTGGAGGTAACGCCGGCAGAGATAGCGGAAGAGCTCATGAAAAGTGAAGTTGCTGAGGTTGCTCTTGAAGGATTAGTGGAGTTTCTCAAGAGGAAGAAGACGGAAGTTACTGAAGTAGGTAACAAACAGGAGGCAAGTAGGGAAGCTGAAGCCGATGAGAAGATTGGCGAATTTGTCAGAAAGGCGAAGAAGAGGAGAAGCAATACGAAACGGAATCGAAAAGGTCTATAAGCCAAACATGTCCGATAGCGTGGCCGTGACTCGTGCGGGGAGACAACGAGCCTGGCAGCCACTTGCCTGCCTGAACTTCTATCATGTGCTTGCAGACTTATTGAATCCTAATTATTCATCATGTAATGGATATGGTGTGATTTTAGATGATGAGCCAAGTGATTTTAGATGATGAGCCAACCTTTTCATACAGTAATTAAAAAAACCTCAATGTTTGTCTCGCTATATAATGTTTATCCATTAGTCCAAATTTGAAACCCATAACCAAACGAGAGCACATCTGCACATGGGCATACTCCACGAGTAAGAGATCTCTTTTTCCCATTACCTTCGCCGGGGAATCGGATCTCTCTTCTCAACAGTTAAAAACCCAACGCCCACCGTGGGGCTCGAACCCACGACCACAAGGTTAAGAGCCTTGCGCTCTACCGACTGAGCTAGACGGGCTTGTTAAAGCTCGCTGCTCCTTTTTTTTATTAAATCGCTTTAACGGTGTCAACTTTCACTAACAAAGCTACAAGAGACAACCAACTTGTCTAGAGAGGCAAAACTTAAGGCATCAGATCATAATCGTGATTATAATGTATATGTCCTCCTACCCAGAAGTTGAAGATAAGGGAACTAGACCAAAATCCATTGATTACAAGGGCTGTACATCTATTCTCTACGAGTAACAAAAAATAAATTATGCCCACGGTAGTGGGACAAAAAAGGAAATAGAAAAGAAGATACAGGGGAAATTTACAAAGGTAAGGGCGCCTATTTTAATACTGGGAAACTGAGTAGCTCTTGCTCTTCCACAAGAAGCTAAAAGCTTTTCCCATCTTTCTTCTTGATATAGATTTACATAGAGGTTTTGATTCTGGAGCAGAGTCGGGAGTGGGAGTATATGTTGGTTTCGGCTTCTCACTACTATCATCATCTTGTTGTCCGATATCAACAGGTGGATGATCCCGTTGCCTCTGCTCCCGAAAGAGCATCAAAAGTCTCTGTGCCTTGTCTCTCCCTCTTGTACTCCCATTCACTGAAATCGACACAAGTGCAGGAATGACCCCTTCTTGTAGAACCATTTGACAACATTTCTCATTCCCATTACACAAAAGTAAAAGACATGAAACAGCTTGCTCCTGCTCAATGAGTTCACCAGTGTCCAACACCGTTGCCAACCCAGAAACTAAGCCCGGGTTTGAATTCATTTCTTCTTTTCCTGCTGCACTTGCAGCTAAATTTAGCAAAACTGCTAATGATTTTTCCGTCCACATGGGGTCACCAGGTACAGCAAGAGATTGTAGGCCACTGATAATGCTGGCTGAAAGAAGGTTTGGAATGTTGGAGGGGATAGTGGAGAGGTTATAAAGAGCATGAAGGGCATCAAGCTTGCATTGGGGTTCAGTTTTGCCTTTACAAAGCTCAACTAAAAATGGGACAGCATGACTTGAACCAATGATAGGCTTGGCATCATCAAGGAATGAGAGGTTCAGATATAGTGCTGTTGCTGCGCCATGAGAGTTGGAGTTCGAGATCATTTTCTCTACCAATGGAATCACTCCAGCAGCTAACATCAATTCCTTGTTTCTGTAATTTGAGATTAACAAAAGGAGAAGAAATTAACATCTATGTGGTTCACAAATAAATGAAGAATAGGAACAGAAACAAAAGATTCCGTAAAAAGGTCATTTCTATTTCACCACATGCTAAAATGGCTCCATACTAATTTGTTGATTGTTATGCATGGTAACCCCCCTCATTGCTCAATGTACTAAATTCCTAATGACTATATCTAAGGCTA
The DNA here is from genome assembly GCA_030444775.1 of Atalantia buxifolia. NCBI lineage: Eukaryota > Viridiplantae > Streptophyta > Magnoliopsida > Sapindales > Rutaceae > Atalantia > Atalantia buxifolia. The sequence continues at coordinate 22,971,050 of CM059837.1, read as the reverse complement.
AAATACCATCAAAACCAATACCAATACTGAAACCAACACAGTTATACAGTGCTTTAAGAAAACATTGAACAAGAGCACAAACCTGTTATTGTTGACTGCAAGGTTAAATAGAGCCATAGCCCCAATTTCTTGAGCATATGAATTCCTTTCACACACAGCTGACTCTAGGAACCTCAACAACGCTACAACAAATCCATTTGCTCCCATGAAAACCCTGGCCTCCTCATCATCCTTCAGCAGGAGCCTTACTTGTTCTACAATATTGCATTTTTGCCCCAAGTTTTCCCCTTCATTCAGGACATTCAGGAAATCCTGATATCTTTCAAACACATTGGTTCCAGACTCATCCTCCTGTGCATAAATATTTTCAATATCATTGTATTCTGACTCCTCAATTGTTCCACTCACCTCCAAAGGAACAACCTTCATCTCTTTCAATTTGCAAGAGCGGACAATTTCATTTGATTTTGAATTAGTGGACTCCTCAGACAAAGCCAGCCTCCAATAGTTAAGGTCAAGAGAATCAGGAGGACTGTCGGGAACAGAAACTCCATTCATTTCGCACCAGCTAGCAATGAGACCCTTAACACAGTAATTTGGTGTTAAACAAAGATGAGGCAACTTCTGCTGAGTTTTTGGGCAGGTACTGTGCCCATCACTGAACCATTTTTCAATGCAGATCCTTTCATATGTTTGTCCAGAAGCAATTATGACTGGATCATACATAAGCTGTAATGATATCGGACACCTCAATTCTTCTGGCGGAAGGGGCATCTGCCCTGATCTCCTATTGTTTGACCTAAAATTGAAAGAACAAAGTTTTGATAGCTGGCGGTCAAAGGTATGCTCATTGCCATTGTGCACCCCATCCTCAAAAGAACATTGAACAGTTGGCGAACAAGGAGTTGAACCTTGTGAGTCATTGTCATCTATCATCTCACTTCTAAATAACTTGGAGTATTTTCTCATGAGGTGTAAAAGATAGGCCACAATGGATTCTTTCCGCTTATCTTCCTCCACACGAGCTCTTTCAATAAGTTTTTTGAGAGCCCTTCTCTCGGTAAGAGCTGCTCTGGAGGAAGTGATACCAAGTCTAGTAGCAGCCTGGTGAAATGATTCAAGCTCATTATTGTCATTAGAGTCGTTAAATTTTCTACCCTGCTGGAGTAATGCAATTATATCATCACCCACTTGTTTCTCAGAAGGATCAAGTGAAAACGCAATTGTCTCGAGCTCATTTACAATCTCCAAAATCTGAAAGTGGTCCGATAAAAAAAATATATTAAAAATCACTAAACAGCAAGAAAAGCAAGTACGTCATTTGGTAACCAATTCATTAGAAATTATAATATCAAATAGAAGAAGAAACACCCATTACATAAAGAGAGAACTTCACTGTAAAGCATGGCAACCCACGGCAGATAGTAAAAAAGAATTAATTATTTAGAAAACCACCCAGCACAAAAGCAACACCAATCAGCTTAGACAAGCTTACAAAACAATTCGACACACCTAAATTTTCATTTCACATTTTTTATCTCTTTGTTTGAACTGCCTGTTGCAATAATACGAGAAGTTTTGTTCAATGCCAGACACAAAATTGAACTGGAAAAAAGTTTACCTGACATCCAATCGATTGAGGAACAATATCTTCAACTCGCCTAAGACTCTCAACTAGAGCACTGCGTGCTTTTTCAAATTTTAAAAGCACAGAATCCCCAGTTATAGCCTACATGATAAAAGTTGTACCATGAGTACATTCCTCCCCAAAACCTCATACTTCGCCAAACATAAATATAGTAGAAAAAATTTGACCAAAAAATTGAGGCCCTCAACCTAACGTTAAATATTGTGACAAAATGTTCATACCAGGTAAAGTTTACTACATTCTGAGCAGTGATGAAGAATATTCTTGGCCTTCTCAAGTGCTATGTGCAATGAACATAATGCCTGAATGCCAGATTTGCTTCTAGGCCGTGAAGCTTCCAAGGAAGGAAAAACAGACAATATTTTGCAGTAAAGTGCAGAGAGTTTCTTGCACATGTCTCCATGCAACTGCATTAGAATTGATATTCAGTAATGATTGAAACTAATGTATCCCATAAATAAGCCAAATTTGAATGTTTGAAAGACCAATTTGATAAATGTAACCATATATTGTACTATAACACCCTCATTTAAAAATCAAATTAGCATAAAAATCTAGAGAGTCTTTGTCAACTTGGGATAAAACATTTGTTGATCTGAAATGGGCATGTAATGCATAAAGACACAACTAACAAACATGTAATGCCCCTTGTCAATGAAAAGTAAAATAGTACTATTTAATAAGAAAACAATAAGCTATCCAAAATCCAGTGAAAAAATTCAACAAAATTGCCAAATGCACCATTCAAATTCAATGAATTGGTATAAACAGATCATACCTTGGCATCACTAGCCGCAAACAGATTTTCCTCGACTTCAGCAATATCCATAATTCCCGTTCACAGTGGAAAACCAAATTGCAAATCTATATAGTCTGAAATGATAAAGGAGAAGAAATCATAATCACCAACTGACGAAGGAAAATGTTTTGAATATCTCAAGCAGACCTATACTTGTCCAAACAAGGCCCAGTTTCTACTTTTTTTTGCAATGACTGAAAATAGCAAGCCAATAAACCCAGTCTCGTGTAAAATTTCGTCTGGATGAATTTTCGATTTTTAATAGAAAGACAACTCAGCTACGCTAACTAATTGCTTTTGGCTTGATTGATTGTTGTTGTTTCCCAGTTTCCAATTGTCTTGGAAACCAAACAGGGAATTTAAAAAAAAAATTACAAAGTACGATTGCATTTCACAATTCTCATGATCAAAGTTGATCTGGACATAATTAAAACATAAGAATACAAAATTTAAAAACAATATAATACTAGCGTTATACAAGAAGTAAAAAATTAAGAACTATGCAAAAATAAAAGCATTAAATCTGATTTAGACATTTCATCAAGCAGCAGACTTTCGTGATTCGGAAAACGATCATTTCATTAAAAAAAAAAATCTTACAACTCAAAGAAAATAAGGAAAATGATTTTTCAAAAAAGACCCCCGGGATGAAATCTTAACCGAGACCAGACCCAAAAATCTCTATCAGCTAATCGACACTCGCAAAAACAGAATAAAACGCTAGTTGCCGAATTTGTAGGTAACTATAAAAACAAATAAGGCACTTTGCCAACACGAATTGCCAACGTAAAACTGAAATCCCCTAAATATAGATATATCAAAAATAAAGGAAATACGGACGGAAATTTATTCATTTACTTTAAAGTGGAAAAAAAAACCGAGGTTTTGAGCCAAAACGTACCGGGAAAATCGGAATGAGCCAAGGAGGCTTCATAAAAAAGCATTTACAGAACTTGAGGAGACAAACAGGGACTTTGGGATAATACGATCCGTCAATTAGATTTAGGTTCTTTTGCTTCAAATTTAGAAGTTTTAAACTTTAAAGAGAGATATTTTGGCGAGACTGAGACGATGGACAGATGAGAGTTGGGTTGATGTTCGGTTCGGCATTATTGAGTGAAGGTGTAAATAGAAAGGAATAATGGAAATAGTTTATATATATATATAATTTGTTTTGAGTTGAGAAATAAAATAAGAGTGATGATATATAATGGCTTAAACTCCAGATAAATTTATTTTCAGACAAACTGACGTGTCATTAATTCATTGGTTGAATGAAAATATAAAATAATAAAAATAAATCACGTGCCCAAGTGATATTTAATTCAACCAATCTTATTATGCCACGTCAATTTGTACAAAATAAATTTATACAAGAATTTGTAACTATATTATTACTCATAAAATAAATAGATAAACAGTGAGTGGGAGTGCGTTATTTTTTAATGATTAATTAATTAATAGGTTAATTATTGATTATTGGAGAACAAATTGATGTTTTTGAATTTGAAGGTTTGGAATTTTCGCCGCTAATGTCTCCCCAGTCCACCGGCCGACAATTGCCGACCTCCTCGTTTGTCGGTACACAGATGACAGATCTGTCATAAATTTACAACAATGACCGAAGCGTCCTTTCAAAAGTTTTTTTTTTTTTTTACCCCCTCATAAGTTGAAAATGAAAATTTGCTTACATCTCACCTCCGAGCTTGAAACCATTTCAATAAATATAATACAAAGTAAAATATCATTTTAACATTAAATGAGATCCCATTTGGAATTGAAATTAAATATACATAAACTGCTTAATTTATAAGTTTTGAAAAAAAATAATGTTTGATAAATTTGTTAAAATATACTATTTCGTTATTTTTTTTAGAGAAATTATCATTACATCACATTTTTTTGGTCTTATATTTATCTAATCACAACAAAATTTTAACATGTTCTTTGCACCATTTTTCTCTTAAAATTTATATCAATTAGCTACTTTTACATTAATACTGTTAAATAATTTAAATAAAATAATAATTTTACCCCTAAATAAATTAAAATACCATTTTATCTTATAAAAAATTTGAAAAAAAATATAATAAAAAATATCCCTAAATTTAATAGATAATTAAATCCCAAAATTAGAATTTTATTTTTAATAAAATTATAATTATAAAAATGGTTGCAAAATTTTGGGATTTAATAAAAATCCTGTAAATTAGAAAAATTTTGGGATTTATTTTTAGTAAATAAATTCCGTTATTTTTATTAAAAATTTTCAAGATTATGAATTTTTAATAAAAATAATTATTAAAATTTTATAAAATATAAATTTAATAAAAATCAGTTGAGCACCTCTATTTTGAATTTATTTTTATTAAATTCAGGGATATTTTTATAATTATATTTTTTATTTTTCAAATCTTTTATAAGATAAAATGTTCTTTTAATTTATTTAGGAGTAAAATTATCATTTCGTTTAAATTATTTAACGATGTTAGTATAAAAGTGGCTAACTAAAATAAATTTAAAAAAAAATGGTGCATAAAATATGTTAGAATTTTGTAATGGTTGAATGAATATAAGATAAAAAAAAGGTGATGCACTTATGATTTCCCTTTTTTATTTTAATTGTAGTTTCTAAAAGTCGGGAAAAAACAAGTTATTAGATAAGTTACTATGCCTTTATAAAATTCCTATTATAACCATAATATTATAATAAAACTATAATTATGTGTTTTTTTTATAAATCTTAATATATAAATAAAAGACAACACCTGTTAAACTTATGTATATTTTAATTATTATATATTAAAAATGTTGTTTTTAATATATAATAAATTTATCAAATACTTGTATACTGTTTTTCAAACTGACATTACTATGATAATAAAATTTATCAAATACAAAGTCATTGTTTTAATAAAATAACTTATTTATCTGCAAAACACAAGTAATTTATTTCTTCGGCTACTGCAATCTCAAACTAGCCCTAAGTGGTATTATAGTCAAACTTTTATATTTATCAAATGTTATGAAATTGAAAATACTAATTGATCGCATGTATTAAATTAATAATATACATTTACAAACAAACGTTAGTTTAGTTACATTCAGAAAAGATATTTTGTTTGGCATTGTTCATTTTAAATAATATAAAAAATTAACGTACCTAATAACAAAATACATAATAAAAAATTAATGTTTTACTTGGTAAAATTAGATGTCTAGTGTACCTTGAAAAAGGAAAAAGAAGAGAGAAAGATATTGATTTCAATACTATACATAATATTATATGTTTAATTCAAACTTTACCATTATTCACGAAGTATTACATAATTTTATTGTGTGTATAGCTGCTTGTTAGATTATTTTTGTTTATATATATATATAAATATATATATAGTCATTCTGTAGTGTAGGGCCTTCAAACTTTACCATTATTTTTGTTTATACATAAAAAAAAAAAGATTAACGCTTACACTTAAAAATTATTTATGCACATCCACACAAAATATAGGGTGGGTTCCTTCAACTTAAACAAATGACTTAATTTTTTATCTATTAGATTCACTAAATATAATAAGAAATAGTTAAACTTAAAAAGTAGTATTTATGTCTCCACTCATCTTACTATTACATTGAGTGGATCTACTGAATAAAGATTAAGTTATTTTTTTAGGTCAAAATTGTAGGGTAAGAGAACTCTCCCTATATTCCTTATATATATTAATATATTTATTATTCAAAAATAAATAAAAGGGTATTTTTAATTGGCACTTAGCATAATGATTGAATGAATTGTAAATACTGATTAAAAAAAATCCATTTGTAAATACCATGATAAAAAATAAATAAAGGGTATTTTCGTCAGAGTGGAGGTAAGCTGATTTCATTGGAAGCGGATGTCCCTCTACAGGAGTACGGAGGTAGGTATTCGGAATTCCCCTCTGCAGTTTGATTAAAATAATGTGGCTTCAGCACCGTTCCACGTGGTCATGTCTTTCACCACCGATTTTAACTGACCCTACTCTTCTCCAATAATTACCCGCCACCCAGATCCGCTTTTCACGGGATATTTCTGTATGTTTCCCCCCAATCAACGGTTTAAAAACGCCTTCATCAGTGATGAATCATCACACACCCAAAGCACCAAAACCCCCAACGCGCAGTAAACAACAAAATAACCCAATCGACTCCCAAAGACAAAGAGTCCAAGATGCAACAAATTATACCGCGCGTGCGTAAAACGCTCTCAGTTTCAGCGTCAGTAATCCTTACCAGGTCTTATCCTTTATTTTAACATTTTGGTCGTCAGATTAACACAGAACCCTTAACCTGTACTGCGGTACACGTGTCAACGAACTGCTGGATTATTCCGTTTGCTTATTTAAAGAAGTTTTTTGGAGGGCTGCGATAAGACACAGCATGCGAGGATGTTTACCAAATGCAGCGTATAGTAAACTCGCGGATTCATTGATCTTTTCAGATGAATCCAAGTGGGTGATGTAACAAATTGTCTGCACGTCGTGGTCCAACCATTAAAATCTTTTAGGGCCATGCTCCCGTTGTTTTGACGAATTTGAGATGCTCTTGCCTTGAAATTCCAAAATGAGGACGAAACGATGGTTTCAATTTGTTGACTGCAGTGTTTGTTGGCTTTAGAGGAAAGTGGGAGAGTTTTGTTTGAATATTGCAGAAAGTAGAATTTGTTCAAAGGGATAGAATTGGACTTTTCCGCTTATATAGATCAAATTTTTTTTTTTGTTTTTTTTTTCCTTTTGGGTCAATATAAGATGTGGAAGTCAAATTCTTCCATCTATATATAACATGTCCATAGAATTTCGTTATGGAAGATTTTAAATGGAGTAATTAGTTGAGATGTCAACATTTGTAATGAGAATTTGACTATCACTAACTAACAACACCGGAAATGGTCGCAACGAACTAAGATCACGTCTTATTTATCTTGCATGTCAAATTTTATAATTAATTACCTCGTGCAATATTAATCAATAAAAATAATCCTCGAGACCATGTACACTAAGAATATCCAAAATTTATCAATCGATATTCGACATAACCATATTATTCATCACAAAAATCAAGAATAAAAGTTTCCTTCCCAAGGTAGCATCTTATTTTGGAGAGATGGTTGAGATGTTTTAATGAACTGTCTACACATATTGCGAAGTTTAACATCTATTTCCTCAGATGTCATTAAAAATTAAACAGACAGCACAAAAATATTGTAAACTCTTTTCAAATAATTTCCTATCGTTTGATAATACATATATTTATATATTTTTTAAAGTAATTAAAATTACATTATGATCTTCCAATATTATATAATCATAATTAAAATTACATTATGATCTTCCAATATTATATAATCAAAGTTAAATGAGTGTAAGTCAATATTATGATAATATAGACAAAATAAATGTCTCTCACTTTGCTCGAGTATGCACGCCAATAAAAATGAAATTTACGCCCAATACTCACATATATTTTGGTTTTTTTTTAATTGATTAAGTATCAGATTATTGTATTATACAGATATAGATATTTACACTCAAGACTGATTTTCCCCTTACAAAGGAAGAGTGTTTTTACTCCACTCGCAAAAAAAAAGAGATTTATAAATATTTAACTCCCATAATATTTTAATCTGATTATTAAAATAACCACAGAGATAATTGTAATTATTAATGAATAAGAAGATGAAAAAGTAATCACCAATGTTTTGATAAATGAGAAGTTAAAATAATGGTGCACATATATTGATGTAACATAACTTAAAAAATAGCAGTACCCAAGTTCTCGGAACCTGGAATAAGCACAAATTTTAAAATAGAAACCTCAACTCCTCGATGTGGCATTCATTGATCCCCATAAGAAGTTTGATAATTGTGAGTATAGAGTTCATCGAACCACCAAACTTTGTTTGGATAAGTTCCCAGTAAGCTGGTAAGCTATTAACATCAATTAGCACATGTCACATGGGTCAAAACGTGTCGTCATAATTGGCCGTCCATCTGGTGGGCAAAGTCAGATATCTGGTTAAACTATAGCCGAGATGCTCATTTAAGGGAAAAAGAGAGGGAAAAAAAAACGAAAAATCTTTACCTCCACTCCAAGATATAACATGATGTCAAAACACAGTCGGAGAGGATGAATACTTCGCTTTCACTCCACCACCCAACTCTTTTTAACAATATTTGGCAGGTTCCAGGCTGCTTGGTCCTGAGTTGTAAAGGGTTCAATTAATATAGGTATAGCATTAGAAATAAAAGAGCTAAAAAATTTTTGGTCCCATTGTCTTCTCAAATGTAATTAGTAACTTGATTATTGGACGAGAATCTTTCATTTCCATAAATATCAGCTTTTTGAATTCTTAAAGCTATGATCACCGATTTAATCAAATCATAGAATACAGTTCGATGCTTAAATTGGTGTTTAATTTATGAGAAAATTAATATATATATATATATATATATATATATATATATATATATATATATATATATATATTCAAACTGCCCCAAACAAGCATTCCCGCTCCTCCGTAAATCTCTCTCTCTCCTTTGATGAAAGAATGTAGAGACCCCACGTTCTTTTGTTTCTCCATCCTTTGTATGGTGCTTCCCTTGGAGGGAAGTGAAATGACTTTTTCCCTTCAGCTACTAGGTGTAATTTTTTTTTTTTTTAAATATGTGGCACAATAGAATTGATGGTGAAAATTCACGTGGGTCCGATGAAATTAAGGCGAAATTGATTCAGTGTAACTTGTCAAAATCAGAACATATGTGAATTTGAGGGGCCGGACAAAATTGAAATAAATGAGGTGGTGATTAAAAACTATATTTGTTCTTATATCATACTAAAAAACAAAAAAAAAATCATTTGACCCAAGAGACAGATTTTGACATTAAGATTTAATGAATATGGGTTATTTATAATTATTGTTTTTAAAGAAAGTAGTTCTTTCATCCATTTAAGTTATCGATCAGATATAAAATATTAATAGAGAACTCATCTTGCCAAATAATAGATTGAGATTTATGGAACTCTTTTAGCTGGAGAGTGAGCAACAACATTACATTGTCTTGGAACATATTAGAATGTTATCGATTGAAAATCTTGCTTGGGGCAGTGAATTTCCATTTATATATCCAAGTTCACCTAATGAAATGCTCCATTTGATTCATTAATTTAGTTCTCATGCGGAAAATTGCTCGTAAGTACACATGAATAAATTCGAAAGAGTTATGCTTGATTAAAATTTAAATAAAGCAAGCGGGGAGTTTATATGCTTTGACGTTTGCTGACCATTACTTCAAACATCAAAAGCAAAGCAACAAGTTCCAATTGGATTAATGATATAACGTTGTTGGTTGGAGCAATAAAGCACGTTCAATCCCCACCCACCATCAATCGTTAATGCTGTTCACTTTTTCTAAGTGCGCATTATTTTATTTTTACTCTGCCCGTATTTGTACTCCGAAGGTCCACTTTATTAGTCTCGTTTCCAACTTTTAGCAATAAAAAGAACTAGCCACTTCGGGCTTGGTCGAAGTGCTGGACTGCTGCTCATAAGTGTAAAGATAGTAATTTAAATTTTTATAAAAGTATCGTGAGAGTTATATATTTAAATTTTTTTTTATAAAATATGAGTAGAATATAGATATTTTTTTTTTGTGAGGGGTTATTTATCTTGTATATATATTTTATAAAATTTAATATAATAATATAAGTTTGAGGAATGTATATTTGATTGTAATTATCAATGTATGTAATATCTATTATAATAACAGTTGTTGTAAATATATCTGTGTAATACAGTACTCTGATGTTTAATCAGTATTAAAAAAAAAGCAATAAAAAGTATTATAATACTATATTTGATCATACCATATTGCGTATTTTACTAATATATATATATACACGTTCAATTTGTATATGACCATTTCAGTGGGAATGGATTATGGTTGCCCATCTTAGTGAACAACGCCGCACGTACACTCCGTTATTGATTCGATATCCATTATTTGATTCCACAATCTTTTGTAGTCGCGTCACGTATATAATTAAAGGGTTTAAGGTAGTTAAAAATATCGATATTACTTACTTGTTTACATGAAACTACCTCCTTTTTACAAAAACTATGGCATAGTTTCTTAATCATTGGATAACTACACTTAAAGTACGGTTAATGCTGGTGCTTTGATAAATCCATTGGTGCCAATAGAAAATTAGCAACCCTTGGGTGCGTCGATAAGCCTTTAATTTAATTAATTTTTAATATTACGATTAGGTTCTGGGGATGCTGTAAATGGTGTGCGGATTTGGCCTGGAAAGCAAAGACTTATTTGTGCTTTATTCTAAATTTTTTTTGTGCCGAATTTTTCGTAGGTTAATGTGATATGTGATAATATTTGTGTGATTAAATGGTAATATGTTGAAATCATGGTTTATATAATATATCACAAAGTTGATATATTATGCATGTCATTTAATACATCCGGTACATCATACATATTTCAATTTGAACACATAATTTCTGAATAGTTAGTGGAAGTCATTTCCTCAAATTTAAACATGTAACTGATCTTTTATTGCCTCTATAAAGACTTGTCTACATCATAAATAATTAATTTTTCTAAGACACTCTAAAGTGTTTAGCTTGTAGTGTATACTTGGAATTCTGCATATAGCCACCAACCCAACAGCAGTGTATATCGATCAATGAAGTCTTGTTATTAAAAGTAAAAAAAAAATGAAATTATTAATTAACATGACATGAATATTTCTTAATTTCGGTACGGCACATTTATTATATAAAGATAACTTTTCTAAATAACGATAATAATTATTATTATTCGCATATTTTTGAAACCCCTTGCGTGCTTGTCCTATGCCGGTGCGTATATTGTGCATAGCAATAGCCAGCACCCACAGCACCACTCGTGTCTGGCTCGAGCGGCACGGTTGAAAATGTGGAAGAAGGTGAGGGCACACAAGTAATTTTAAGGTTGGTGGTTGGATTTGAATTTTGAGCGAAGAATCCAGCAGTTGGAAATGTGGGGCCAAGATCCACGAACAAGATCAAGTGCCGAAATCATGGTCCCTGATCCAGGGAGCACAAGAAACAAACGTGTCACGTCTTTGAGCCAGCGGCATGTTAAAAGCAAAATTAAACTTGAATTTTATTTGCTAGCTCTTTGACCTAAAGCAACCAAATTATTATGTTCCAAAAATAATAGGATTTAATTTCCATAAACATGTGACAATTAGATGGCTCTTTGTAATCCAACGCCACATTTCTGATGGTTTATTCATCATTCCACCAACCGATATTGACTCTTCGATAGCATTATGTGTACATATAGATATCATTAAATTGTATGACCAAGAGGACTAGACCACATGAAGAAGTCTTTAAGAAGTGACGATGCTTGGAGTGCCATTATTATGTTCAAAATGTTGTCTCTGAATCATGAAGATTCCTAAAGCTTTTTACAAACACAAATAGATTACTAGGAGAAGAAATAGATTTGTCTATTGAATATTTATTGCTCTCAAAATAATCTATTGCATGTGTGTTTGTATACATTTCCAAGGAGGAATTCTTTTTATTTTTTTATAAGGGTTAAATTAAAAGACATTATACAATATAGACTTTAATGTAATATTTTCAACTTTTTGACATATTTAATTTTTTTTTAATTTATCTTTTAGCTTCATCTTCATTTTAATAAAATGAAATCTATCACATTAGAAGTATTGTTGAAATAATAGAAAAAAAATCTCCTTTAAATTATTTTAATTAAGTTATATTTATTTTTAAAAAGGATATTAAAGTGTTCTTGATAATACGGATATCGTAGTTTTTTAAAAACTTGAAAGTAGATGGGACCGTCTTTTTGCATAAAGATCTTATTTCTCTTATGATAAAAAATGTTCCAATTGACCCATGCCGTTAGTTTGTTTAAAATTAAAAACAAATTAATTTACTTTAAAATGGAACAATAGAATATAATAAAATGCATTGTTTAGAATGAACCAATTATGGTATCATCATTTGTGATTATTTTTTACCATAAGTTAACCTAAATAGTCAAAATTTCATTACATATGATGGTGAATGGTGATCTTATGCATCTTCTTATTGTGCCATCTCAGTCATAGCCCATTAATTTAAAAAATTAGGGCCTGTATGAAGGAATCAATTAAAACGGGTATATTAGGCAAAAACATCATTACTTAGGCTTTTTAGGACTTGAGAATAAATTTGAAATGCCGACATCTTCAACCACATTCATAAGTCTCGAACTGTTTTTTGTCACGCAGTGGGATTTTAAAAGCTAAGACAACGACAGTCAAAGCATGTGAATGTCAAGTGAAAATGCTTTCACTCCATTAATTACAAAAACGTCATCTCATGACAAGAACTTGGCAACTAGCTGCTGCCAGCATCAAACAAGGGTGGCACGAATTAGAATTTAGAATCATCACAGCCGTACATTTCTTGCTCATCACCAATCATCACAATTTCAAGTAAGTACGATCCCCTCCCCCCCGCCCCCCAATATTATTTTGATCTTGAATTTACCAACCTTTACTATTATTCCCAAAGGCCAAAGCACGGCAGTTAAATTTATATCCCATACACATCCCCAGGCCCAGCGCCCCGTTTATCAAATTGTCCGGGCCGCACCCTAACAAGACTGAGAAAAAAACAAAATAAAAAGAGAAGGGATCCATCATCTATGAAGACATGACCTAAATTTAGTCTTATTATGACGCAGTTTGAATATCTTAGAGATGCGTGTTGAGATTCAAACTAAATTTATAAAAACAGACTGCAGAACCAGCACTCATTCGACTAACAGGGCATCGGCAACGAGACCCAAATTGTAAAGTAAAATGACGGTAACATATTATTGTTAAGCATGACCAGGTAGCAAGTGATCAAGGTGTGGGTCTAAGAAATTGCTGTGCGTGCCTATGGCTGTGTGGTGCGGGCAATAATGTGAAAGTCACTTAATGCATGTGATCTTTTAAGTGTTGGTTGAGTCCACGTTCTCCGCATGAATGCACACTACAGCTTAAGCAATTGAAGTGAAACATGGTCACGATTTGACTGCAAAAGCCTAAAGGCGATGGCTCTTTACTTCTGTGTTAACTGTTCTGGCGGGCTACTCGGGGACCATTATGTATCCTATTTCGGGCCACCTTTTTAATGGAACGATTGCATCTTTCTTTTTGTTTTTTTTTCCGTTTGAAGGATTTTTAAGTCAATTCGGGAACTGAAACCTGCTTGTGCTCGGGACAATGGGACCCTTGAAAATTGAAGACAAAACTACTGTCAACGTTTCCGCGGAAAAGCCCTAGCCCCCGCCTCCTTAGCCAAAAATACTGACATGTATTATGTACAGAGAGATGTAATTCTACACGAACAGATGCCGGGTTTCATTTAAACTTCTTGATGTTGTCAGCATCAGCTGGTTTGCCCGAGAGGTTAAGGGGGAAGACTTAAGATCTTCTGCACATAAGTGCGCATGGGTTCGAACCCCATAGCCAGCATACCGTGAAATTGTAATTTTATGTCTTAAATAATTTAAAGGATAACTCTTTTTATATAAATAGAACATGACATAAGTAAGTTGCCGCTTGACTCGATAACATTATATTATTTAAATCATCATTCATGCATCCAGGGACAGGGGCTGGGCTGTGTAATTCGTGAGGCCCAATTATTTCACTTATCACACCCTGAATCTTTGCGTTACCAACAGAATCTTAAATTAGGCTCGGCCCACATTCATCCAAACTTGCCCGTGGCACAAGAAAACTCTTTCCGGCTTCACAAGATCTTTATTTATCAAAGCATTCCCTCCAATTTATTTATTGTCATTGCAGCTTTTATGCTCGATTTCTGCTCGCAACTCTTTGTTACATTGTCGTTTAATCTTAAATTCAGGTACCTTTCTAATCTCTAATTTGATTCAATTAATCTTTGTTTGATTTCAATTAGGGAAAACAGTATCTGTAAATGACGTAGGGCTTGTACTAAAGGTGATTTTAGGTTAAAATTGTTTTTCGACCTTCGTTTGATAATTTCAGTTATTGGGATCCTCTTTGTGGTTTTAAACAAAGAATTAAGAAAATAAATTTTGTTTTTTTAATTCTTAGGGTTTCACTGCCACCGATCTGAGTTAGTCTTGGGAGTTAATATTCCTAATGTTAATATAAATCGTTTTCTATCTCAAATTCGTATATTATGCCGATTTTGCTTTTACCTTCTACTAATTTTGAGTTTTTTTCCCCCCTCAAATTATAGTGCGTAGACATGAAGCTCGACACTAGCAGTCTCGAGTCCACTTCTCCATTTTTCGGGTCAGGCGATGAGCTCTGTCCTGAGTTATCAGCTGCATCATCATTTGCGCTACCTCTTTCTACTGATGTGAGTATGCTCCGGTTACATTATGATGATATTCCTTCTGAACAGCAGTAGAGGCATTTAGTTTATTTAATTTTTTTTTTTTTTGGGTTTCAGTTTGATGAATTTCAAAAGGACACTAAAGCTACACTGAAGCATGCCAAGGGGACAACCACACTTGCTTTTATCTTTAAAGAGGGTGTTATGGTGGCTGCTGATTCTCGAGCTAGCATGGGAGGCTATATCTGTATGCTTCTTTTTCCTAGTGCTTGTATTTTGTTAATTTAGCTGAAGTTATGAGTGGACTTTAGGATTAATTTCAGCTATTGGCTAGTTTGGACTTCTTATTGCATGTTTCATGTGTGCATACAAACAAATGCATCTTTTCTGTGCGTTGCGTTAAACAGAAATTGATTTGCTTGATGAATTTTTGTATTGGGACGTTGTAAGTTGAATTCTCTGCACATTGCTATTTGAGTGAGCATATAAATATCCTTGCAACTTGTAGACTGTAACATTTGACGTTCTTTTTACACCTTTTAATATAAATGATGTTAATAAATAAAGAGTTTTGTTATTTTGTTTCAGCATCACAGTCTGTGAAGAAAATTATTGAAATCAATCCTTATATGCTTGGCACAATGGCTGGAGGAGCAGCCGATTGCCAGTTTTGGCACAGAAATCTGGGCATTAAGGTAACATACTTAAGTTTTGTCTCTAAAATGTAATGTTATGTTATGCTTTTATGGCCACGTCATAGCTCTAGCTTATAGGTTATGATTGTTTTCTCTGACCAGTTCTCTTTTCATCTTATTGAACGGAATGGACAATGGTCTTTTCCTTTTGAACTCTGAATAATTGTAATTCGATCTTTTGACAATAAACCTTTACTAAATATATGTTATGCCTACTTTTTAGAGTGCATGAGAAGGGCTGCTTACACCTGTTTCTTAGTTTCTACCATTTGAGTTTGAGGACTTTGATATATTTTTATCCATAACATTTTAGTACTCTTTCTACTAGTCACTTTGCTGCTAATTTACAATATGACTATAAATAATTAAAATTGTATGTTTCAAATAATTGAGCTTTTGGGTACTTGGAGATATTCTAGAGGTAACTAGCTAGCGCAGTTTATTTTCTTTTAAGCAAGCATGAAAAATGCATTGAGAACTGATGTCACTCTAGGTTTTTGTTCCTTCTTAGGTGCTAATATAACTAGGAAACCTGTAAGGCTCAGTCTGTTGTATTTTTGTTCACATGTAAAGTGCTAAACTGTTACTTGTTTGCATAATATAGTGCCGACTACACGAATTGGCCAACAAGCGTAGAATTTCAGTTACAGGGGCATCAAAGCTGCTGGCCAACATTCTCTACTCTTATCGTGGAATGGGGTTGTCTGTTGGGACTATGATTGCTGGATGGGATGAGACTGTAAGGGAATTCATGTTTCAGTTTTTTGTTTTGTTTTTGCATCTCTGATTGCATCTCTTTTAAGCTGTTTGCCCGTGGGTTGCAGGGTCCTGGGCTGTATTATGTGGACAGTGAAGGAGGGAGGCTCAAAGGAACACGGTTCTCTGTGGGATCAGGTTCACCATATGCTTATGGTGTATTGGACAGCGGGTGTGTGTCTATATCCCATTTTTTTATGCTCTTGCTTAATTGATGTTAAAGCTTCTGTTTCATAATATGAATCTTTTTGTGTATCTTCTGAAACTTCTTTCCTGGGAATCATAGTATTTGTGAATTATTGATACATCTTTGGTGAATTATCAGACATAAATGTCAAATAAAATTATAGATAACAAACATGAACTGAACGGGGAAGAAGGGAAAGGGGTACAAGATGCTCACAAGAATGCTTGTGTTTGTTAAGTGACTCCATGTACTTCTTCTGATAACACTTGACCCTCTCCCTGGGTAGCTCGTATTCTTATGAAAATATTATTAAAATTGTTTTGTACTTGCATTTTCTTGTCTGTGAAATATTATTTGGCCTTCCGTTCATTATTGTGTATAATTATCGTTCTATCCAAACTCGTAATAGGTACAAGTTTGACATGTCTATTGAAGAAGCTGCGGAGTTGGCTAGAAGAGCTATTTATCATGCGACATTCAGAGATGCAGCCAGTGGTGGTGTTGCAAGCGGTACATACTCTCTTTCATTCTCCATCTATATCTGTGCGCCACCTGTATTTGAATTACAATCTGTTATTTCACCCAGTTTATTATGTGGGACCAAATGGATGGAAGAAGCTGTCTGGTGATGATGTTGGAGAGCTTCACTACCATTATTATCCAGTCACGCCCAGTACAGTGGAGCAAGAAATGGCTGAAGTCGCAGGGGCATAATTGAATCTTGCTCAATTTGGACCAGGTTTGAGATATTCCTCATATTCACAGATCCAGTGGAGGACTTTGCGGATATGCTTCTGAACTTTGTCAATGTACCTTGGGTTGATCATGGAGATGACTCGTGAATTCAACCTAGTTAAGTTGATGCTTTAAGAACCCTGCATTTTCTTTTGGTATTTTCATGATGACAAATTCAGTTCTATTAAGCAGTTTGTTATAGTAATTTAGTTCCTGAGATTGTGATTACTCAAATCTTCACGCAGAATGCATTTAGATTAACATATTTGCACTTAAATTATGTGTGATGTACGCGGTCGTAAAGACTTGATCCCCTGGGATTTGAGAGTGGGTACAGGGGGGTTACTGTAACTCCAAGAGAGTGGTGAGGTCACACCAAACAGGGACAGGGCATCCACCATGTCACAAACAAAGCTACTTGTTTTAGATTAGATATATATGTTAAAGAGACCCATCATCTTTTGGCATATTTAATGACAGTTTTTTCATATCGGAAAAAGGGATAAGTTAGAAAACGAAAGTGGGAAACTGAACTAGAGATTGGAGCAGTGATCGGCTAACACTGCCAGGTGCTACAGTATCTCATTAGGATATATCCTTTCCTTAAAATGATTTGAGAATTGTGGTAAATGGGACCCATATTCCTCAAAAGAGCAAGTTGAATAAGTAGAGTATAATATTATGGTTAGAAAAATCCAATTCGTGCCTATTCCCTTGGTTGCAAAGCAAAGGATTCTTTTCTGCTGCCAACTTCTTCCCATTCTTTTAGGCTTAGGAGTGTTGCCTTGGCAAGAACTTTTATAATAATAATAAGTATCCTTTTAGGAGCGAAGAATGAAGCCATCACGGTTGGCCTGTATGAATTTTGGCCTGTATCTTTTGTGGTGGAATGATTTTGGTGGATATTTTAGATGCTTGCTAGTCATTACAACTTGCCATGTGTTAAATAATAATAATAACAATAATAAGAATTGTGCTCTCATAAACAAGTGATTCGTACAGTGTATATTCCTGATTTTCAACTGCTTTTAAAAGAGAAAAGGGAAGTAAACACAAGTAAGCAAACAATAATACAGACTGGAATCGAGAAAGCTTTCTCTCTCTAAACTCTTATACTTTCGGTTGCTTCTAAGCATGTTTTCATGATGGGAAGTAGACATAAAAGCATCATTAACAATCCCACTAAGAGAATATCATTAGTTGTGTTTTGAAATCAATTGTAAAATAATCAAGGACGACGATGAAGAACTCATTGGTCTGTGCTGGAAATTAACAGAGCGCACAAATTTAGTATCGATGATATGTCGAAGTGGAACATAATTAACAATATATGGGTTTCAACATTTTATCAAGTGTAAGAATTAAGCAAAAGGGCATCAAAACTATTGCCTACCTTCATGGAATCATTGAGGATAATTATTAATAAATAATAATGAATTACTGATGGGAACTCTACTGTATTTACTAGTAGTATGGCTCTGAAAATTTCTCTTTCGGGAGGGCCCGATATTGAGAACGATTAAGAAACGTATAGTTGAAGATATGAGATGTTCGGTTGATTACATAGTTAAATGTTGACACAAAACGTCAAGACTTGCGTGTAGTAATATTGACAAAACAAAGTGATTTTCGTGTGAGTATGGACCGTACAAAGAGGTCCCAATAATACTATATTTCATTTTCATTTGATCGTGGTGATTACAACACCCCCCACCCCAAAATAGAAAAAAAAAATTAACATCATTTTGAATATCAGTCGATCCATGGGGATTGCCTAAGCTTTGTTCAGCAAAATTCTGCATAATTTTTAGTTGGCAGTCTTCTATCATAAAATTATAAAAAGCTAAGAAAAGCTGTCAACTACAGAAAATGTAAATTGACATTTAACTATAATTTGAGGTATTAAAAAAAAAAACAAACAATTTCACTTAAGAACAAGCCAAACAAGAGCAAAATTGCACATCTCAATAGAGAGCAACGAATTTTATAACATTTTCGTATGTAAAATTGTAGCCATGAATTAATCAGATCAGACGACACCGTGTGTTAATCTAAATTCACCCACTAAACTATTACTGACAGAGAAAAAAACAAGGGAGACAACTCCAACATATGATAAAATTCATGGTTTAGTTCCTGAAGCAGATTAAAGAAGAAAAGATCAAAAACAGGACAGAGCATACGACATTCAGACATCAACATCACGCATGAACGCAACACAGAAAAGCACTTTGTCATTGCTTTTCTTCTACTCCCCCTTTTCTGAGGCAGCCTAAACAACTGAAAACTAAAACTAAAAGGCAAAAAGCCTCCCCTCTCTCTCAACCTCTGATCTCTCTCTTTTGGCGGGAATGGACCCCACTCCCCAATCAAAATCTCGTCTCTCTCAAGTCTCTTTCTCATAAATTCCTCCCCCCTTCCGCCAACCACCACCCTCTCTTCTCTTCTCTCCTCTTCTCCTCTCTGTAAATATTACTTAAACACACACTCCGCTCCCTATTTCCCATTTCATTTCATTTCTTTTCTTTTTTCTACAACCAACAAAACCAAATACGCAAATGAAAAACAGTTTCTTCTTTCCATTCTTCTTATATTTTCTTCACTTATGTTTCGCTCTTTCACCCGATGGCCTCACTCTGCTCTCACTAAAATCAGCCATCGATCAAACTGATACTTCAGTTTTCGCTGACTGGAACGAGAACGACCCCACGCCCTGCGGCTGGTCCGGCATTTCATGCATGAACATAACCGGATTCCCGGACCCCCGCGTGGTCGGAGTCGCCATCTCCGGGAAGAATATTCGCGGGTATATTCCTTCCGAGCTCGGCTCTTTAATCTACCTCCGAAGGCTCAACCTTCACAGCAATAACTTGTTTGGATCGCTCCCTGATCAGCTATTCAACGCCACCTCACTTCACAGTATCTTTCTCTACGGTAACAATCTCTCCGGTTTGCTTCCTCCTTCCATCTGTAACCTCCCCAGATTGCAAAACCTCGATCTTTCTAACAACTCTTTATCGGGTTCGCTTCCTGATAGCTTAAAGAATTGCAAGCAGTTGCAGAGATTGATACTTGCTAGGAACAAGTTCAGCGGGAAAATTCCTGCTGGGATTTGGCCTGAGCTGGAGAATTTGCTGCAGCTTGATCTCTCTGCTAATGATTTCAAAGGGCCGATACCGAATGATCTCGGCGAGCTCCAGTCTTTGTCCGGTACTTTGAACTTGTCTTACAATCAGTTATCGGGTAAAATTCCGAAATCTCTCGGGAATTTGCCTGTAATGGTGAGTTTTGATCTGAGGGGTAACAATTTAAGCGGGGAAATTCCTCAAACAGGCTCGTTTGCTAACCAAGGGCCGACAGCTTTTCTTAGTAATCCGTTGTTATGTGGGTTTCCTTTACAAAAATCTTGCAAAGATTCAGCAGAGAGTCAGCAAGAGACTCAGAATCCATCTCCGGATTCTGATAAGAATAAAAAGAAAGGCTTGGGTCCTGGTTTGATAGTTTTAATATCAGCAGCTGATGCGGCTGCTGTTGCGGTTATTGGTTTAGTGATTGTTTATGTTTACTGGAAAAAGAAAGATTCAAATGGCGGCTGCAGCTGCACTGGGAAGAGCAAATTTGGTGGAAATGAAAATGGCAACTTCTGCTCTTGCGTTTGCGTCAACGGCTTTCGAAATGAAGATTCTGAAGTTGAGGATCAAGAGAAAGCAGAGAGTGGCAAGGGTGAAGGAGAGCTGGTGGCAATTGACAAAGGGTTCACGTTTGAGCTTGATGAGCTGCTTCGAGCTTCTGCTTATGTGTTGGGCAAAAGTGGGCTGGGGATTGTGTATAAAGTTGTGCTTGGTAATGGCATTCCGGTGGCCGTGCGGCGGCTCGGTGAAGGCGGAGAGCAGAGGCATAGGGAGTTTGTTACTGAAGTTCAGGCCATTGCTAAAGTTAAGCATCCGAATATCGTCAAATTGAGGGCTTATTATTGGGCTCCGGACGAAAAGCTTCTCATTAGTGACTTCATTTCTAATGGCAACTTGGCTAATGCTCTTCGAGGTTAGTTCTCTATTTCTTTGAGTCTTTTTGTCAGATTCTGAATTTTCACCTTTTAGTTTCTAAACTTGAGGTTGGTCTTACACTAGCTGAGCACTTTGTTTTGAGCTTCAATCTAGGCATGCAATTGGGGTATGTGCGCATTGGAAAGTTGTGATATTCCGTGTTTTAGTATGAGTGATGCATGAGTGATGTTGCGGGATTAAGTTGCAGAGTTGAGCCCTGATTGGTCCACGTGGCTTACAGAATGATGGATATTGCGTCAAATGGTCCATGTGCTGCAGCTGTCATCATTTAAGATGCGCAACCATCATAACCCATTAAACATGGAGTAGGTCGTAGCCATTCCTTTATTATTGTACCCTAGAATTGCCTATCTTTTACCCTAGCATTAGCATTTTGGGTCATCCTTTGCCAGTAATCTGCAGCTTTCAATATGCCGGCAATGCAATTTTCTCTCTTTTAACCAATGATCTTGACTTTTGATGAAGTCTATAGCAGAATCGCTGCCCCTGGTGACTTAACTAGAAATAATTGAATATAATAATGGTACATGCATAGTTAGGGAAAATTTTGTCGGATTAGTTGCTCTGTTACTTGTAAATGAGAGATCTAGCGATGATAAATAGGTTCCTCATTATTGGCCTTTTGGCCGGATACCCAAACTGCTAAACAAGTGTATTCATGAAGAGTTGACGGAGAGAGGCAGTTACTGCAGGGCTGCTGCATTTCCTGATCTCTCTATCACTGGGTAATGGGTCATGATTCTCAATTTTCCTTGCTTGGTTGAGCCTTCACTCAATTAATGGCCCCGGCCCCACGTTCCACCCTCTTGGTTCCAGACTAAGGTTAATTTACACTTTCCCATATTATTTATATTATATACGTATTACAGGATTGCACACCTAAATTAGGAAACTGTTGAAGCAGCTTTCCGTGGTTCCTTCCTCCGTTGTTTTTTCTCTTTTAAACTTTTTAGAAAGAGTAACTTTAAGCAAAAAAGAAGGCATTCTTTTCAAGTTTTTCCTTTTCAAATGGAGACTTTCTTAGTTACTTCCCTTGGAAGTACTACTTGTGTCCCCCACTCATCAGAGTATTCAGTTACAAGTTTCAATTAGAAAATTCATTCAAGGCGATCAATTATGACATGGTAGCTCTTTAGCAATTTCTTACTACGTACTTTAATCTAATATTTATTACAATGTAAGTACCCACAATAATCAGTATCTATTCCTGATCTTAAAAGAGATTAATTCTACAGGAAGAAATGGTCAGCCATCAACAAGCCTCTCATGGTCAACAAGGCTTAGAATCGCTAAGGGCACAGCCCGGGGACTGGCCTATCTCCACGAATGCAGTCCGAGAAAATTTGTCCATGGGGACATCAAACCATCTAACATCCTCCTTGACAATGACTTCCAGCCTTACATATCTGATTTTGGCCTCAATAGACTCATTAACATTACTGGCAATAACCCCTCTTCTTCCGGTGGCTTCATGGGCGGTGCCCTTCCATACATGAAGACTGTCCAAACTGAAAAAACTAACAACTACCGAGCACCAGAGGCGCGAGTCCCCGGTAATCGCCCCATGCAGAAATGGGATGTCTATTCATTTGGAGTTGTGCTGCTTGAGTTGCTTACAGGAAAATCTCCTGAGCTTTCACCAACAACGTCAACTTCCATCGAAGTTCCAGACCTCGTTCGGTGGGTGAAGAAAGGTTTTGAGGAGGAAAATCCATTATCAGATATGGTGGATGCAATGTTGCTGCAAGAAGTGCACGCCAAAAAAGAAGTACTAGCAGTTTTTCATTTGGCTCTTGCTTGCACTGAGGCAGACCCTGAGGTTAGGCCAAGAATGAAAAATGTATCAGAAAGTCTTGAGAGGATTGGCACATAGCAGATATTGGTTTTATTTACTGCTACTTAATCATGCAAGGAGCTGAAATTTGCTTGAGTTAATCATGCAATGGCTTGACATCCATTTCACGGTCTATAAAGAAATCTGCGATATTAGATGAAATTTTGATTCCAAAATGTTTCAAAATGTCCCGAGGTTTTGCTGAAAATTTTAGCAATTTTTCGTAGAATCACGGGAGCATTCATGTTTTAATGTATGTAGGTATTCATATTTGTAATTTAAAATTTTTATCCAATTTTTTTTTTTTTTATTTTAGGATGCGCTTGTAATAAAATGGTAATTTTGGTATTTTCAACTTCGATTGACCATACATTTTACCATACATTTGTTCAATCTAATGGAATTGACTTTATGGGGCCTGATTTGGGAATGCTGACAAAGTTTGATTGGGTTTAAGTTTGAGAGCCCCAAATGATCAACTCGCAGGTAGCGGTGGCAAAAATACCCGTTTGGTTTGGACTCAGATTGTACCCTGGCATTGTGGGTTAGGTAGGAAGTCGAGTAAGTTTTAGGCATCACTTGATAAACTTGGAATCCGGATTTTATTAAAAATATTATAAAATATATATTATTTTAAATATTTATATTTATATGACTTATTTATTATACATATATAAAGTTTTAAACACTTAAAGTTTACATTTTCATGTCAAATTTTATTAAAATAAATTTAAAACTTATAAAATTATTACAAAATAAAAAATATATACACATATAATATTAAAAAATATAAAATTCGAATATCCGAATTAAAATTCAGCCCGGACCCAAACCCGGATTGGTTGCCCCCGGGCCGGGTCCGGCGATTGCAATGACCCAGCTCGGGTTCTGCCAACCCTACTCGCGGGTGATGCTGGATGGTCCAATTATTACTTAAACAGCCCTATTTCTAAATACACCCAACAAGATAATATCGCCGACTTTTCTATACCCCGCACTGGCAATCCCAAAACTACCATTTCCTCGTGCAAGTTACTACTTATCAGTTACCATCCTCCATGAGTAAAACACTGAAACATATTTTTTGTTCTAATCTTAAATAATGTAATATTTATTAATTGAATAATAATTTCTACGATTATTGAATAATTTATTTCATATATGTATGTCATGTTATCTGAATGAACTTTTTTATTTAAATGTAATTTGAGATATTTTAAAATATACTGCTTTATTGATTTAAATTAATGTATTATTTTAATATTTTACTCGAATTAAATACCATTTTACAATTAAACTCGAAACTTTACTCACCACTCTATTTTTTTAAGGTAAAAGTAAAAAAAAAAAAAGAATCATTATGTAATAAAAAAAAAAGTCGGTTAACTGCAACCAATAAAGGGGCTAATGAGCCAAAGTAAAATTAGGTTGACGGTCCAAAAATTTTAAAAATATGTATTATTAAACTCAGCAGCCTTTTTCTTTTCTTTCTGCAATTCTTCAATTTCTTTATTTAAAAAAAAAATCTCGTAGTTCTTGTTCAGCGAGAGCGAATCCCTCCGACGTTCATTACATCGTGACTTTTTCACACTACACTTCAGCAGGTATGCTATAAGCAAGTCTCTCGATCTTAATTCTTTTTAGAGTTCTCGATTTCGCCGTGATGCGCTCCGCATTGAATCAAAGCAAGATTCTTGCTCTTTTCTTTTCTTTTCTTTTTTGTTTTAATTTGGGTTTTGTGATGATTTCCTAATTAGTTAGGATTTCAAATAAATTTTACTCTGTTTCTTCACGTATTAAGCATGGGTAACGTAGTTTTAATTTGGCTATTTGAAAGTTTTGCAGGCGACCCGACATTGTGGTAGAAGTTTCAGATTCTTAGAATTTCAGTTAGTTGGCATGGAGGTTAGTCAGAGTAGTGATTTCAATAGTTTGTGGATGTTTTGTATTATTGGCGAATTTTATTTATTTTATTGTTTAATTTTTTAGAAAGGTGCAGCAGCTAAGCTCGTTGACTTGGATACAACAACTCAGTTATTGGAACCTGAAATAACTAATGGTGGGGGATTATTTGTACCCAATAAGGAACGGCCAATATTTAGAGCTCCTGAGGCAAAAGCACAGTCAGGTATTATCTTTGATTGGTATAATCGTATTAGCTGCTTCCTATTTGTAAATATAAGTCACTTATTACTTCAAAATATTAGTTGTTTTTCTTCACTTGGTGAACTTAAATGCCATCGTGCTAAAAGCAGGAATGATTTATGGAACAAAAATGAAATCTCTAAGGGAGGCAGCTTGGTTGCTTCCTTTGTTTCATAAACTAAAGTCATGCTGTAGTCTGGTTTCAGCTAAAAAAAATAGATCGTGTTGTCGGATTTGACATTATTTAATTTTCCTTAGCAAGGTTGCCTTATAACTACTGAGAAATCAGACTCCCATTTCTGTTGCCTTAGTTCTGCTCTTAGTTCTTTTTTTCTTTTTGGCCTAGTTATGCAAGACCCTCCCGAATGATTGTTTTAGGGCTTAGTGACATTGTAAAGGACTGATTCTACTCGAGAACAGAACCCATTAACCTGTAAGAAGCTGGAGAGGCAGTTTGTTTAGGTCTTGGGTGCCATTTGATTAGCTTAGGAATTTTTTTTTTTTTGGCGGGGGAATTCTAATCTATGCTCTATGTGCTATACTCCAACTTCCGTTGTGGTCTGCTTACTTGTATTCCTTTGTCAGTTCTTTTTTTAGTTTTTTTGGCCATATGGCTGTCCTTAAAATGGAATTCAACTTTGTCTTTTTGTGTAATCTCCCATTTAGTTGTTTTTTAAAATTTATGGGATTGCCTTCCTACTATTTGTAAACATGCCTCTAAAAATTATTCTTTTATTATGAAAGTACAAACTTTGGTGCTTTTTGTTGATCAAACATAATTGTAACAGGGTTAGGTGTCCGTGCTGTTGAAAAAGGGGGAGGTTCTCAGATTGATGCTGGATTCAAGGTCCCAAGAGTTGCTCCCATTGCAGCATCAATTGACGAGGAGGAGAAGTCTGAATCTTCTGGAATAGACGAGGTAGTGAGTAATGCCACAAATGGAAAGCGCAGCTATGCTAGTAGACGGTATCGTGAAACTTCTGCAAGCGATATAACTGATGCAGGTAAATTTCCTTCTAAGTCTTGTAGGCTAAATAAATGCATTCAATGACTAAACTGGATAATACTTTATCTATTTATCCAAGGAAATGAGTTGCAATGTTAACAAAACTTGGAATTCCAAAATCTCAACCAAGAGAACCAATAAGTTTCTTATGCCAACTTATAGTTGAAGATTTGTAGATTGGTGTTATTTTCCTGTCCCCATATTTTACTGATATTGAGCGTAATAATCTGTAAATCTCTGTCTTTGGATTTTAGTGCTAAAGGTACTCAGAACCAACTGAGAATTGAATCTATTAAGAGCTGTTACACTTTACCTATGTTCATTGAGGAGTCAGGTCTTGTTGGAAGGAATGAAATGTCCTTGACATGTTAAGAGTTGTGGAGTATTTAAGTTACATTGCTAGTGACATGTTTTAGCCCTTGTTTTGTAGTTACCTTACACGTCTTAGGTGGCTGTGGAATGGATTTCTATCTTCTCAAGATATATTTGATGTTTTTTTATAACTTCAAAGAGCAGTTGCACCAATAGGTTGTGTGCTGCTGAACATCTCAGTAGTAAGGTGAAGTGCTCTTACAGGGAGAGAAACATGACTCACATGTTTTGAATTAGAGGGAGGTGATGTTTGGGAGATGTGGTCAGAGTAGTTGCACTCTTTGGTTGTATGCTGCTTAACATCTCCGTAGTAAGGTGAAGTGCTTTTACGGGGGGAGAAACAGGACTCACATGTTTTGAATTAGGGGCAGTTGATGTTTGGGAGATGTAATCAAAGTGGGCAGTGTCGAAACTCATATTGCTTGTACCTTCTTACATTTAATTTTTCTTTTTTTTTTATGGGGTGGGGGTGGGTTGGTTCTCTGATGGTGTTGAACAGCATTTTCACTTGTAAACTCATTTAGGTGCTCTTCTGATTCAGTTTTATCTGAAATTTTATTTCCTCCTTCTTCCACTGATTATTATTATTGTTATTTTGAGATAAAACTTCTCATATTACAATTGTATTTTGTTATTTCCTTTTTTGCAGAAAATCCCATGGCTGTTGGACGGGCTGGAGAGACAGCTGGGACTCGTCGCTCAAATGAACATGCATATGTAGAAGTAAGTGTTCAATTCATATCCATACTTTCCTGTTGTCGTCGTCAATATTTAGCTTATCTCTTAATTCTTGGTGCTTCATGAAGTGGGGCGGTTTTTTGTTTGTGAAAGTGGAGGGGATCTGTTCATTTCGTTGAAATTACTGATTCATGAGATTAGAAATAATTGGCATTGCATAGTTTGTTAATTTAAGTTGGAACAGCACTTTGTTCTGATTTAGCTTTTGAATTGAAGGTTTCATCTTCTACTGGGAGTTCCTACAGTGTCTTATCTACAAGTTCCAGGCATGACAGGGACGACCGAGGTAGTGAGAGAAAGTATTTGAAGGATGACACTAGAAGTGAAGGTAGGGGGCCAAGCAGGAGAGACAATTATGATAGCAAGGGGCGGTATCGTGGAAGGGAAGCAAGAGACCGAGATGAACCAGAGTATGGTGGAGAATATGGAAGGAAGCGTAGTAAATATGAAGGCACAAGGAGGACACCAGGTATGTGATACTTCATCTTTAGAGTGTGTTTATTTTTTTTTTTTTTCTTGAATGCTTTCCACTTGTCTAAATATAGGGTACCGGCATCAGTTGGGACTTGGTGTGTTGTTGGCATGTGTTTTAAAACTTCTTTAGTACAATTGTATTATATCCTTACTCATTGAGAGACATAACTCATTTGTATCTCACTATTTGTTTTATAAATTTAGAATTAAACATCAGGAATTTTTTCATTCACCTAGTCAACAGAAATTTTTTTATATTTTTATTTGTTGCAGTATGTATACTTCATCAAATTCTTTGTTTCATTCCCATCATTGTCGGTTTCGAGAAGTCACAAAAGTTATAGAAACCTTATTGTGGACATGTAACATAGGAAGTCTCGGATATAAATTACACAAATCCAGATATGTGCATATGTATATGTATATTTGATATCTATTCTTTATTTTTTGGCTCACTTTGGAAACTATTTTCCATTAATTACAGTGGAATAAACCTTTTATTCCTTCTTTGGAAGGAATTGTAGTGGTACATCACCTGGTGAATAATATGTATACCTAGCCGAACTCATCTAAATTAATAAGCATATTGTTCTGCCTAATTTTGATGTTTGGAAATCTTGCAGGCAGGTCTGACTGGGATGATGGAAGATGGGAATGGGAAGATACGCCACGCCGGGAAGGCTACTCTAATTCCAGTAAACGCTATCAGCCTTCACCATCCCCGATGTTCGTTGGGGCCTCACCTGATGCTCGATTAGTTTCTCCCTTGTCAACACCTCGTTCCAATGGTATACTTTGAGTACATGAGATCTTTATTTTAGATTTGAAATTGCTTGTTTAAGGTGACATAGATGTCTATAATAGCTACCCTTTTATTAATTTTGGCTTTTACTTTTACTCGACAGGTTACGCTGCCTCTCCCTGGGACCACATCTCTCCTTCTCCTGTTCCAATACGTGCATCTGGATCCTCAGTTAAATCTTCAAGTTCTGGATATAGTAGGAGGTCCCATCAACTTACATTTTCCCGTGAAAGTTCACAATCATTTGAGGTATTGTGTGCTTACCTTCTGCTTGGGATTGTTTCTTTTTTACTTCTTTCTTTGGTAGTCGTTTGAGGGGAAAGCGGGCTACTTCTACATATGA
This sequence comes from Atalantia buxifolia, assembly GCA_030444775.1. Classification (NCBI taxonomy): domain Eukaryota; kingdom Viridiplantae; phylum Streptophyta; class Magnoliopsida; order Sapindales; family Rutaceae; genus Atalantia; species Atalantia buxifolia. The sequence continues at coordinate 22,942,013 of CM059837.1, read as the reverse complement.
AATTTTATCTATAAAAGCTCACCAGATTTCATTTTCAATGATGGTAATGCTTGTTGATTTTCAGGATCAAAAGCTATGTTTCTGATTGCATACTATGTTATAGTATTTGTTAATTTTACGTGTATATGTTTGCAGGACGGAGTAGCAGATGAGACCTATTCTGATAAAGAACACAACTATGAGATTACTGAAAGTATGCGTCTGGAAATGGAATACAACTCTGACCGAGCATGGTAATATATATATTTTTTGATAAAATTCAATTTGATAATTTATAATTAGATTCGTGTGCGTCATGCAATTTATGGATTAAAAGTTGTGATTCTATTTGATGATACTTTAGGGTCGTTTCTTAAGTTTTCAGAAATCTGAATTTTTGGTCATTGTTTTGATTGACTTGCATTGTAGACAATTTTTCTGTGTGGATAGCAGATACTAATGTGTTCTTAAATGGGTGGAAACTCCTAGCTTGTAATTCAGGTTTACAGTGTAAGCTCTGTTTAGGAGTTCTTTTTAGTGGCCGATGCATTATTCCCATTTCACATTTTTTTCCCTTCTTGTTTTGGTCGTGATATTCATATATGCTGCCTCGAGGTTGACAAACTTTTGACAAATATAAATTTTTGCTACACAGGTATGACAGAGAAGAAGGGACCACAATGTTTGACACAGACAGCTCGTCTTTTATTCTTGGGGATGATGCTTCATACCAAAAGAAGGAGGTGGAGTTGGCTAAAAGACTGGTATGTTTTATGCTTGTGAATTTCATTTTATGCTTCTGACATGCATTTTTGGGAACTCATTATTCCATTAATTGCTTGATGTATATGAAAAACTCATGACAATATTATGTTTTGAAGTTGATTATCTGCATATTTCTGATAGCGCTCTTCCTTTTTTTTTTTTTTTCCGGGGCACATCAACGTTGGATTGCCACATATCTAGGAATCAGGAATCACATCTATGTAACTATCTGGACAATTTTCTATGTTACTACGTACCAGAGTATTTTGAAACCTATTAATACTTTGTTGAAATATTTAGTTAGTTAACGCAATTTTAGGATTCCTTAAGTTATTTATCCAGTTTGATCTTGATAGAAATGAAATCATACTGCTTTTTTTTTCAAAAAAGTTCTGAGAAAGTCCAAACTAGAAAGTGTTATTTGAAGTTCTGAGAAACATGATTACTTGGAAGTTCTAAGAAGCTTTAGTTTCGGAAAGAAAAAAGACTGTGTGATTGACAATTGTAGTGTCTGTTTCTGTTCCATCTCATCAATTCTTTTGGCACTTGGATATCTTAATAGATTTTTATTCCTCTTAATCAATCAGTTGGAGTGTGCTTAACCGCATGGGGCTCGATATGAATTTTTTTGGTGCCATTCTGTCCTACTTGGGGTTAAACTTGTATGTAGCATTAATGAAACTTGAGAATACACGAGCATTGCCAATGACATAAGTAGTCTTCTTCTGGTGAATGTGGGCCAAATTTTTGAGACGTAAAGTTTTAATGACCTTAAATTCTATTGCTTGCAACTCTTCCAGCTTCCCAACAAAATAAAATAAGTATATTAGATGTAGGACATGTACACGCTTTGTGCATTGAGATTGATTAGGTGGCTGAGAAAAAATTGCCCATGTCTTGGTACCTTTCAGTGGGAGTAGAGGTTCATGAGTAGTGCATGAAACATGCATCATATTTTGGTTTGCATGTATGTCTGTACCTGTAACTTCTCTGAAGTATGTTCTTTTCCTTTTTTCTTTTTGGTTGGAATCGATTTGGATGGGATATATCACTTGTTTGAGTTTCTCACATATGTGGGTGCTATTTTGGATGTGGTTAAAATGTGAAGTGAATATTCTTGTTTAGTAACCTGTTGCACATCTGATGCAGGTTCGAAAGGATGGATCAAAGATGTCGCTGGCTCAGAGCAAAAAGTTGTCTCAGATTACAGCTGATAATCACCAGTGGGAAGAGAGACAACTTTTGAGATCGGGAGCTGTAAGAGGTACTGAGTTGTCGACTGAGTTTGATGATGAGGAAGAACACAAGGTTATTCTTCTTGTACACGGTAAGGGAATATTATGATAGGCATTTTTAATCCACTAATGGAAGTGCATCTGACTTCGGTTGTGCACAGATGACTGCTATATCGTTCAGCTAAATTTTCTATTCCTTGTCCAGATACAAAACCTCCTTTCCTGGATGGCAGAATTGTTTTCACCAAACAAGCAGAGCCAGTAATGCCCATAAAGGATCCCACATCTGACATGGCTATAATTTCACGCAAAGGATCTGCTCTAGTTAGAGAAATTCGTGAGAAACAAACCCAGAATAAATCACGCCAGCGTTTCTGGGAACTTGCTGGCTCACAGATGGGTAATATTCTTGGTGTGAAGAAAACAGCAGAACAGGTATTTTCCATTATAGGTGCTAATATTAAATCTCTTTTTCTGACAATATAGGTCATCCTGGCTTAATCTATTTGTGTTCTATGATAGGTTGACGCAGACACAGCTGTAGTAGGTGAACAAGGTGAAATTGATTTCAGGGAAGATGCAAAATTTTCTCAACATATGAAGAAGGGGGAGGCTGTGAGTGACTTTGCGAAGTCCAAGACCATGGCAGAACAGCGGCAGTATCTACCAATATATTCTGTGCGTGATGAGCTACTGCAGGTCTGTCTCACCATTCATTTGGTCTCATCTAGGAGAGATTTTAAGAATTTGTGAGTAATGATATCTATAGTATAGTCTTGTGATCTTAGTTTAGAAGGTCAACATTCCATGAATCCAGAAAAGAAAAAGACTATAGTTAGGAGTCTTTGTTGTCTATTCTATTCGTCTTCTCTTTTGTATCACAAGGGGAGTAACATATTACTGTCAAAAGTAGACCTAACAGTATGTCATTGCTTTTTTCTTTTTTTTTCCCTCCTTTTTTTGCCCATCTTATGCCTGAAATGCAATGAGAAGTTGTTTTAATTTCAGTTCAATGATTATCATTTTGCCCTTTGAATCAAACATCATAATGGGTGTGTTTCACTAATCTGATTTGCATGTCAATTGGGCAGGTAATTCGTGAAAATCAAGTGGTGGTAGTCGTTGGAGAAACTGGCTCTGGAAAGACTACTCAACTGACGCAGGTAACTCCTTGCATTGCAATAACCTTTACTTTTACTTGTTTGAAGATTTTTGAGATTGTGCCAAATTAACAGGATCTGACATGTGGATTTTGGTGACAGTACTTGCATGAAGATGGATACACTACAAATGGTATAGTGGGCTGTACCCAACCTAGGCGTGTTGCAGCTATGAGTGTTGCAAAGAGAGTCAGTGAAGAGATGGATACTGAGCTAGGCGATAAAGTTGGATATGCTATACGTTTTGAGGATGTGACTGGACCAAGCACCCTAATTAAGGTAAGTAGTTTTGTTCCTCTACAAAAGCAAGCATTTTCAACCAATTATATATGTTGTGCTTTTACTTTTATTTGAGCACAAAATCTCTTGGTATAAACCGCTGTGACTGATGATGGACTCTGCCTTGATATTAATAACAACTGTATAATTGGTTGTTTGCATTTCTCATTTCTTCAATCATTCCGAGTGGTTTGGTTGTGATATCTTTTTACTTGCTAAACATTTGCATCTTCAATTTTACAGTACATGACTGATGGAGTACTTCTACGTGAAACTTTGAAAGATTCTGATCTTGATAAATATCGGTATGGGAATTTATTTATTTATTAATTTTTTAAAATATCTTTTTCTATGTTCAATCTGCAATCAAAACAAAATTATTCATTGTCAATGGTGTTACTGCTGCAGAGTTATCGTGATGGATGAAGCACATGAAAGATCACTAAGCACAGATGTACTCTTTGGAATATTGAAAAAGGTGGTTGCCCGCCGTCGTGATTTCAAGCTTATTGTAACATCTGCAACTCTGAATGCACAGAAATTTTCTGATTTCTTTGGAAGGTATTTTCTTTTTCACATTCTACGATAAAATATTGTTGTCTCCTGCTTACATAATAGAGGTAATTCTGAATTTGTTTTGCAGTGTACCAATATTCCACATCCCGGGAAGAACCTTTCCTGTGAATACTTTGTACAGTAAAACCCCATGTGAGGACTATGTTGAAGCTGCAGTAAAGCAGGCTATGACTATCCACATCACCAGCCCTCCAGGCGACATCCTAATCTTCATGACTGGCCAAGATGAGATTGAGGCAGCATGTTTTGCCCTTAAGGAGCGCATGGAACAGCTCATCTCCTCCACCAAGAGAGAGGTTCCTGAACTCTTAATACTGCCAATATACTCGCAGTTGCCAGCTGACTTGCAAGCAAAGATATTCGAGAAAGCTAAAGACGGCACTCGCAAATGCATTGTTGCCACCAACATCGCTGAGACATCGCTGACCGTAGATGGAATTTTTTTTGTCATTGACACAGGTTATGGTAAAATGAAAGTTTACAACCCTAAGATGGGTATGGATGCTCTTCAAGTTTTCCCTGTCAGCCGTGCTGCTGCTGACCAGCGAGCCGGACGTGCTGGTAGAACTGGGCCTGGTACGTGTTATAGACTCTATACGGAGAGTGCATACCTGAATGAAATGCTGCCCAGTCCTGTGCCGGAGATCCAAAGGACCAACCTTGGCAATGTGGTGTTGTTGCTTAAGTCTCTTAAAATTGATAACCTGCTGGATTTTGATTTCATGGACCCACCACCACAAGAAAACATGTTGAATTCTATGTACCAGTTGTGGGTCTTGGGGGCACTTAACAATGTCGGGGCTTTGACTGACCTTGGCTGGAAAATGGTGGAGTTCCCGCTGGACCCCCCACTTGCTAAGATGCTTTTGATGGGTGAACAGCTAGGATGCCTAGATGAGGTTTTGACAATTGTATCTATGCTTTCAGTGCCATCAGTATTCTTCCGGCCTAAAGATAGGGCAGAGGAGAGTGATGCAGCGAGAGAAAAATTTTTCGTACAGGAGTCTGACCACTTAACTCTGCTTTATGTTTACCAGCAGTGGAAAGAGCACCAGTATCGGGGAGATTGGTGTGAGGAACATTACTTGCATGTTAAATCATTACGAAAGGCCAGAGAGGTGAGATCCCAGCTGCTGGATATTCTCAAGACGCTTAAAATCCCGCTAACATCCAGTGGGCCTGATTTCGACATTGTCAGAAAAGCCATCTGTTCTGCATACTTCCACAATGCTGCAAGATTAAAGGGTGTTGGGGAGTACATTAATTGCCGGAATGGAATGCCTTGTCATCTGCACCCCAGCAGTGCTATTTATGGTTTGGGTTACACTCCGGAGTATGTGGTTTATCATGAATTGATCTTGACAACAAAGGAGTACATGCAGTGTGCAACGGCTGTGGAGCCCCAGTGGCTGTCAGAACTGGGACCCATGTTTTTCTCAGTAAAGGACTCAGACACTTCAATGTTAGAGCATAAGAAGAAACAGAAGGAATCAAAAACGGCAATGGAAGAGGAGATGGAAAATTTGAGGAAGATACAAGCAGATGAAGAGAGAGAAAACAAGTTGAAAGAAAGAGAGAAGAGAGTGAAGGAGCGGCAGCAGGTGTCAATGCCAGGTTGGCGGCAAGGCTCTACCACTTATCTGAGACCAAAGAAGTTTGGTTTGTGAATGTAAATTTTGCTTTATGAAATTGTTGGAGGTTATTTTTATTTCCGGAAGAAAAGCAGTATCCTGGAGATAGGAACAGAAAGTCTCCCATTTGTATGTAACACTGAAAGAATTTATACAAAAAGAAAAAATAAAAAAAAATGTATCAAGCTTCCTTCTTTTCTTCGATTTTCAGCCTTTTCATCGTACTCGTACTCCCTACTTTCTTTCCTCCTTGATGAGACTAGAGAAGCAGTAATGCAGTATTTAGACTCAACAGTTTGGAAACAAAAGCGCCTTGCAACCGCAGTTTCGTGACTTTCAATTCTATTCTACGATGGTGGTGCTAATTAGGGAATTGGAATTTAGAATTTAAGTGATCTGTCTAGTAACCAAACTAGGAGGAACGGGAGTTGAGTGTATGAGGTTTACATATTTTGGGAATAGGGATTAAGATCTCGATCTTTAAGGGAGATGCGAATCAAGTTGTCATTCTAGGAACTACTTATTTTATTCTATTAAGTTTTTATAATCGCTAAATTAGTTTAAATTAAGTTTTGTTATTTTTATATTTTGATTCTTGTAAAATTCATAAAAATCCCCTGAAGTTTTGTAATATTTGTAAATAGGTTGTTCATTATTTTTTATTAATAATAATAATTTTTGATAATAATAGTATTAATATAATAATAATAATAATAATAGCATTAATAAATCATCATCGTTATTGTTGTTGTTGTATTAAAAACAAATAAAGTGATTTAAAGGAGAGGGATGTAAGGACTGCCTTGTTATATTTGAGGTGTTCTCTTACAAAATGGAAGAGGTTAGCTGTGAAGATTGAGTGTTTGACGAAAAGGAGGAAGAAGACCGGATAAAAATAAAGATGAAGGCCAGCAAACAAAAGCTTATTGAATCCTGCAAAACAGAGCCAAAACTGACGTTATTGGCGGCTTCAATGTCAAATGGATTTTGAAGCTATCAACAATGTTATTGAATATACTCTTAAAAAAAAAAAAAAAAAAAGTGAGTGAGTAATGTTTTGAGTGAATATGGAAGTTAGTTACTGTTTGGAAGATATCCTTGAGGTTTTGTGGAGTGTGCCCGAGGGTTGTTTTGGTAATTTTATATATATGGCGCTTAGCTAATGGCTGTTATCTTTCAGATGAGGACATTTGTGTAATTTGATTTATGGTCCCGAGATGGTGACATTCATAGACTTGGAAAGTAAGAAACCTCCGACCACCCTTCTGCCTCCAAGATGGGGCAGGCAACCTCTCCAGCTTGTGGTCTTGCTGCTTTTTAGGGCACAACAAAAAGTAGCGGACATGGCATTCTTCCATTGCTCAATCGATGAATCTTCGTTTCTATTGGTTTCTCATTCTTAGTCAAAGATTGATATTTTTGATTTCTCACATAATGACGTTCAATGTTCATGTGCGGGCTCTAGCCACTAAAATCTAACTTTCTATAATATCCTTTGACACTGTATATTTTATCAGAACTGTACTTTTTCTTTCAGTTGCTTATCTTCCAGTTCTTTATGAGTTATCCTAAAGTTTTGGTCAAATAAAATAATTTTATTTGATTGACTCTTCTTGCGACGTGTCACTATATTATTGGTTCATATTTTTATCCATATTTCCTCCCAAACAATTATTATTATTTTTTATTGTTATTATTGTTATTAATATAATAGTTACAAATAATATTAAGTATGGCAATTAACAAATAATATTTTAGTAATTTGTAATAATTTATTCTTATTTTAAGATAAAATAAACACATAAATAGAAATACAACCTATTTTAATTTTAATTCTCATAACTTAAATAAATAATTTATTTTAATTCTCATTTTAATTTCAACTCATTCCAATCTCGTTTCAATTATCACTATGTTAATGCATCATAATAACATGCATGCTCAAATTCAATTTTAAATGCTACTCGATGAATTGTAATATTTCTTTTTCTTCAAAATCAAATAATTTTAAAAATAATCCTTCAAATTAAAATTTCTTCGAAGAAGAAAATCAAAATCTAAACTAAACACTCTTTTTTTTTTTCCTTCTAATTTCTCATGAGTGACGTGGCGTCCTCATTGGAGCTCTCTCTTTTTGTTTCTTTACTTTTATTTTCTCGCTTCACATCAACTCGCTACTTGCTCAATACGCGAAAAAGAAAAAATTATTCTCGCCGTTGGACAATCGGATTTCGGAGAGCACTTTGGAATTCGTTATCATTCATTCTAAAACTCTACGGTATCCCAAATCTCGTCTTTGCTTCACTGTAGCTTCGATTGAGATTATTATAATTTTTTTTTTTGGGTTAAATATTCGTCAGTAATGTCTGTCATTTTATAGATCTGAAGGAGAAGTAATCAAATTTAGGAGATCGCAGGCATGGTAAAGTAATTCTTGGTGTTTCAATTTAGAGAGAGCAACGATTAACTTGGTTTGATAAAAAAAGAAATTGCTGAAATTACATGTTCTTAATTTTGCAGTCGGCACTCTTCAATTTCCATTCCTTTCTGACGGTTGTCCTGTTGGGGATTTGTACGTGCACTTATATAAAGATGCAATTTCCAGCAATTCTTGAACATAGAACTGGGTATGTCTTATGCCAATTTAGTTTGTTTTGTCCAATTCAAGTATCTATCATTTGGTATTTCATATGAGATGTTGCATTGGATTTTCTTGCATTCCTTTACTCCATTAGATTAATGAATGCTGAACATATATTTGTATGACTGTGGAGATACAAATATCATTATTTGAGAACTTACTACAACCGTCCCTTTGGATGGCCTGCCACTTTTTGCCCTGAGCTCCTCTCTGATATTTTTTCTGCCAAGCTTTTTATCACTTGGGGGCAATTTGTTCCCTTGAACTCATGTGATAATAGAGGGTAAGCGTTGATGTTTGGTGGCTAAGGCAATATCAGGCCTTTGGTCCTTTGACTTACCCATTTTTTTTTCCCAAAAAGAAAAGTGAAGTCTTTTTGCTTTCTCTAATGGAACTTGGTAATGAGTTATCAATCAAAGATTTAATGTAGCCATGTTTAGGAGGGGTTAATGCTTTTATGAGATATTTACTTAGTTTGCTTTAGTATGTTTGATTTCTTGATCACCCCATTGATTTGCTGAAATTTGGTGGCAGTAGGACTAACAATTATAAAATGCTAATCTGACAGGTTTCGTGGTTTCTTCTGGAAAGCAGCTAGGATTGGTAGGCTTCCTTGACTAGAGGCTTTACCATTATGTTATGCCTTTTTCTTTTGCACAGTAAAGATTTTTTTTTTTAAAAAATCATTTCCTTAAGTTATATTAAGTCATGCAAATAATTTTCTTTGTTAAGGTGGACTATTGTATAATAATTAGTGGAAAGAAGAATATGGATGCAAATTAAAACATTCCAGAGCTTTTTACCTTTTCCCCTTCTTCTATGAAGAAAAGGACGCTGCTGGCCGGTGGATTAGATGGTGATGGATTGGAGTGGGATGAAGTTAAGGATCAAGTATTACAAATAGTAAACAAAAAGAAAATTGAAAAGTAATTAAAAAATTTGAAGATGGGGAGGATGTGCCACATCTAAGGACTCCATCAGACGTGGCGACTTTATGCAGCACTCTGAAATCTAATCTATGTGTAGTGTTGTCAATGGGTATAATGATGATGCACCAGGTCATTATTGGAGTCTTTTGGTGCTTGAAAAGTCCATGATTTCAGCTATCATTTGGGTTCAAGTAAGCGGGCTTGCACTTGAATTTTTTTAAAATATGAGATCGTCCTGTGTGTGAAAACATAATCTAGTAATGGAGGGCCTTCTATTTCTTAGTCTTACTGGAGTTTAAAATGTCTTAATCAGTGTTTATTGCAAACCACTAGGTATTTGTTGCACCATTTATTGCCTTGATGTTGGACTTGGTCTTATTTTGTTGCACCATTTATTGCCTTGATGTGCATGCTTTATAATTCACCAGGCTGAAACTAACTTGTGCGGATGCTGAAACAGGTGAGCGTTTGAGCCCCTGGGTTGCTGTTGGATGCTTTTCAATGGGGCTTTCAATAATCTTTTTCTAACAAAGAAACATCTTGTCTATTTAGAAGTAAGGTCCATCTTTTTCCATTTCTGGTATTTTATGTATATGTCAGCAAATGTGTACTTCCTTGAAATTCAATATTATTGAATCGTTTGTCTGATATACGAGTATTTGTCAGACACTATTTTGTGACTCATTTCTTGTTTTCTAGCCATAGTAGCATTCTTTAAAAACTTTGTTTACTGATGTGCAAGTGTTGTGCAAAGAACCATCTGTTTTAGAATGTCTATACTATGAGAAATGGTCTTTGGAGGTTCTATATGGAGTGCATTTTACAAATTATTGATTAACTTGATCTGATTTTAATTTTAACCAGAATATATTATACTTGCTTCTATTTTAAATTTGGGAGCTTGGGTGATGAGAATTTGTCATCTGCCAACTTGGGTCAAGAGTAATGTGGATGTCATTTTTATTAACATTTTCTATATGTTGGTTGAATTATTGATTCTGATTGACAAGCTTCATCAGTGGAAAAGTACAATTTTTTTTACCCCTTCAAGGATCTTCCTGGTTTTATGATTTTCAGGTCTGATTTTATGTGGATATAGTGCGTGTGCTAGGAGAGGGGAAAGAGAGAGAGGAGATGGTTTTAGTGAGTTGTTGTTCTAAGTAATCACACTTGTTATTTACATAAACATGGTATGAGTTGATGCGAACTCTAACATGGGAGAAGATGAGGATGAAAAAACACAAGATCAAGCAGAAATTAGTGCAGTGGGAGACTTCAAGTGTGCAGGAAGACAAGCAATGATGTAAATTGTGAATTTATGCTTGAATCTTCTCAAGACCAAAACCTTCCCTCCTCCCCAGTGAAATATAGATAAGAGTATCTTCTTGACTGGTTTCTTCTTAGCGTTCTTGTTCGTGATCATCATCTCTTCATTGTTTTCTTCATCTTCTCCTCCCCAATGAAGGGGATAGCTCCTCAAGAAAACCCTTCTGTTATTGTAGTCTTCATTACGAAAGCTCCTTGTTCTCATCCCATTTTCCTCCTTGCCTTTCCTATCCATAATTTGATAGTTGGTGTCGATGGTGTAATGAAGAATGGCTCTTATATAAGAGAGAGAGAGAGAGAGAGAGAACGAGAGGGAGGGAGCTCTATCTATTTGCTAAAGGACATGGTGCATCTGGAGCAAAGGACAAAGGAGTGATAATAATAAAATTTGCTAACTGATTAATGATGGTGAACCCTTGTATTTGGCTTTTCCTTTTGTTTCAAGATTAATTGAATCTCTAAAGTTGCATATTTAAAATGCAGTACTTTATGATCGCTTAGTGGATCAGATGGTTTAACAGGGCATTGTGTCTGCACTTTTGCGGATCTGATGCTGTTGAATTTTCATTCTATCGGTCATATCATAAACTCTGAATGCGGTCACTTTATCGTCAATTTTTGTAGTATATAGTGGAATACTAATATATTTGGGAAAAAAATGTTCTTACTGAATTCTCTTTGCATAACTGTATAGTTTCTCTTTGTTGAATATGCTCCTCTTGTTCTTCTCACAAGAGCTAACAAGAGAAGCAACATTGTCAGTATCGAATCTGATAATCCGATGGGCTTATAGTTTCCCTTTTCCTTTCATCGTGGTGGCTTAGTGATATATTAGTACTTAATATGTGCTTTCATTTTGCACACATGACCCAGACGATGCTGGATTGAAGTCTTTCGGGTTAAGTATCTGTGGACCGACCATACAAAGACACATTGAAAAATAAATAAATAAATAAAAAGGTTTAAGCAACAATTTCAACGCAGTTGATTTTTGTCATTATCTGTATACAGCTAGAGCCTAGAGGACAACTTCCGTGGTTTGCCGTTTGGGGGGCTTACGAATCCAAAGTTTCCAGATGGTAACTCATTGATTTATTTGTTTATCTCGCCCTTAAAAGAAAATTAAAAATAAAAATAAAATAAAACGGGCAAGGCACGTTGAAAACGATAACCATATTTCAGCATCTCAAGTTCTATTAATTTGTTTGATTAGATGAAAATGATTTGAAGGGTTTAGCAGTTTTATAGAGTTTATGGAGTTGGACTTTTCTCTTATTTAAATTGGCAAGTTCTGCGGACAATTGCTTTGGACTATACAATCATTATGGCCCTTAGAAATTTAAGGAAGAAAGTTGTGTATATCATGTTATTTAGGATCCGGTTACAGTGTAATTGTGAATGCAGATTTCTGATTCTTGTGACCAACCGTTGGATTCACTTAAATTGATGTGGTCCACTTAAATTCTCACCCATCCAACGATTGGGTACAACTGTGGCATGGTATCACAATTGCACCATAATTTTATCCTGTTATTTATGGTTTTTATTTTAATATATTTAATCATGAAGTTTAGACAAGACGGGTAGCAAAATGAGTAGCTGAAGAAAAGAACTCTCAAAGACTAAAGAAAGCTGGTTGGCAAGCAAAGCAGTGGTGGGGAAAACTAAGTGGAGGGATTATATATGAAAGCTAATCATGGTTAGTATTTCCATGTCTCTTGCATTTGCGTACGGAAATTCTACAGTAATTGTGTTTCTAAATTTAATAACGTTATCAATATTATAAAAATAATCGTAATAATAACACTTTTATTTTTTAAAATAATTAAAACCATGGCGTGGCTCCCTTCACAAGTAATATAAAGATCTTGATTACTTGTTCGCGCAGAGGTGATGGTTGTGGAGTGGTCAATTCATATTTTCAATGAGCCATGATTTGAAGAACCCTTTCAATACAAATGTCATATTGAACCAAACAATTGGGAAAGAAGGTTAGGCAAACCTTTAGCCAGGACATGATTATTTTGCTGCTTCATTCCAAATTTGACACCCGCCAAGGCACTAGCTATTCTTATTCATTTCCTTCAAGTTATTCTTAATCGTTTTACGAAATTTTGTAAAGGGCACAAATCTCCAAGGTCCAAATATGGTTAATTCTTTTTTTATATCCCATGTAATATAAAATTAGGATTCGTCGGAGAAAGTTGATTAAATCTATGCTACTTTTGCGATGATAATTGCGCGTAGTTCTTCTTGCTCATTTGCTTTTCATTATCCCTGATCATAACAATAAGCAGCAACCAATAATTAATATGTGGAAGCTTGACTGTGCAGTGTAACCGCTAGATCGAGACATAAATTTTTTTTTAATGTAAGTGCTTCAATGCTCTACGGCCTATGCAGCAGAGCAGGTAGTTAAGATATGGACCTCTTTGGACTTTGTGCTGGCAGGATTTGGACAAGAGAAATTACATCACTTCAGTGCAGAGGTGGTAGGACCAGCAGCTTACACTCCGTCGTTTGTCATTTGGATCAGTGAGTTGTTTTATTGCGGGATCTATTATTTTTTAATTAAATTTTAATGGAAAAGAACCACTTGAAATCCGTCATGGTACCCAGTTATTCTACCAAATGATAGAGGTGAAGAGACTGATCCTACTACCTCATACTCACTCATACAAGTTTTTCACTAAAAATACACACTGTATAAAAGGATTGAAGGCTGATGATGAAAGCCACTTTCCTGTGCAACTTGCCCCCCTTAATGAGACGTGATGCAATTTTGAAACTTATTAGAAGAAGGATTGAAATTGGTGGATTAATTAGATTGTCCACTATAACATCAATCACTAAATATATATATGAGTAACATCAGTAGATCATTAGTACTCCAAATATATATTCCTATTGATTTTCTTCTTTCCTTTTCTACCTGTATTGAAAAGATATACAATCGCAACTCTCGCTGTCTTTTTTTTGTTTTTGTTTTTGTTTTGTTTTTGCCATTTTGGATGGAAAAAGATTTGATTTGGAAATGATAAAGAAGGGAAGCGCATACTTTGTTTCCATTTCCATAGATTTTTTGTGCGGTAGTAACAGTTAAACACTGTAGCTGCACAAGTCATAATGCTATTATTAGCACAATAATGATGACTTTCTAAAGATAAATAATGGAACCAACCAAAAAGCTACTTTTCGTTACTGTCGCGTTGCAGAGAGCCATCGAAATTTACCCATAACTTTGTCAAACATAAATAAATAAGATGGTGAAATTGAAGGGGTCCCATGTCTGTAAATGCCATTACTTGGCTTTCAAGACCAATCAACTTTCAACTCCCTCCTTCCTCATAGACTTTAGTTGTTTTAACAACTTATGTTTTCTCTCCTCCTTGAAGCATAAAGCCAACCAACAGTGTCAGAGTCTTTCTTTTCTTTTCTTTTTCTTCTCTTTCCTGCGGTTAGAAAAGAACAGAGTTTTGAATTTGCTGTGATGAATGCATAGCATATAGCCATACACTTTAGAGTTTGGTTCAAGAAATGGGAAACTGTGTTTCGAATCATAAAAGCACAGACATGAAACTCACTGTCCAAATTCAATCACCCATTAAGGAGAACAAGACAGTCAAGACTGACCAACACATGGCTGCTGGTGCTGGACATAGCTTCTTGCCTCAGACGTCAGCAATGGGACACGTGGATAGCTTCCTAGACTTGAGTATGATTCCATCATTCTTTTTTACTTCTCATAAGTCATACATACGTTGTTGGTCATGATTGTAAGTATTTTGTATGCTTAGATCTTACATGTTGGGCTTATGCTTCTTTGTCCTTCTTGATTTTGAGTCAACAACTTTTGTTTCCCCTAGCATATTTGTGTATTTCTTTTATGATGACTTTATGTATTGGGTGTCTTGGTGGGAATCAGTATGCGCCTGAGTTTGCTTGCTTATGATCTATGGCAGCAAAAGGAGCCAGCTTTCTGAGAGGCACATACTCATTGATAATATTGTCACTTGTATCTCGGGAATTTTTTTAAGAAGTATCACTATAGAAATGACTTTTAGATTTTAGAATATCTGCTGCTGAACATTGCAAGTACTTGATAGTTCTCCGATTGTTGAAATGTTTTGTTACTGAATTTATATGTTTTTTTTTCTTTGATAATCTCATAAAGGTAAAATTCTTATGGCAGTTGAATTAGCAAGCATTATAGATGTATAGATCAAATGCGCAATACATCATAAAGAATAATGGATTTTGTGTTGTTAGTAACTCTTCTCAGAAAATATTTGCAAAATGTAGTCCATAACGTCAATAGATTGTCTTCTCTTCAGCACTATGTTTGGGTCACAGAATAATTTCCATCTTCTTTTATTGTAGAAATATTTGGCAACTTAATTTTCTATGCTTTAATAAATTGTTTTACCGTTGGCTTATGCTTGCTACTGATCTGGAATATGCATATTTTCTTTACAGGTATCAAAGAGGAAGCCTTTCTTGATTCCCATCCCTGGTTAGACTCTGATTGTGAAGATTACTTCAGTGTCAATGGAGGTGAGATTAAGTTTGTAGCAGGAATTTTTTATTTTAAGTGGAGCATTTTATTTTACTTGGATCCTCATCCTCTACTGATAAATAGTCTCAAGATTAAGCTTTCATCTTGTGTTTTCTAACTAGTCTATATTTGTGCAGATCTGACCCCATCTCGTGGTAACACTCCAGTCCACGAGAAAAGCTTCATAGAAGATCCTGCTCCTCAACCTCAACTTGATAAAATTCCTCATACGGACACTGTACCTGATTCTATATCTAAACCCTCTCCTACGCTATTTGAGCTCTTTCGTGAGAGTTTCGGTGATAACCCTGCCAATGGGAATCAAAATTTACATGGCCATAATGAAGCAATACCAACCATTTCTCCACCAAAATCTACTAGGAATCCTTTCACTAGCAGCAGTGAAACATCTCCATACCGAGTTTCCCATGACAGGAAAGAGAACTCAATTCAGTCTGCTCAATGCTGTATTCCAAGTTTTATGCGGAGCAGGAGCTTTTCTGAGAGAAAAAAGAGGCTTAGCTCAGCAAACACCGATGGACAGTAAGTCAAGTTTGTACAACTTCTTTTTTTTTAAACTTGGGAAGATAATTAAACTTCTTAACCACCACAGCCGTATGAAGCAAAAACCTGAAATCCCATTTCAATTTTTCTTCGCCAGAAAAGATGTAGCGTGATCTATGTACCGTGCTTTGTGTATCAATATATTCCTGCAAGTAATTGGAGGTTTGTCTTTGGAAATTTGTACTGTTATTAAATTGTCGTAATCCTTGTAATCCATCTTTGTGTTTCTTTTTGGAGTTCTTAAGTCATCCACAATCATCAATAGAGGGAAGGCAGCATCTTGTTACTCTTTGATTCTATGATATGTCTAAATCTATTTATCAGTTTACCATAATCTGGAAATGAGATAGAGGTCAGTGTCTTGATTTTCGAAGAGGTAGGAACCCCAATCTTGCATGAAAAATGGGCCATTACAATTTCTAATCCACTTAGTGTGTAATCTTCATCATCATGAATGGCAAAAACAAGTGACCAGAAGATACAAAGAATAATTGGCCCAAAAGAGGAAAAACAGACAAAGAGAGTCAACCAGGAGGAGCATGGGAGTGTCCAATGCAAATGAATTCATCGTTCCTTCTATATTCTTCAACTGAATCTGAAGTCCATTGGTCTTCGGCTTACAACTCTGCTCACCATGATTCTGCTGTGACCACACAAAAGAAAACAAGATTTAAGATTTAGAGTAAGTGAAAACTTCAGAAACGACCATAAAATAATTCAAAAATGCATTCTTACCTATTACTGATGGCCTCGGTTGTCTTTCAACATCTACCTTCTTCTGAAGACAAGCCATACAAATTGCAATTCTGCACAAAACCAATCTTTCATTTCATCGATGAACTTAAAATAGAGCATTTCTCCAAGAGTTTTTTATTATCAAAGTTCCACAGAAAGTCCGGAATCCAATAATGAATCGGAGTCCCATGCTCAAATAGAAACAATAGCTCTTCAGATCCATCTTCATCTTCCACTTCTCCATCCTCCACTCCAGCATTCCGAAGGTCTGATGAGCATTTGGTTGTCAATGAAGGACCCCAAAGGTGAGCATTACACACGTAAATGGTTGGATCACTGAAGGTTTGGAATTGTTTGGTTAGTGGAATTGGACCTGTCAAATCGTTGTATGACAAGTTCAAATGACTGAGGCGAGTCATTGAAGACATGCTTGGAGGAATTGGACCCGAAAGATGGTTACTTGAGAGGTCACGAGTTTCCTGTAAGATGGTTCTGTGATAAATTCAGGGAACCCAATGCTGACAGATTTGCCATCTCATTTGGTATCTCTCTAGTCAAGCTATTGCTTGAGAGGTCTTCTATGACATTAAAAATTGGGATGATCTTCGTATATTCATTTTGTCTTCCTTTCACAACCAAATCTGCAACCTGGTAGAAAGAGCCCTGTGGGGTTGAGGGTAGAAATTTAAGAAGCGTGCCCATATCTTCAAAGCTTTTAGCTTGCTTAGACAGCTGGGGATGGATCCGGATAGATTATTATGAGAAAGGTCCAAGATGTGAAGATATGAGAATAGACACAGCTGCTCTGGAACGCTTCCAGTTAACATGTTAGCTCAAAGTCCTAAATATGACAGAAAGAATATGTTTCTTTTTATCGGTATGGTTCCAAAGAATCGATTCTCTCCAAGATCAAGGGCTAACAAGGTTGTACAATTCTGTAAAGCTACAAAAAGTTCCCCTGAAAGATCATTCCTGCTGAGTTTCGGCCACACAAGTGAAGGTACTGAACAAGTTTATAACCATCAGTTCCTCTAGAGGCTGGAATGCCTCCAGATAGGCTGTTGTTTGACAAGTCTATAACCATCAGTTCCTCTAGACCCTCCCAGTTTGAAGGGATTTCTCCAGATAGATTATTGTTTGATAAGTTGAGAAAAGAGAACTTCTTTATTTCAAATTTGCTTCGTGTATATGGTTCAATTTTGAAGTTTTAAACTTGACAAATTAAAAAAAAAAAGATTGAAGTTTTAAAGTTGAATGTTATGGTGACAAATTAAGATTATCATTTTAAGCTTAGATCCTATGAATTAGGAAGCCCCCTTTTTTAGAAGTGCATCGAGCAGGCTAGCCGAAAAAGAATATTTGGGTGCATCTGTGAAGGCGTTCGTAAATTACCTTTTTGAAACCTACTCAGTTTTTCTTGATTAATTCCAAAAATTGATGGGAAAATGAATTTTATCCTTGTTTGGTGCAGAGCCTGAGCTTCCGTGACAGAGAAAGAAGCGAAGTCTTGCCAACGCTTGTGCGTTCAGTTAAAGTTTCTATTCGGTCTGTTGTTTTTAGCATTTAATCTACTAAACTGGCATATCTGTGATTCTGTGAACGTGAGAAGCAAAAACTCCGAATCCTATTCAAATTGACTCTATTTTCTTTATTGGGGAATTTAGTTTTAGGACATTTATCGAGTTTCCATTATACATCTTTGGATTTCTATTCAGAGGGTATATGATTTAATAATTTATCTAGTATTACAATTATAATGTTTCTAGCTTGTGTATCAATTTATCTTGGACAAGAAAAAATGAGACAGAAGCCGGTGTCATGATTCATAAGGTAGGAAATTGTTCAGAAACGCAATTTTACAGGATACATTACAAAGCTTTTGTAGTTGTTACGATATAGATGCTAACCATAACTAGTGACCACAACCACAAGAAAAAAAAAATAAAAGTCAACCACCGGTAGGTCCTTTATTCTTCAGCTCTGCTTTTGCTCAAGATTGCTTGTCCATTGTTGACGATTTATGTTCACCATGTTCCTGTAGTGACCGCGCAACAAATGACATAAGAAAAAAAAGAAGTGAATCGAAGACAAAATACTGTAAAAAGATTGAAGATGGATCTTACCCTGTCACTGCTGATGTGATCTTTGCGTTCACCTTTCCCTTCTTTTATTTAAACGAGCAACATAAATTGCAATGACCACACAGAGCCTATCTTTCATTTCATCTATGAACCTGAAATAGGCATGTCCCCAAGAAATCTTTATCATCAAGGTACCACAAACAGCCCAAAATCCTACGATGAATCCGAATCTGAATCCCATGCTCACATGCAACCATAAATTTCCAGACCCATCTTCATCATCATTCTTTTCTCCGTCCTTACCATCTTCATCCCCAAGACCTGGCGAGCAATCAATGGTCAATGGAGGACCACAAAGGCCAGGGTTGCCCTCGTAAGAACGATTATTGAAGCTCCCAAACTGGTTAGTCGAAGGAATTGGCCCTGACAAGTTATTATAAGACAAGTCCAAATGGGAAAAAGAAGTCAGAGAAGTCATGCTTGGAGGAATTCGGCCTGAAAAATGGTTATGTGAAAGATCAAGTGATTCCAGCTGTTTCAAAATCCCAATATTCTCCGGTATCCTTCCACTCAGTTGGTTAGACGATAGATTCAGAGTAACCAAGGTTGAGAGATTTGTTATCCCTTCCGGTATCTCCCCCATTAAGTTGTTTCCTGAAAGATCTATGATTCTCAGAAGTGCGATTCTCTTCTTGTATTCATTTAGTTTTCCTTTTGCAACCACCTCCACACGCTCAGAGAATTCTATGTGATCGGCTGAGGGAAATCGTTCATAGTAAACACTAGAGAACTTGAAAAATCGCATATTGCCGATACATCTGGGGATGGACCCAGATATGTTGTTATATGAAAGATCTAGGACACGGACATTGGGGAAGCCGTGGAGCTGTTCAGGTATGTTTCCAGTTAACATGTTGCCTTTAAGTATAAGATATGACAGAAAGAAAACATTTCTTCCAATGGGTATGGGCCCAAAGAATCTATTGCCTCCAAGATCAAGAGCTGTTAAGCTACTGCAATCTGGCAAAGAGGTAGAGAGCTCCCCTGAAAGATTGTTACCTCCCAGTCTCAACCAATAAAGTGAAGGAAGTGAGCAAATAGAACTCGGAATTCCACCAAAAAATTCGTGGTTTGACAGGTCAATGACACTCAGTTTCTCCAGAACCTGCCAGTCGTTTGAAGGTATTTCTCCAGAGAGAGAATTGTTTGACAAGTCGAGAAAGGTCAAATCCCTCATTTTAAGCATGGATTGTGGAATGGTGCCATTTAGGTTGTTTGTGGAAAGGTCTAGGTCTTCCAATGTTGACATTTCATGGCCTATGTTCAAGGGAATTGCTCCAGAGAGAAAATTGCTCCTCAAGGAGAGCTTTCTCAAATTTGACCAGAGTGGGAGTGGACCTTCAAAATAGTTGAATCCCAAGTCAATACTTCCTTGATCACCAGCAAAATTACCGGAACTGATATTTATTGACCTGGGAAGCACTCCTCTTAGTTGATTATATGAAAGGTCCAACCAATAAACCCGTGATATTAATCCCCAAAACCAATCGGGTATGGTGTCTGAGATGGCAGCATTTGATAATGTTAGTTTAAAAACACTTGCTTGAGTTTTAAGCCAAGAAGGAAATGCAGGACCCAATTGGCAATCATTAATTGCCATCTGTTGTAGGCTGAAGGGAGGAATCCAATCTGATCTCATTGTGAAAACCAAAGATTTGTTTGAAGATGACAAGTAAAGAGAATTCAATTTTGTGAGATTCTGAAAATGATTTTCTGTGATAATACCTTTCCATGAATTCCAATACAGATTCAATGTGACTAACTCTGCAAGTTGTCCAATATTTTCCGAGATCGTCCCATTCATTCTGTTAAAAGATAGGTCGATTGCTCTCATGGACGACAAATTTCCTATAGATGTCGGAAGTGGACCGGAGAAAGAGTTTCGTGAGAGTTCAATATATCTCAAATGCTTGAGGCTCCCCAAGGATTCAGGTAAATCACCGTTGAGTTTATTGACACTCAAGTCTAAGGTCTCCAAGGTACTGTTACTACATCCTGACAAAGTCTGTATGAACTCTTCTATTTCGCCGCTGATCCCATTGATTGCAAGATCCAAACTGCGCAAGTTACACATTTTACCAGGTGGAAACTTAGGAATAGATCCTGAAAGTTGACTGAACCGAAGGTTGAGGGTCACCAGGGTACTTGTATTGAATAACCATTGAGGGATTTGAGAGTTGAAATCGTTATAAGAGAGTTCGAGGATGGAAAGTGAAGTAAAATTAAGAAATGGCAGAGACTGAGGGAAATTAAGTTGGCAGTTGCTCAGATGCAACTCCACAAGTGAGGGAAGCTCGTTGACAACTAGCCAGTTTGTCACCTTACTAAGGTTCATGCCTTCTAAATGCGGATACCGCAACGAAGAAAGAGCAGGGAGCCAATTTAAATCTGAGACCCACAGCTCTTTGGTAATTTGATAATCTTTCAAATTTTGAGAAGAGAGATCGAGGTACTGCAAGTTTGACAGATTCCCAATGTTAGGGGGCACCATTCCACTGAAGGATGATTCAGAGAGGTCAAGGAGCTTCAGTTTCTTGAGCGAATATACAATTCCGGTATTGGACTTTTCTGGAAATGGTTATAGGAGAGATCAAGGCTGGAAAGTAGAGTAAAATTAATAAATGAAAGAGAATGAGGGATAATCTGAAGTTCACAGTTCCTCATGCGCAACTCCAAAAGGCCGGGGAGTGTATTTACAATTTGCAGCCAATTAGTTGTTGCTTTACTTAGGTCAATGCCTCCAAGACGGAGGTATTGCATAGAAGAGAGACCAGAGAGCCAGTTTAGATCTGAGACCCATAGCTTTTCAGGATATGGAAATGAATGATCAAGGCACAATAAGTTTGACAGATTCCCAAGACTAGAGGGAACCACTCCCTTGAAGGATGGCACAGAGAGGTCAAGATATCTCAAGTTCTTGAGTGAACCTATAAATTCTGGGATGGGAGCTCCTCGAAAATTTATACGACTAAGGTTCAGATAAATTAAGTCTGTCAAGTTAAGCAAAGAAGGATCTAACTCACCACCATAGAGGCATAATGCGTTTGCTCTATATCTAGGAACAAACAGTCTAAGGAATTTCCAAGGTCAAGCCGTAAGACATGGCCTGTCTGGTTGCTGCAGCCTATACCAAACCAATAGCAGCAATCGTCGCCAACCCAAGATGAAAGCCGAGCCGAAGGATCTATGAGACCTTCTTTGAATTTAAGGAGAGCTTCCCTCTCCCTCTCAGTGCATCTGATACAGAAGTTGCCACTATCATAATTGGACCCTATCCCTATGGCTGCAAGAAAAAGAGGTTTAATTAAGAGAACAATCAACAGAACAAGAAGTTGAAAAGTTGAATTCCTGCCAGCCATTTCTGCTTTTGGATAGCGCAGGCAACAAACAGATGCTACTAATTTAACATAAAGGATTGACAGTTTCTCAAGTCATTTTTTATATTAACTACATCTTTCCATCCTAGTTTCTCCCATATTCATCACAGTTGATCAGACAATTAATAATCAGAATCAAATTAGTCCCACCGAATGTATATTTAGTGTCAGAAAATATTTTTTATATTCAATTTAATGTTGGAGGGATTTGAATTCAACACTTCGATATATATAATTCTTTTCCTCTGAATTTCATAGAAGTCGACATTGTAGCATATGCTTATATTTTAACAGACATTCTGTTCTGGTTATATATTACTAAACTCAATCTGCTAAGGAACCATCATTTATCTTGCTTCAGATTGCTGTTTCAAGGGGCCAAATTTTAATTGATCCCAACCACCTCGACGTGTCAAAACAAACTTTTTCAAGGGCTTGCTGGGTCGATGCAATTTATTTATTAATAAATATAGAATGAGATATCAAAATCTCTACGAATAATAAAAAAATCGTTAGAAGACTTTTAAAAGTTAAAAATTCATCAAGTCATCTTGTAGCAACGACTTTCTGATAGTAACCTTGCTGAAACTACTTACCCTAAAGCTTGTTCTGCGCAGAACTTAACCATTATCAACCCGTTGGGAACTAGAGACAGATTTTAGTGGAGTGAAGATTAATGAGTTTTAGTCTGTTGAAGAGTTACTTGATACTGAAAGAAACTGGCAAGTGTTCATAAATCTATGGATCAAGTAAACTTACTCTAGAAAGAAGAAATAAATCAATAATTCACGCACTAAGGGATTAAAATTTACAGCGTATATGGCAAGTTTAATTTTAGTGGGGAAAGAAGAACAAATTAAAGCACAAGCATCTGCACTTGGCATAAGAGAACTTAGACGAGAGGTAATGCAGAGGAGGTGATATCGATTATGGCCTCATTTTGGTCATCCGGCGTTGTGGCTTTTACGCCACCGTTGCTACACGGAGTAGAAGCTCTAAACTATCAAGAGAAAGTCGATTGACGTTTGAAAAATATTGCAAATTTTCAAGATAAAGTTGTTTGTATTTAGTAAACACTATTAACATTTGTGGACAAACCTGCGACGATTTCCCTTGCAAATATTTCATGCGCATGCACCGCATCTCGTTAACGAGCGGCCTCCAAGCAAACAAGTGAGAAAAAAAATGTGGGCCTTAAAATGTTTTAAAAATAAGGCCGGGCCTGACTAAGGCCGAGGCTCTAAGCCCAGCCACCAGGCCCAGCCTACGATGCCCAGCATTTCAGCCAGTTCCCCCTCGTTAGAATTGATAATTCGTACATGTACTCTGTAAAACACTGAAAAGCCACTCAAATCATTTGTTCATCTTCACCTTCAGCTAAATAAATGAATTAATAAACTTGAATCTCAGAAGATGACTGGAAGCGGCCGAAGAAGTAGTGCCCGAAGCAGAATCAAATCCAAAACAGACGCCAATGAAGACGGGCCTCTCCGTAACGCAGGGGATCACCGTAGAAATACGATTAGAGATCACACTTCACTCCGACTTCTCAACGTTAACATCAAAACGCTGCTAGGTTTCACCGTTTTTACGTTGTTTATCATTTGGTTCCTGATTAATCGTCTCGTAAATCCCGATCAAGAACCTGAGACACCTAGAGTCATCACGCCGTTTCCTGCTCCCAAACTCATGGACCTTCCTATGGTAATTTTCATTTTTGTGTTAATTTGTATTTACACTTTTCTTTTTTTGACTAATACGTTATTCTGTTTTAATAGTTTCAAGGTGAGCATAAAGAGAGCTTGTACTGGGGTACTTATCGCCCTCATGTTTATCTTGGCATTCGCGCCAGGTATTTCATTTTATTGACAATCAAATTTTTCTTGAAAAACTTTTTTCAGATTATAGCACTCTCTATGTAGCCATTCGAGTGAAAAGAAGAATTTGATGATCAGATTTTAATATATATTTTAGAAGCTAAGTTATTATTTGCTGACATGTCCTTCAGATTAATATGCTGTTTAATATATTTTTTTTCTTGTCGGAGTAATGATTACATATGTAATGGAAATTGTTGTGGTCACTGACTGGCAGGACGCCTCATTCTTTGGTAGCTGGGTTGATGTGGCTTGGTGTGAAGGATGGGAGGTATCACTTGCGGCATGTCTGCCAAGACTCTGATGAGCTGGGCAAATATGGCTGGACACGTCATAATGGCCGTGATTTTGGACATCAACTTCTGGTTGACCTAGACCTGACCTTGGAAACAAGTTTCCTGAAATCTAAGGGTGATGGAAGTGGCTATGGAGGAGATTGGGCTGTTCGACTTGACTTGCAAAGTGAGGAGTAAGTAATATGATCTGCAGGTTTAGAATCCGGTCACTCGTATGTGTGCAATGTGTTTGGTACATAATAGGCTTATTCATTAGATTATTTCATGATTTGCGACATAATTAATGTGGCCATGGTCAATTCACAGATCTAGGTGGAATAACGATATGCAGAGAACTGGATATCTATTTTTCTATGTGGCTGATGAAGATGGAAATGCTCTAAGTTTGGGTAGAGATATGTTCGATATTCATGAGAGTTCCCTCCTGGCAATAGGTTCTCGAGTGGACATTGGAGGTTGGCAGCTACACTTAAAAGGAATGGTAATCTGGCAATGGAGTGCAATGATTTTTCATTCTAGGCAATGATGAAATGTGAAGTGATTGATTTTCCCTGTTTCAAAATCATATTTCTTATTGCTACCCTTTTTTTCTTCAATATCTTGGTTCTATCTAAGTCATGGTAAAGGTTTCAAAGAGTACTCTGAATATGTACGAAAACATTAGCTTTAGGAGGCATTTAGAATGTACTTAGTAATTTTTTCTGTGAAAATAAAATATCAATGTATGTCTTTCTCCTCGCCTCACCTTATAATTTGCACCAATTTTCCTCACTAGCCAATTATGTGATAACTATCATCATAAAATTGTTAATACTTAGCGGTCATGTTTTCCCTTCTTCTCTTGGATGTTGATTTCGATCCAACTTCTTTTTTATATCCTTTTTCCAGGAAAGTTTGGAAGTCCATCATTCTGGTTTCAGGACTCCTCACATTCATAACTTATCTGATCTTGTCCTGGAAAATCTTGCGGCTCAAGTATGTTAGATTGTCGTGAGCACCTTAGTTTTTGAATACCATAATCAGTTATATTGTTAGAAGGACTGGGCATTTTTCAAGTTTCTTTTGGAATTCTTGTTTTCATTTCTATGTTTCTCTGTGTGTGTTTACAAGGCTACAATGTTCAATCGACTGCAGCTAAGTGACACATCTGTTAGTTCTCCAAATATTTTAGTTTTTCAGGTATGTGTTTCATTAATTGATGGCCTGAGTGACTCTGAAGTTCATCAAAGTATCTTAAGAATTTCAAAGTCTTGATTTTTATCTCTGGTTTCAGTCCTTGCCTAAATTTGGATTGGGGTTTTTAATGCTTATGCAGATTTCTGCCAGGATTCCATTCAAAGCAGATATTGCTTTTGTATCTGGAACTGGTGTCAAAACCTCAAGGGTAGAGGAACGTCTAAGCAGCCTAACAGGTTTCTTTACAGTTCTATGTTTCGAGTCTTTCCTGAACTCAAGGAAGTTTTTCATGTTGGTTTCCATGAACAGAAGTTTTTTTTCCCTGCGTTGCTTCATATTGGTTTTCTGCTCTTTAGGTACCTCGCTAACCAGTCTACTAAAAGAGAAGCAAAGTGAATTTGATGCCAAATTTGAGAATTGCTTCAAAATGGCTGCCAAGGTAATGTTAATATTACGGAGTATATCTGTGATTATTTAAAAATTGAACATTATAAAATGAGCTTATCACCTGTTTTTTATGGGATAAATTTAGGGGATGTTGAAATGGGAGGTGTAATACGTTGATAATCTGAGGAAAATCCAATTTTGTCTTTTTCTTTTGATAAACACTGAAAGACATTTGCTTCAGTAGGAATTTCCTATCATTCCAATGACAATGAAAAAGTAATATGCTTTTTGCTTGAAATTTCACTTTGATTCAATTGAATCTTTGTTATTCTTAATACAGAAGATGCTAAGATGACAACATTTTGTTTCAGCTTGATTCTGAATCAATGGTTGTCGGGAAGGCTGCTATTGGGAACATGTTAGGTGGCATTGGCTATTTCTATGGCCAGTCAAAAGTTTCACTACCAAAAAATACTAAAGTGAGTGAATTATATTTGTTTTGTGTGTTCATTAACAGTGATGTATGAATTTCTGAATTTGTCATTTCATAATCATCTAATAGATTTTATTCATTATAACATATTGCAGATTTATGTTACTAATTTGTCCCAAATTGAGCAAGTCTTAGGTTCTAATTAATTATTAATGTTTTAGTCTGTCAAGTTACTTTCTCGTTTTCCAATAACAATCTTGTGAGAACATAAATCTGGAATGGTATGTAAGAATGACAAAATATTTTTCTTTGATTGGCAATTTTTTTTTTTCTGAAAAGAAAAGAAATTTTCACGATGCTTTCAGTAGTCATATCCCCTTCTATGGATCTTTCTTGGCATCAACTAATTGAATACTATTGTGTTGCTGGATAAAGATCTATCAGCCAGTCAGTTTATTTATGGATTCCCTTTGGTATTGGCTTTCAGTGTTCAGGAAAGCAGTAAATATAAAGAAAATAAGAAATAAGTAGTGAGAAAATTATTTGTTAGTGGTCAGACACTTGCATGTTCCTGTTGTCCAATTTGTTGATATTTGATCGGCTTGCGTAGGAAATCGGAATAGTATGCTGTATATTCAGTGATCTGTTTCCAGAATTGACTGTAGAAGATGTGAGAGATGTTAATAAAAGGACAACGGATGGAATATACACTCTGTTGCCCTTTCGACATAGCATCTTCACCGATAAAGAATTATTTATGTATTCAATTTCCTGAATTTTTATATCTGACAAAGTCATACAGTGGGCCATTTTGTCTTGCAGCTTAAAAATCATGATAATTTTCTTCTATATTGGCCAGCCGAGCTTTATACTGCTGTCCCAAGTCGACCTTTCTTTCCTAGAGGATTTCTCTGGGATGAAGGGTTTCATCAATTATTGATCTGGTTGGTTGACTAGTTTTTTGTCTCATGTCTTGTTCCATTTCTTTCTATAGCTATTTCCTGTTGCTGCGTGTTTTGGAAATGATTGTAAAAATTTTAGTCAAAATGCATACACACACTAAGTTATTCAAGTTCTGTGTATCAAATGTTGGTCAGGCGTTGGGATGTCCGTATATGTTTGGATATTCTTGGACACTGGTTAGATCTGATGAATACTGATGGTTGGATTCCGCGAGAGCAGATTTTGGGTGCTGAAGCTCTAAGGTATCTCAAGTGTCCTGTTCAGTTAAATGCAGAACCTTACTGTAATATTATCCAGCACAGTATTCTGAAAGGTCATTCTGGTGTAATTGCAGTAAAGTCCCAGAGGAATTTGTTCTTCAGCATCCAACTAATGGAAATCCGCCAACTTTATTTTTGGTTTTGCGCGGTAAGCTTTTCTTCCAATTAAACGTTGCAATGATTGACCTTGAATGTTTAAATTTCACCATAAACTTCATGATGCTTATATTGATGATAATAATTTGGACATTTTGGGGCATGCCAGAATTTCTTGGGGGTACGCACTGCAAATCATTTTAAGGTGGAGGAATCCTCTATATTTCCCAGCCTCCTTTGAGTCTAGCAGAATCATGACCTTATTAGACCATTATGACCATTAACTATTAAATGTGAATATTATAAAAGTCAGATTTAACTTTCTAAGCCGACAATACTTCCATTGAAAATTGGATTGAAACTTTTGGTACACCATTTGAGATTTTAGGAATCTGTTGTTTAATTTGGGAGGTCTATTGCTGTGCTTGGAATGCAATTTGAAACTAAGTTCTTGGATTTGATACATTTCAAAATTTTAATTTCAGAGTCACACCTGATTTTACTTTCAAGCTAAAAAGGCAATCATTTGGGGGATGTGGAAGCCTGCTTAACATATTATTGATTTTTGGCATAGATCTCATAACCTGTATCAAATTATCAATCATATGAACTTTAGATATTGCGATAGATTTGAAGGGACTATTTGTAATCATTTGAAGAATAACTCCTTCAGTATGTATAAATTATTGATCTCTCCTCCGTTCTCTTAAAACGCTGCAATGAATGAAGAAGTTATTCATTTTAAAATGTATTTAGTTTGTCTGCTTAGTTACGATGACCACTAGAGATTAGAGATTAGATAATTTTACATCTTATCTTTTCTCTAGAATCTTCATACTCCCATACTCCCATATTGTCTTATTGACATTTACTGTCATACTTTGTCATTTATCTGATTAGAAGTATGGAACTCTGCTTCTTTTAGAACTCATATATGCCATAAAGAAAAACATATTTACTGCCACTGAAAGCAATGAGATCTCTTCTTTCCTTGAGCGGGCTTTTGTTCGGCTTGAAGCATGGTTCCAGTGGTTCAACACTACTCAGTCAGGTACGTCAGAGTTTCTAATTTAATCTTTTATAGCTTCATTTGGAATACATGAGTCGTTTGCATGCGTGTGTGTGTATATATTTTTTCGAAAGGACAGAGATCTTCACATTTGTATGTCTAGTGCTGCTTTCCTTCTTTAAATATGGTAGTAACTGCCTTATAATTTGGGATGAAATTTTCCAAAAGCAAAATACCACACCAGAAAATGCTTGTACCTATTTCTTTCTCTCATATTTAAAATTGTAACGTGTGCTTAACTATTCTGTGTTCCGCGGAATGAGTAGGTTGAGTCAAGTGTAGCAGATTTGTTCATATTTAATATATAACATTTCAATTTCTTGAAACTCATGTATTTATTGATCTTAACAAACATATTTCTCATAGAATAGTGATCTACGATTCTTGTTAACCTCCCAAGCTGTCAGATATTTTGCTTTTTTGAGTTTTTAACTATAACCTAAATAATTGTTAGAGGTTCTTTGAGATGTTCAATTGAACTTCTGATCATGAGGTCAGAAGATGACATTTTCAATTATTAATGTGCCAACATTTAACTTCTCTGAGATCTCATTGATTTTGGGTATCAACTTTACAAAACAGGAAAGGAGATGAGCAGTTACTTTTGGCATGGAAGAGATGCCACTACTATACGTGAGCTGAACCCCAAGGTCCTATTCTTCAGCATACAATATGTCAAGGGCCTTAACTATTCTTTTTCTTTTTTAATGATTTTACAGAAAATTGTTTTGTTTTGGACATCTATCCTTTCTAGAGTCGTCATAAACTTCATGTTTTCTCTGTGCTTTTTGAAGTCATAGCACCAAAATTTAGTTTATAATAGGTAAATCTTGGATTAAAGACAGTGTGCTTGTATTTTTTCTTAACAAAACTTGGTTAGATAAACCATGAAATATCTGCATTTCACCTTTTATAACCAATAAACCATTGCCTTGTAAATTCTTTACAAAGGCCTGCCAACTTTAGAATTGAAACCTTTGATAACCCTAGAAAAACTTCATTTGCATCATCATAGTATTAGCACAACCTAGAATGTTTAATTGCATCACCTCTTCAGAGCATCTTGGAAGCAATTATTTCATCATAATTTTATCCAGGCACTCGGATGATGCTTTTCCTTACTAATGTAGGCTTGCTTAAATTTCAATTGTTGAAAAAATGCTGCTTAACTGACATCGTTTCTGGCATCTGCAGACTCTATCCTCTGGGTTGGATGACTATCCTCGTGCTTCACATCCAAGTGAAGAAGAACGCCACTTGGATCTCAGATGTTGGATGCTACTTGCAGTAGATTCCTTGCATTCCATTGCAGAGTTGTTTGAGAGCAGTAGTGAACATAAGAAGGTATAAAGAGCAAACATAATCGAAACACTGGAATTCTTTTCTTTTCTCACTTGACAGACCTTGGAATGAAATGATGTAGGAATATGGTTCAACAGCTACACTGCTTTCAGATTTCGAAATTCTTAATCAGGTTTCTTCATCTGTGTCATTCTGTCTGAAACAATCTCACATTCTTTCACATGTTAGAAGTTCTTAATTGGTTACATGTAATGCTGATGTATTGCGTTGTAATAAACAATTCCATGCCGTCAATGTTGTTTGATGGTTGTGATATTGGGAACTGATAACTGCCATTTCTCTTTTTATCTTTTACCAGCTTCATTTTGATTTTGCATATGGAGCTTATTTTGATTTTGGAAATCATACAGAAAAGGTATGCTGCTTGTTTGTTGTTATTCCTCTCAGAATATCATGCCTTATATTGCTAACTACTTTTGCTTGCTAATTGTGTTGCACATGTTTACAGTTTTCTACAGGAGTTGTGAAACAATATTTCAAGATTGTTGCACTGATACAGATTTTTAAGATAAAATTCTTCTGTTGCCTTAATGATTGTGTATCTAAGGCTTGCGACCTTGTTCAAGTCTGGAAGCTATTTATTATAATTTTAAAAAAATAAAGGAAAACATTTCCTATTTGTTCATTTAATATGTAGAAAGGCTCTTTCATTTCTGTGCATGCAGTGAATATCAGTCCTTAAGTGAACAATGCTCAAGGTACTAAAATTGGGTAGAAAATTCTCGTTCTACCATTATGGATTAGATGACCATTTCCAGTTAAATAGATTATGGTGCCTTGAAATGTTTGATTTATAAAATTACAGTACCATTCAGCTTACTGAATTTGTTCTCAAATATTGATTATTGGTCAATCATTCTAGGTTCGTTTAACTTGGAAAGAAATAAAGGTTGGAAATAATTATCCAGCTAGAGAGCTTGTTCGGGAAGTAATAGAAAAACCGGAGTTGAGGTTGGTTCCTCACGTTGGTTATGTCAGCCTTTTTCCTTTTATGGAGAAGATCATTCCACCTGTAAGTTGAGCATGGAGCCTAATGCTGAAATTAGTTTTTGTTGGTTGATCTTTGATGGGACTCTTGCCTTAGTTACCTTTGGTACATGGTTAGAAACCTCTCATGTTTATGATTGATACAGGATTCATGGATCCTGTACAAACAGCTTGATCTCATTTCTAACAGGAGCATCTTATGGACTGATTATGGACTCCGCTCACTTGCCAAAACAAGGTAATTGTGTATGCATTTGTTGTATTCTATTTTTACAATTAGATCCTATGATCAATTTAGTTGATGCCGATTTTAGATTTAATGTAAAATTTTATCTTGAATGCTACAGCTCCTTGTACATGAAACACAACACAGAGCATGATCCACCTTATTGGAGAGGTCCAATTTGGATGAACATGAACTATAGGATTCTTGCCGCACTCTATTATTACTCACAAGGTACTAACCTCTCTGTCCATTAAGAAGAAAACAAATAATAAAACACAAAATTTTGTTTGTTTCTGAGAGACATTCTGTCTTCATCGACATTTCTTTTCCGGAATTAAATGGTTAAATTCCTGCAGTGAATGGACCATACAGAGAGAAAGCAAAAGTCATCTATGATGAATTAAGGGGCAATCTGATTAGGTATTCACACTGTCTGCATTGCATAAGTATTGGCAAAACCTTCTCTGAAATTGTCTATTTGTTTCAACATTTTTACTTCTATGCTGCAGGAATGTGGTTCGCAACTACCATCAGACTGGGTTTCTGTGGGAACAGTATGATCAGAAGAAGGGTAAGGGAAAAGGCGCACGTCTATTCACTGGTTGGACAGCGCTTTTGCTATTGATTATGGGTGAAGTTTATGGTGAAACTTAAATTCCAAGTCAATATAGAAGATTTTTTCTAGCAGAAAGGGAACGCGTTAAATACTTCATACCTCTGAGAAACCATGTACCAATATCCTTTAAAGTGGGTAATTTTTTGGTAGCAGTTCTGTCCAATCAGGATAGTAGCACATATTTTGAGTATGATAAGAATCTTATAGGAGAGAATTGAAAGGATGGTAGATCTTCTGGAATTCATGTTTTGTAACAGATGGGTATCTGATGAGAAAATTTCCAGCGCTGGTGATTTTGAGAATGCTTTCTCACTTGAACAGAACAAGTAATTTTGAAAATCAAATGCTAAATCCTGATGCATTTCTAGTTTAACACTCGAGGAAAAATTAGGATTCATGATCCTATAAAATACAGAATTTCCCAGGTAATGGCCATAAACGATGCACTTCGGTGCCAATAGTACATCCCTGAAAGAGTATAGCATTCAGACCTCATATCCTGTGTTTCAATCTGTTATTCACAACTCACGCGTGACCTTGGGATTAACAACCCCATTACCCTTCATCAGAAGAAAGAGAGAGATGGGGAAGCGCCCTTTGCATTTTGCTGCGTACAACGCGCAAGTTGCCAAAACTCTTGAGGTTAATCAAATCCACCCAGTCGCCTAGTTCACACTAAAACTCTAGTTGGGGCCAGGAATTCTAAGCTAGCAGCAGAAGTTGATATCCCAATTGATTCAGCTGCAAAATACGGAAATACATCAAAGAATCATTTTGGATGAGGCATTAATTACTCCCATATATTCCACTTTTTCAGCTCACATCTTCCGTCATCTGTGAGTCCTCAGCCATTATGATTTCCATATCCCTAATATCTCGCTTCAACACATTGCCAAGCCTTGCAATGGCCTCTGTCTGCTGTTGTAATACCTGTACGCACACGAAGGAACCTTAATTTCACTTGAATGTATTGAGACACCAACACACAAGAAGGCTATATCATGTCCGGCTATCCCAAAAGCCACGGTTTCCATAAACGTTACAAATTGCAAACATAATTGCAGTCTAACCAAATGTAACAAATCAAATAAGATAGTGGTTCGAAGAAATTTAAAAGATGAACCATTAGAATAATTTTTGAGAAAATAACACTTTTCAAGTCAAATTTGCAAAATCTATTGTAACCAGTGGTAAGGGACACATCATTGTTTGTTCTTACCTCCTGCATATCAGCAAGACTCTGATCGTGTATTTTGGTTGATCCTGGAAGACAAATAGAACCACCAGCACCAATGGAATTTGCTTGAACACGAGATACGGTGAGCAAGTTTTGAACCCTCCTAGAAAGTTCTGCACCAGATCCTTTCAGCTGGTATCATTTCTAGTCATCAGTACCATATCCTGGAAATAGACCCAGAGAGGAAGCATAGAAAGAAGATCATGGATGTGTAAGACCGACCTGTCTTGATATTGAAGCTAACTTCTCAGCCAATTCAACTTCCCCTTTCATTAAGGGCAATCGGCATCCCCTGCTCTCCAATGCTTCAACAATTCTCATCACCTACAGGCAGATCCACACAATAAAGTCATACTGACTAGTCTAGAACTAAGTTCACAACCTATTCACATAAAAATGATCAAGTCTCCTAGCAGATGCTGCTAGGTCCACATTGATAGAAGGAAACTGGACAGATCAACCCAATCAGGGAAAAGAAAAAGCGAAGAGGCATGAGGGAGGGAGGGCAGAGAAGTGGAAGGAGATTTCATGCTTAAACAATAATAAAGACACTCAGGGAGGTATTGAGATTTGTAAAGGACTGTTCCTACCCTTAAAAGACGCCTTTGAAGACTTTGCTCTTTTACTCTCATTCTTTCAATCCAAGGCAGAGTTTCAGCTTGAAAATGCCTTTGAAGCTGCAAAAGGTTATTAAATATGAAGCATATTTCAAACTTATGATCCATGACTAGAGACTGACAGAAGAATAGAATACCATTTTCACATTGCTCTGAGTAATTCTTAATCTGTCAGCATCTGAAAGAATGACTTCATCTTGGAGCTGCATTAATCCAAATATTACAATGTCAGAATCAACAACTAACAGCCATAAACAAAGTATAATCATTAAAAGAAGCAAGCGCATAATCCTCAAACAATGAGGTCTCGAGTTACATGCAAACAACTATATTGGACACCCTGTTTTCCTTAGAGAGCACAAATCATAGAAACAACACAATGGCCAAACATGTTAGATGTATCCTACCTTGGGATTGTATTCACTTCATAATTATCTTTTCTTCTGAGCAAACCCATAGGACCGTAGGAGGCAATTGCTATGCTTGAGCCAAGATATTAAATTACCATCAATGTTAACCATACTTTCACTTGAACATTAAATCTGAACATTGCTAATGAAGCATATTACCCTATAGTTAATAAAACTGTTTCCTCAAACTTAACCAGTCGATCTCCACACCTCAGTTACCCAACAACAAAAGCATCTCTCAGCTGCATATCTCAACTTCAATATTCTCTTCGGCAATGGCATGGAAACTCGACTAATGAAAAAGGTGATGGCATTAAACTTCCTCCTCAATCAAGCTATAAGTCTATCCAATATGTTAATGATCCCACAAGTTGATCTATTTGACACTTCTTTATATTTAAAATCAAGCAATCATCCCATAAGACCCTGTTACTTACTTTCGTCTCATCTCTGAGATTCAATTTCTTTACCACTAATTATATTTGAAGGTTTTTTTTTTTTTTGTAAGTTCAATAATTTGTCAGGCCAAAGAAATATCATCAAAGTCAATCTCCAGATCAATAATTCAATTAAAGTTCCCCATTTTGTTTTTCAATAATTTGTCAGACTAATGAAATATCTCCATAGCCAATCTCCTAATCAATAATTCAACTAAAGTTCCTCATTTTTTTTTTCAATAATTCGTCAGACTAATGAAATAACTCTATAGTCAATCTCCTCATCAATAATTCAACTAAAGGTCCTCATTTTTCTATGATACACAGACTCATGCCAGTCACTCTCTCAAGCTTCCATGTTATTGTTCGAAATCTACAATGTTTTGGCATTTCAAATGTGCAAAATTGCATACAAGTGTTGTTCTTGGTAAAGCCAGTCAGAATAAATCAGATCTGTTGTTTTCTAGGAAAATCATGTTAACCATTTCTCATTTAGTGTAATGACCAGAAAACCAAATGATGAACAATCAAGTTCTCAGTATGGCATAATTTCTAGTACAGCTCCAATAATTAATCCATCGACATGAAAACAAGACACAAAAGAATGCACATGTATTTCTAACCAAAATGCTACATGCCTGAAATAGACAACAGGTACCTTCAGGCGATTCGAAAGATCTTTGAAACCCTGAACAAGTTGAGGCCACAGGCGTTCCCGGTCGGTACTATCCATCCCCTCCAACTTCCCCATAGCCTCTGCCCACATGATCTACCAAAGCAAACTAACCTCCATGCTTAGCAAACTCAAAGTAATAATAATCACAATTATAATTGAAAATAACACCACAGGCTTCAAAGAGAAATAACAGCACTCACACAAGCAAGAATCAAAAAAGAAATTCCCAATGAAGGAAAGATCAAACTCACATCTGAAACACCAGGTGGCTTAACCCTAAACTGTGGTTCAGTAACACTGAACAACAAATGCTGCAAAATTAACACATTAAGTGAACACACAAATCTCAATTTTGCTAATGAATAAAGTTCTCACTGCTAGAAAACATTGACGAAAAAAGCATAACAGAAACGGACCTTAAAAGCATACTTAGGGTTTGTAGGCTCTTCCTTGTAAGCATCAACAATCGCCTAAAATAAATTACATCACAATAAAGCATGTTATAAAACTAAAATCGCAAACCTAAGTTTAGGTTTAAGTTCTACAACATATTAACAAAAAGAAGAATCCACGAACTTGAATGTCGCGCTCGGCAAGAGAGAATTGCAGCGGGGCCACAGGAGCCATCTGAGTGGTCAATTGAGCATTGGGAAAAGGACTCAGCTGCGGCGCGGCCGACGGTGTCTGAAACCCGAATCCAGTGAATCCAGTTGCTGGCTGCTGAAACGGCGTCATCTGTTGTTGTTGCTGTTGCTGTTGAGGTTGAGAAGAGAACGGAGTGGAGAAAAGAGAGGAGCCAAACGACGACGTCGAAGGAGTGCCGAATGCCGGCGTAGAAGACGGAGTGCCAAATGCCGGAGTGGAAGAAGGCGTCCCGAACGCTGGCGTGGAAGACGGAGTGCCGAATGCCGGCGTCGAAGACGGCGTGCCGAACGCCGGTGTCGAGGACGGCGTGCCGAAGGCTGGAGCTGAAGCTTGAGCTCCAAACATTGTCTGTTATGTGTTTGATGAAAAGTTCAGAGCGGGGAGTGTTAGCCTTTATAGGCAGGAGCTGCCATTTTATTTTGACAGGGTTCGGGTCTCTTTATGTTTTCGCCAATCGATTTTTTGAATTAGCGGGCCCGCCACCGATAGTGATTTTAAGGGACGTTTGGGATTGTTTTTATAATGGTTACGAGTGATTTTAAAAATTAAAATTATTTTTGTTAAAATAAGTAGAAAAATAGTAATTTTAAGGTTATGATTTTGAGAATTAATTTTATTTTTAATATAAAATAGTAATTTTAAGGTTCTGATTTTGAGAATTAATTTTATTTTTAATATAATTTTATAAATATTTTTAAAATTATTAATTAAATCTAAAATTATCATTATTTAAATTAGAAATAAAATAAATATTTTAATAAATTTTTATTATAATTTATCAATATAAATTTATTAATATTATTTTTTGGTTGAATTATTATTAAATTTGTCTCACTATATTATTAATTTAATTATCAATTTTTTTAAGATAAAAAATAAAAAATAAAATCAATAGATTATAAATTTTATTTTTAGTAAAAATTATTATAATACACAATTAAAAATATTATATGTACATGTTTTATATGTATAAGTAAATTTTATCTTATATTATGTATATTTTAGCCATTTATGTTCTCTCAGTAGTTTAACAGTAAAATTTACCAAACGTTCATAACTATTTTTAAAACTCACAGTATTTATGAAAACAAAATTTACCAAACATTTAACTGATTCTCTTCACAACTGATTATTTCTACAGTACAGTTAACAACAATTATTTTAAAAGTTACAGCATTCCTAAACTAACCTTAAGTTTCGAGTAAGCAGACCAAGGACATTTAATTCCCAGTCTAAATGATAAATATTAAGAATTGGGTTAAATATTACGTGGCAAAAAATTAGTGATCGCTCTAATTTAAATTCGGTCTTGAATTGGACCCTTCTTCTAGCACGTTTAGTAGTTAAAAATGTTAAAAATATGCTGATATTATAGTAAAAGAAAGTTGATTGTGTTTGTAGTTCTAAATTGCGAAAATGTGCATCCAGTAGGCATTTAGAAAACAGCTTCGATTAACTTTTCACATGCAAATTTACAAGAGACGGTGAAATCAACTTTTGTGTTTACATTTGTACTCTCGTGGCTTGAAGATCCAGCCCCCTACAGTCAGGTCACTTCTTCAACACACATTTCACTCTAAAGTTGCTTCTTAAAACAAACCTCCTGATTTAAGGTAATCTAAGCACACAATCTAAACCCAAAAGTTTCAACTTGTTTAGAAAAGGCAAATTCGAAATCCATCCATCGCCGTTTCTTTTTCACTGAGGATTTCCTGCAACTCCTGTTAAACAGAATCATACATTCTTACTGATACATAATGCAATGATGACGATGTACCATCAAGCTTTGTTACATTGCCATCTGTCTACAGCATCAAGAAAGAAATGCGGGTGAGCACCGCCAATCAAAATACAAAAGAAAATTAATGTCAAATGCAGAGATTAAGTAGAGTTCTAAAAGATCATCAAACAGACTGGTCAATCAATAATATTATTCAAAGAAGAGAAGGTTCTTCAACTGGGTGGCCGGCAGGCAATGCAACTTTTTGTTCATGCTTTGATTGTCACACTGCACAAGCACAAGCCTGACGGCTTTATCTTGGAGGTCTGCCATTCAGAGCCAGAGGCCGCATTTGGATCATACAACAATGTGCTATAACTTGGTTCTTCTTCTAGTGAGAAAAGTAAAAGTTTTCCGTCCAATATCCCAAATCGGAATCCAATGGATGAGCTACCTGTCAAGGGAACTGGCACCATCTTCCATGAATTGTCCTCTGG
Organism: Atalantia buxifolia; assembly: GCA_030444775.1. Taxonomy (NCBI): domain Eukaryota; kingdom Viridiplantae; phylum Streptophyta; class Magnoliopsida; order Sapindales; family Rutaceae; genus Atalantia; species Atalantia buxifolia. Next base: position 22,904,133 of record CM059837.1, on the reverse strand, counting down.
ATTGAATATGGTCAGTTTCCTCTGGTTCTTCCATTCCATACAGAAGAGCTTCTTCCCAACCACAGCATGAGCAGTGACCATTACACAACCATTCTTCATCTGACACCAGGTGTGCCTCTCAGGATTGTACACATCAACAAATTTTGAATTTCCAATGGTGAAGCTCGACCTCCCACCCATAACGTAAAGTTTTCCATCAAAGCTGCAAGCAAAACAACCCCACCGAGGTCGACGAAGACTCTCAATCAAGTTCCACTTATCAGTATCAGGATCATAAACCTCAGCACTGGAGAGACTCTCTCCGTCCATTCCATAGCCTCCAACAGCATAAATTTTGCCATTCACCTCCGCACAAGCAAAGTCATAACGGGCTATGTTCATGTTTGCCAATTTGCTCCAACTGAAATTACATATTGCACGTTGTAATGCAAACAAGAAAACAAAGCAATTCAACTTTCAAGAATAACAAGGTCGGAAGCGTTGAACAACTTGGGAACAGACAAAAACAAGCCATACCTTCTTGGTTTACTTCCAATGTTATTTTTTGTTGGCTTGTCTGGTGTCTACAATCAAGGAAGTGAATACTATAGAACCCGGTAATGTTTTCAAATAATTAAATATTCATTAAACTGATTTTGTGACTGACAGAGTAGATAAGTATTGCACAACCAGACCAGGTTGATTAAACGTAAAGTTCAAGTTTTGTATGCTTTCAGATAAAGTATATGAAATCCAAGCTAACTTCACTTCTTTCCTAATCAGATTCTAGGGTTAGGATGTCCCCTGTGGGGTCATCTGTCCCATTCCACTTTCTATCATAGCAGTGCACCATATTTTAACAACTGTAACTACTGAAACACATCATAAGTTTCCATTGCCTAAAGCATCACTGTGATCAAACAGATTACATCTCTTAGGATCTACTAGCCTTTGTTATTAAACATGAGGCTACAAATAATTTGATAGCTGATCAAAATTTCTAGTCCTGTATACTACATATTATATAAAATAAAATAAAAAAGGGGGGGCCCAAAAACTACATTAGAATTCAAAAGCTAGTTAAGAAAATCCAACAGAACCAAACCTGTTTAGGCAAGAATCATATTGGTAAACATCTGCTGAGGCAGAGGCAGTCCCGTCAATCACTGAATAGCCAGCCATGACAACAAGTTTACCATTAATCACAACCACCCCAAACCCAGCCTTCACGGGACCAGGCATAAGTGGAAGAAGGCGATGTCGGTTTCCAAAACAATCCAAAACCTCCCACTGGCTTTGCTTTCCTTCAGGATCCATAGTTAAGATACAAAGCCATTCCTCTAACAACCCAAGTAATTTTCGGACAGTGATGAATTCTTTGCTTCGTATAAATGACCTCCATTTCTTGCAGACAACACCCATAGCTGGGAAATTGGAACGGGGAACAAGTGCAAGGATACATTTAGCCACATCATCTGGTAGCCCCGGTAACAGGGGGCTGACAAGATCAAAAGCAACCTGAGAGGTTAATCGTGGATTGCTTTTTGAATCAGTTAATTTATCTAGCTCAGTCAATGTTGAGAAACACATATTTGCTTCTGTAATTCTCTTCTTCCCACTTACAACACCAGGCATTTCCAGTTTTTCAAGACAAGCAAACATGAAAATGCTGATGATTCTTAAAATTGTTTATATCTTCCAACAAATCTATCTATGCTTTTGCAACGGCAGGCAATTGATTAAAGAAATTCATGAAACCCATCACCTATAATAATTTCACAAGACCAAGGCATAGAAGATGTAGCGGAACGAATCACATGCCCAGTAAAAGCCAAGGATTTTATGTGTTTTATCCAGTCTGATGCATACTCCATGCCAACAATTTTTCTTTTGAAGTAGTTTCTTCCTATCGTTCTATGCAGAGTATTTTCCAGTCCCTTAACACTGTCTCTCCTGCCACACATTTGCCAGATACCTGTAGCAAATCATCACAAGTAGCAGCCATTCCACAAAAGTTAGTAGATATAAAAAATATCAGGTGGTAAATAGGAAAAACAAAAACTGTATTCTTACCAGTCAAGGCCATAGAACTTAGCAAGCACTAGCCTCCTTTGACCTCCATTTCAGTGAGGCCGGTAACTTCCTGAATTAGTTGCATAACAGAAAGAAACGAAAATTCAATTTCTACCCAAAAATTTGATTTTGAAAGCAAGAGGAAACAAAAACAATCATCTTGGTCTCAACATAAAAGCAATTCCACCAACAGATTCAAATTTCCTCGAAGAAATAAATTTGATTATAGATATCATATGCCGGCACCTGAAAACACCAGCTACGTACTAAACACTAAAATGACATACAAAAACGGTGAAACAAACTTATCATTTTATTTCATTAAATAAGCTACATAAATTCAGCATCAATGAACGAAGAGAGCAAGAGAATAAAACAAGAAAGCCATAAACGCAGACACAGTATCTCGTAGAAATTCAATGAACAGATCTGAAATCAATACATGATTCAATAAACAGATTTAAACCTACTACTTATGCGTAGAAAGTAGAAAGTTTGACAACTTTTTGTTGGCATAACAATTAACAAAGCATAAGGGTACCTTAAATTTAAGAACTATGCAAGTAATGTCTGTAACCAAAAAAGATAGAATCTAAAGCAAACACCTATCGAGCTATCCATCGAGAGATCTGAAAATAAGAAAAGCAAAAATGAAGGACAACGAGTCGAGAATTACCAGAATATAGGAGGTTGAGGCGAAAAAGGCGATTGGGTTATAAATTGAGGCGGGTGGGTGAGATAGGATGAGAGAAAGAAGGCTGTGCCTTTGCTGTGTTTAGATTTTATAAAGAGGAGAAGACCGAATAAAATGGGAGCGACATAAGATAAAGCAAAGCAAAGCAAATTCAGGATAGAACTGACAGAGCTCGACCACGTCAATCTTTTAGATTAGATATTCCTCGCGGAGAAGTGACGAGTTTCTGTGTATCTGTTTCTCTAATTCTGTTCCCTTTTATTCCCGTGAATAGAAGGGCGTCCCGACAGTGCCCCGCCATTATTATTATTATTATTATTCTTCTTTTTCTTTATTGCTTTATCTAAATCGGACTTGCGGGAGATCGTATTGTGTATTTACTCGGAAAATATTTTGAATTCATGATGTTCGTTTGATAACCGCCGATTATTTAAATAAAATGTGGGACCGTCCAAGAGATGGGCCCGCTGCTTCTTTGTTGATTCTTTCTTTTGTTACTGGCTAAGATTTCAAGACGTTGCGTTTAGTCTAATTCTATACTACCTTTGGTTGGCGTGATTAGCAGATCAAACTGATGTCAATTCATCATATTGTATATCCTTTTTTTAGGTTTAAGCTAGGGTTGCCTAATAAATGATCCCCGTGTCACTTTCTCAGCTAAATAATTCAAAATGGATATTAGCTTTATTTAAAGTTTGATTAATTTCCATTAATTGAAGAAAAATTTATTTAAAATAGATAATATATTCAAAGTCAACTTATGGCTAAAATGAAAACTCTTTTATTGTTAAAACTAACTTGCGTGCTGGTTGTTACGTGTTTTCATTTATTAAAAGAAGTGAGTTCCTTATTGCGAAATTACATTTTATGTAATTAAGAATTTTACAATTTTATTTATTTTTTCTTTAAGCGTTATAGTTTCAATTTCAATGCACACTTGTCAATACAACAATATTATTATTGGAGTCTCCTTCATGACTTTATTACAAGATTTTAGCATTTTGTGGGCATTCTTAGGTTTTCATTTTTCTTTTTAATCTAATATTGACTTTTTTTTGTCTTTAACTTCGATTTTAAGATCCACTCAATTTATGTCTATTCTTAAATATTTTGTGATATTTCCAGTCCATCATTTATGAGCTATATATTTCATTTTTATAACCTTACCAAAGTTGGTTATTGACCCAAAAAAAGAAAATTCTAAATGAACAAAATTAGGCATGGAATTGACGCCAGTAAACGCACTAGCTCTCGATATAACAAAAATAGCGAGAAGACACCAAAAGATTATCGAGTTAAATGACATGGACAGGCGACTTGTACAAGCTCCATGAAGATTGAAGCCTCATTCGCCACAAGAAAGTCAGTGGTGCACCAAATCAAAAGAGTCAAATTCAAGCGACTGATTGGGGGTAAACTCTAGTGGAGGCTGCATTTTTACACGTCAAACACCTATCAACATCATCCACGTGTCTGGCCAAGGGTCAATCCTCCGATACGGGACGTTGGATTTGTTCGATCGTAGGACTTGTGTGCGTACGCGTGGCCACCTGCCATAACAAGATGAACAAACAAATAGAGACGTTGGCTTTTGCAAAAACATGGCCATGAATTGCGATGAAACAAGCCGCAATTCTTGAACTGAATTCAATAAATGATGCATCATAGATAACAGGCGTGGCGTTATCGTAAATGCCGTTGAGATTTGGGGGCACTTTTTGAAGATGATAATATCTGGTCTTTCATCTTGCGCTTTGATGGTGGGGCGATGTATTGATTCAATCGTGGGCCGTGGAGTCGGGACGAAGATAACGGCGGATATGTGACATAGGATCTTTGTGGGTCCGACGCGGAGGTATGGGGAATCTATATATAAGATTAGACCGCCCGTTTGGGCAGGCTTTTATTTTGTTTTTTGTTTGGTTGCGTTGGGTCGGGTCTGCATTTCAAGAAAAAAGAAGCACGTGCATGGGCTTAATCCGTCATTTTGGTCCCCGCGGTCGATTTTATAAACCAGAGAACGGCAGCGCCTCCGAACCGGTGAGTTGTCCTCATTTCATATACGATGGACTGGCGATTTTCCTCCACGCACGTCAAAAACTCAAAAACAGGATAAAGAGTGAGATAAATAAATAAATAAATAAATAAATAAATATATATATATATATATATATATATATATATATTTTAGACACATGAAAATGACCATCTTACAATAGAATTTAAGTTCATCAACCAACAAAATCCAAGAATTCTACATTGATCAAACTAACTTGACATTTGAGAAACTTGGGCTAGTGATTAGAGTTGTTATTACGTACTACTCTTATCTCCATGCTACGACACAAACACAATAATATGTAAATAGCAAAACTAAAATGGCTGGGACTCACTAAAATCTATCAATTTGATTACCGACAAATTTGGTGTTTGGTATAATTTGATGCCTGTGTCGTTTAAGGGAAAGGAAGACTGAAAATGGAAAAAAGAGTGCCCGGCCCATTCACCTACCGTTTTCAATGATTTTGTAGGTAAACTATTGCGTCTTGGGAGAGAGAAAATATTATATGCGCACTCGGTTCTCTCCACGGCTAATATTTAGCAGCTGTTCGACCTCGACATGAAGAAAGTGGCAGACAATGTCTTGTAATAAAATCGCTGGAGAATATGTTGAGCTAACTAATAAGGATAGAACTGTGGTAGTGGTACCACAGTTGTACGGTATCACAGTTCTATCCAATCATTGAATCTAGAGAAAGAACAATTATTGACTGGATTTAACAATTAGATCTAACTGTGGTACCACAGCTGGATCCAACTAATAAATGTATAGCTTGTCCTCATGATACAGCACTAACATGCACCTTCGTCAAATTTAGGATCTTGCCTTATATTTAAATACTTATTTAATTTTAGGGTCAATGCGATCGATGTAGCTTCCTATTGGTTACATTCAGATGCTCTCCAGATGATTTGTGATGAGTCTTGTCGCTTCAGAACGGAGGGGTAGGGGGAAGACACACCGTCCTTAATGTTTCTCTATGTACGAGCCCCAAGCAATGAAGGGTCGTTGAAAAATTAATTCAAGAAGAGTATGCTTGATGCTTGGAGATTCGGAAGATTAAAAATTAAAAAATTAAGACAATATTATACTAATTTTATCGATACAATTGGGCTTCAAAGACTTTATTAACTTAACCATGTTCCTTGTAAAAATGATCTAATCAATTGTTCCCTGTAAAAATGATATAATCAATATATGGTCAGTCAATTTGATTAACGAGGAGAAATTTGAAAGATACGAAAGACAGCCACTGCGCTTCTAGGCTAGTGCCTACAGGCGATAGCGTGCACCCTCAGCTTTTGAGAGTCAATGTTTGAGTCCCAAGAAAAAGCAGATCCATTTGTTTTAATTAGACAGAAATATATATCTCTTCCGCAAATATTGGTAGAGCAGAAATATGTATCGCACATAAAGATAGAAATTTAGACTATAGGATAATAGAATTGATATAAATTATTACCAACATATTCTTATTTATAAATGTTAATAGACCTTATTGGATTATAATAAAGACGTATAAGTGTTTATTAATATATATATATATATATATGAAAGACCATTTTTTATCTTAGTACTTGGTATTGATAACTATGAAACCAATACTCGTATTTTATTGCCGTCTGCTGACCATGCCTTATTTCAAGCAAAGAATTTTCTGAGGTGTGCCTTCAGTTTATCATAAAGGTTCCAATCTATAACATCTCATTTGACATTCAATTTAGATTTAATAATTATAACAACAACATCATCTCAAATATATAATGATGATATGTCAGTGTTGAGATGTTAAAATTGGTTGGTCAACTCAAAAATCTATTTTTATTTCCTGAAGATTGTTAGGGCCATTGGCTAAATTATTATTTAACAACCCTTGGTGTTGCAGGAGGGTTCTATACCCAAACCTGTATTAGTTATCTGCTGAAATATTGCTTAATGAAGCAACTGTACATACAGGTTTTAAAACTGATGCAGTTTACAGTTACGTAAGATAAACAAGTCAACGGGATTAATAATATTCTTAGGTAAAGTACCGACGATATCCATAGCCCATTAGTCCCACCAATGGAATAAAGACCAAACCTTCGAGAGTCATCCTTCTTGCAAAGATTTCCACTCCTTCATCCTTAGAGAGGCTGGGGGAGTTCGAGCAGGATTGGAAATATTAGTATCAGATAGGTCTTGACTCAGCATGCATACTGAATGAGGCATGTTTATCCTTCTAAACGCCAATTAGAAGTATTCAACGAGAGTTGGAGAGTACCAGAGTTTTCCTACCATGCACTCTTCTTATCTCATGATAATTCTATTTAAAATAATAATAATAATAAGTTTATTAAAAACTCGAACGAGTGAGTTTTTCATTTTATTACTCAATAGCAATCTTGCTATCGAAACCAGTCAGTGCTTCTCATAATACATCAGTCTTATTAGCGCATGTAAGGAGAATGCAAACCACGTTTGAGTTGCAACCAGATGCCAACGCTAATACTTAAATTTGTAATGATGGGGTAAACAATCTCAACTAGAAACTTCCTACTTGAGCAAACACTTGCACACCACGACCAATTCTCCCCAAAAAAAAAAAAAAAATACATGTGGTCATAGTAAACAATTAGGAGGACGCCATAGATTTTTCCAACATTAATCCTCCGCTCAAGTTAGTTCCTTACATTTATTGAAAAAAATTTGCATTAAGTTATTGAGCCTTGATTATAGCTAATTTAATTGAAAGGCTTTAAGAATGAAAAGAAGAAGGGGAAGAAAACAAAACAAAAGAAAGAAAGAACTCCCAACACTATTTTCTTAGAGAGAGTTTTTAGATAGATTAAGAGATTACTTGGTTCAATTTTTTAGCGGCTTTTATTAGTAGTGTTCAGAATCCGGTCCAATCCGTCCAATCTGTAAGAATTTGGTTAAAAAAAATTCGATCCGTAGATTAATGGATTGGATTGGATTAAAAATTTAAAAATTCGCAACCGGTGAATTTGATATGGATTCACTTCTGTAAATCCACAAATCCGTAAAAAAAATATTTATTTAATTAAAAAATTTATAAAAATGACATTACTAATAAATAAGTTAAATGTAATTACATACTTATATTAACACCATAAGATCCCTTATCCATTATTAAAAAATAACATAAATAATTAAATATATAAAAATAACTTGTACAAATTCTTAAACAAAATAAAAAATTTTTAACCAAACAAAACATTTATCCTAAATGCCACTTCACCGAAGTAGCCATTAGAAAACAAAAAACCTTGACTTCCTAAACTTTCCCATCAAAAGCACACAAAAAAACCTTGACTTCCTATCCTTCCCTGTCACAAGCACATAGCCATCAGCACCCAACGATTCTTACCAGCCTTAAACTTCTCCTTCGGCCATGTTCTTTAACAATTCTTGATCTCTGTGCAAGCAATCATCTTCTTGTCCTTGATCTGGCTGGAATCGGACTCCACGGCATCTTGGACATGGGCATCAGCTGCTGTTAGTTGATGAAGTTGACGAAGGTCCTTGTGCGCGACTTCTTCACCATCTTCTTCGTTGAGTCTTGCTGTTTGATCTCTTCACAATCACCGCCTTCCGGCCGAACGATTTCACAATCACCATCTTCGAGATCACTGGCCGTACAGCCTCTCTTAATTCCCGTCATCGATCAACTTCAATTTATTAATTTTTTATTCAATAAAATTATTTTATTTATTATTTATTTCAATTATGTTTATTTTGTTACGCTAAAGTAGGGGTGGGCATTTTCTAGCCCGAACTAAACCGAACCGAAATCAATCGGTTCTAAAAAATTTAAACTGAACCGAAATATTTTGGTTTAGTTCGGTTCGATTCTAAAATTCGATTCGGTTTGATTTGATTCGATTCGCACATATTCCTGAATTTTACAGTTTTAACCAAATCTTACTGCATTTTATAATTTTCACCTAATCTTACTACATTGTACAATTTTCCCTTGCATTTTACAAATTATATGTTCATAACAAGAAAAATAAAACACAAGTCTACAATGCACAAGCAACAACTTAAAATACAAAGCCTTCAAGTAAAAAATAAAATAACAAAAGTCCTAATATAAAATAGTCACATTTCAAAAACACACCTAGATTTTAAAATCTATTACAAATTATAAGTTCATAACAAGAAAAATAAAGCACAACAAGTCTACAATACACAAGTAACAACTTCAAATACAAAGCCTTTAAGTAAAAAACAAAATAAGAGAAGCAACAATTTCACTTGCAGAGTTGCAGCGGGCCAGTGGCCTTTGCTCATTGTACAATACTACAATTTCAGACTTCCAGCAACCAATATACACCAACACCAGTACACCACCACAAATTTAACGCCACATAAGCTTCAATTCAAACACAAGGCCACAACATAAATTAAAAAAAAAAAAAGAACCCGCAGCGGTGAAGAATTGAAGATTAAAGGCGCGAGCTGGCTGATGGTAGGAGGTTTAGACCAGCGAGAGGGAGACCGTGAGGTGTGAGACTGTGAGTGATGAGAGAAGACGAGTGGCGGTTAGAGCAGTGAGGTCGGAAGACGAGCGGCGATTGCTGACCGTGAGCGTGAGGGACCGAGCTAGTGAATGCGTGAAACCATGAGAGACCGAGGGCTTTGACGGCATCACGACGCTTGAAGGTTTGTGGCTTTGTGCCGCCGCTGACCGTGAGGCGAGGGACTTGGGGAAAGGCCGCAAGTCACCGATCCGGTGAGGGAGACAACAACGGCAACTGGATTTTAGACTTTAGGTTTAAGAATCAGGGTTATGAAATTACGATTTCAAAAAAGGGAATTTGGGATTTAGGTTTTTATATTTTTGAATTTTGATTAAAATTATTTGTAAAATGTAAATAATTGGCTTGAACAGATCGGTTCTTCGGTTCGGTTCGGGTTTAAACCGAACCGAATATAAACCAATTTGTTCTTAAAATTTCAAACCATTCGGTTTTTTACCTTAGAACCGAACCGAAACGAATTATATTTTTTCGGTTCGGTTCGGTTTGGTTTGGAAAAAACCGAACCATTTGCCCAGCCCTACGTTAAAGTATGAAATACAAATTGGCAGCGGATATTTTTCTTTTTGATGTGTCATAATTTGATACTTTAAATGTATTATTGTAACTTTAATTGAACAATTAATTTTGGTGTGTTGTATTTTAAAACTTTAATACATTATTTTAATTTTATTTAAATAATTAATTTATTTAAATTTTATTCAATTTTGAATTTGATTGGTAGTAAAATTATTTTTATATTACTTTTTTTTTCATTTTATTAGTTCGTGGATTGAGCCGAATGAAAAATTTGTAATCCGTAAATCAATTCGCAAAATGATGGATTGGATATGTATTGAGTCAAATCTGCATCCGATTCGCAAACATGTGGATTGGATTTGGATTGAGTTTAACCAATCTATGGATTGGATTAGATTGAAAATTTATAATCCGTAAAATCGTGGATTGGATATGGATTGATATCCGATCCGCGAACACCTCTAGCTTTTATAAAGGTCAGAGTCCCATATCCCTCCGATTGTGGGATCACCCGTTAGTGGATTAGGTTCATATCCTAATTCTTCAGAGGAGATCTATGTGTTAACTTATGACAAAGTCTTTGGATTAACTTGGTTTAAGTCTCTTCTTGCAAGATCTCTGCTCGAACATCCTTGAGAAGTTGTTTGCTTTCATTTTCGTGACTTAAGGAAGTCACCAATGAGTACGAGCTGGACTTACTTTGAGGTGACTTTCTGCTACTTTCCCACATTTAATATCGAGGGGAGCATGATAAGTGCTCAAGATGCATGTGGCTCAAGTTTCTTTTCATGTTTATGGTCTTAGTTAGAATAAAATATAGTGGTGGGTGCATGTATTTAGTGGCAGTGGTGCACATTTCCATTTTAATTGTTCATGCTCCTATTTTCAAGTGATTTTTCCTCTTTTGTAGTTTTCAATTTCTTAGTATGCGTAGAGGTCTATTTAAGAGATTTTATTGAACTTGTACTAGGGAAGTTTTTTTTTTGGGAGAATGAAAATTTTCTTTTCCCTTCTAATCAATTTATATTATTCTCTGTTTCTCTGACTTTCCTTTCTGAACTGAAAATTACTTATCATCTGATATCAGAGCATCCAACGATCCATGGCCACACGTAATAAATCCAAGGCTGAATTTCGTGAAAAGGTTTAAGAAATCCTTGCTCGACATGAGTCTAATTTTAACTAAGTTCACGCCACCCTTCAAACAATCCTTATTGAATTTCAATCCTTACGTCTCCAACATACTTCCCAGAAAAGGGAAATCAACATATTCGCCATAGCTCACATTCCTTCACACTAGCCAACCTCACTTTCCACCTCCAAACTAGATTGGTCCTATATCCAACTCAAACTTCTTTTTCCAAAGTTTTTTGGGGATGACCCTGTTGGATGGATTTACAAAGCCGAACAGTACTTTGATTTTCGAAACATTATTTGGGAACAGCAAGTCCAATTGGCCTCTTTCTATCTCGAAGGAATAGCATTCCAATGGCATTGCTGGCTAACCAAGTTCAAAGGACCACAAACTTGGACTGAATTTACCAAAGCTATATTGCTCCGTTTTGGTCCAACGGATTATAAGGATCCTTCTGAAGTTTTAACACGCCTAAAACAAACTTCCTCGGTGGTTGAGTATCATGAAGTTTTTGAAAGCTTTCTCATGAAGTTGATGGCGTACCTGAAACCTTTTTAATTGATTGTTTCATTATAGGTCTTCAAGATAGAACACGGCCCAATATTAAGATTAAACAGCCCTGTACCTTGGCAGACATCATTGGTGTGGTAAGACTGATTGAGGAGCGGAATTCTCTCTATCGCTGCACCGAACAACTTTCTCAACCACCACCTATTTCTGTGATGCAACAACCAATCAAAAATAGTTCTATTGGGATCTTGGCCCCCCCCTCTTAAGGCAAACCAAACAGCCAATGCCACCACTCCTCCTATCCAGCAGTTAACTAACCAAGAAGCACGGGCTCGACATGAAAAAGGGCTATGTTATTATTGTGACTAGAAATTTGTTCCTGGCCATCACTGCCAAAGGCCAAATCTATTCATGATTGAAGATCCTCCACCATTCACACCACCAGTTACTGGTTAAATGAATGGGGCACTTTGACATTGTGGACAAGGTGATTCTGAGGGGTGGGGAATGATATGTGCTGAAGATGCATAGGACTCAAGTTTCTTTTGATGGTTATTGTCTTTGTCAAAATAAAATATAGTGGTGGGTGCACGTATTTAGTGGCAGCTGTGCACATTTCCATTTTAATTATTCATGCTCTTATTTTCAAGTGATTTTTCCTCCTTTGTAGTTTCCAATTTCTTTGTATGTGTACAGGTCTATTCAAGAGATCTTATTGAACTTGTACTAGGGAGGGTTTTTTGGGAGAATGAAAATTGTCTTTTCCCTTCTAATCAATTCATATTCTTCTCTGTTTCTCTGACTTTCCTTTCTAAACTGAAAATTACTTATCAGAGCACGATCTTATGTGGAAAAAACTTTTAATCGTGCTCCCACTTTTCATTCACCAAAAACAATTTAAAAATAAATTTTCAATAGTGATTATTTGGCAAAAAATGATGTTTGTACGAAAAAATAGCACAACAACATCAACATAAAGATATTTTATCTTATAAATTTTTTTTTTAATCTTTTGATAATTATGTGCTATTTTTTATGTTCTTTTTATTCTCATATTACTACTCTTATTTGGCCATCCATTAAAGTCCCAAAACTCGCTTGGAAAAGACCTTTTTTTTTTCCAATAGTAGAATTAGAGATGAGATTAAATATGAAGGAGGGGCGATGCATTGAAGAAAGAGTTAAACACAACATATTTGGAAGCGAAACCAACCCGGTAAGTTCTACCCCAACCCCAGTGTTTGATTTAAGACCGCAACTTCGCAAGCAGATTTGAGCCTCTAAATTAAAAGCCCAATATAGCCTATATGCGCTTATTTCGAGCTTCTAATCAATTTCTACAGTGCCTACTATACATAAAAACGTCATGTGCAGTAACAATTCAAACGAAAAGTAGTGTGATTAGGGATGGCAAAATCTTTCGTGGATTTAGAGTCCTGTAGGGTCTTACTTAAATGTGATAAATTTTAAATTTTTTTTAGAAATGAGGTGAGAAATGGGAAAAAACATAATCACCAAATTTTTAATAGAGTGGGATTTGGTTTTGTACTTTCTACTCTACCCCCACCCCCACCCCCACCCCAATCCTATTATATATATAAATATTTTTTAATTTTTGTTTTATCAATTACAATATTGATTAATAATTTTTTTTATTTTTACATAATATGAATAGGTTATAACTAAAAGAGCCCTACATTATAATTTTTGTTCAATCATAAAATATTGTTACGTTTTCGTTTCTTTCTCAAGGTGTTACTCTTTTCAAATATTTTTTAGTTTTGTTATTACTTCAAGATATTGTTTCAATCTTTTGTATTTTTTTAAATAATTTAAATATTTTATAATATGATATTGATTTAAGTCTCTAATTTTTAATTTACTTAAACTATTTATCTATACTTACTATATAATAAGTATACGAAGAATGTGGTGGGAATAGAAAAATCATTCTCTATACAGAGATTCTCTATCCCAATCGCACAAAATTTATGAGGATCGGGTGAGAAATACTGGTAAAATTTTAATGGGATGGAGAATGGGGAAGGCATCCCTATCACCACCCTACTCGATTGCCATCTTTGAGTGGTGATAGACGTCCCGATTTCCAAAAACCTGAACTTTGAAAAACTCGAAACGACAACGCTAATGGCGTTTGGAAATAAATTGGGAGGGTAATTTTTAAAAACCTCCCCTGAGGTTTGAGGCTGTTGCAAGTAGATGGCGAAAATCATTTTATTTGTAAAAAACCCCTTACGTTTTTGCTCCGTTTACTGGTCGTTTGGGTAGGTGGGGGCATTATTGACATTTCAAAATATTACCAAATACTTTACAATTTTGTTGCCTAGGATCACTTGTCATTCAGATTTATGCTGTAGGAGGTTAAATCTAACCGTTGGATTCAATTTAAATGAATCTAACGGTTTAGAGTTTAATATTTATTAAAATCAAGAAATTATGAAGTAAAAATCAGAAAAATAATTTGGTGATTATGTTATTCTAAATCCCTAATTTTTTGGTAGAAATCGTGAAGCAAAAAAGAAAAAAATGAAGAAGAAAAGGACAATAATGAGCTTCTATTAAAGCCAGGGATTTGGCTTTTCCCGACAACAAAGTCGTCGAGATCTTCACATGTTACACACTGATAAGGCATTTTGTCGAAAATGGATGATACTACGTAGCTCATTTTGATGATCTGAATTGGTGGTTTATTCTTGTGTGTGGTTGATGCGAAAAGTGATGGGATGAAATTAGATTTTTGTTGTCATATTTTTATTTTATATTGTCTTTTTTGTGATTGATTGATTTGCAGTTTGATTGCTGAAAGAAATTTCAGTTGGAAGATGATGAGAAACTTCTTTTTTTTTTTAGTTTTTTAGCTTATGTCGGATTTATATTGGGTTTGATTTGCTGCTATTTCTGGGTAACTTTTCTGTTGTATTTGGGTTGATTTGCTGCTATTTCAAGCTCAAATTTTTTGATAAATTTTTCTGCTGTTTTGGGTTAAATTTTTTGCTGTTTTTAGGTCAATTTGCTGCTGTTTTGAGTTAAATTTTCTGCTGTTTTTCTATTAATTTTTCTGCTGTTTTTGGGTAAATATACTACGGTTTTTCTATTAAATTTTATGCCATTTCAGGGTAAATATGCTACTGTTTTTCTATTAAATTTTCTGTTGCTTATCGGTAAATTTGCTGCTGTTTTTCTGTATGGCGCTTGCCGGAAAACGGTCACGATACATTTTGAATGGGTAATGACGGGGGTTGATAGTAAAAGTTTGTATTTCTTAATTTTTTTTGCATTTGACTGCCCACTAATTCATGTGTAGGTCTATTTAAAATTTGTTCTTGTTTATGGAGCTTGTTGGAAAATGGACATGATGCATTTTGAATGGGTAATGATGGGGATGGGCAGTAAAATTTGCTTGTGTTGTTCTTGCTGCTAGTACTTCATTTGAGCTTCCAAAATCCATTCAGAGTAGAGGGGAAGAAGAAATGCAAATTTTTTGTGAGTGCGCCGCTTGTGAGCTTTAGATTGATTTGCAAGCCAACGGTCATATTGCGAAACAATTATATATTTTTTTTAAGTTTGTAATTTTATTTTTTTAAGATTTTAAGGAAATAACAATAACTTGATCATGGTGAAAATAATCGTTTTAGTTATTTATGACATTGTAAATATTTGGAATTGTAAAGGGTGAAAATGTCAAAAAAATGAAGTTAGTGATTTTTCAGCTCTGATACTTTAGTTGTGTCGGTCTATAAACAATATTAGGGTAATATTGTCTTTTTAAAGTCAACAGTTAGTCAATGAAAATTTTAACTGACGGTAGGGGTTTTTTACAAATAAAATGATTTTCGCCATCTACTTGCAACAGCCTCAAACCTCAGGGGAGGCTTTTAAAAGTTACCCAAATTGGGAATAAGAAATGCATCATTATTATGAACCTGAAAATCAATCACTGTTGTCGTTTCAGTTTTTTCCGAACTTTCAAAATCACGTCCGTATTTTATTTTTACCCCAAAAAAAGGAAAAATAACTAATAGATTCAACGTAAATCTCGATAGACTGTAAAAGAGAATTTTGTTAAATTAAAAAATTAAAGATACACCAATCAAGGTATATGATGAGCTTTACCACTCATTATTATGAGTAAAAAAAAAAACAAATACAAAACAGGAATGCACCAACGTTAAAAAAAACAAAAAAATTATGCATCCCCTAATTTTGTGTAATAGTAGAAATTAATATCTAGCAGCATACTTCGCTCATGCTATTTCAGATGGCTTCTGGGAGTAATTGATGGGCACAAGGAGGAGAGGTGTCTTTTTACAGTTCGTAAGACTCTGACCGGTTGATTCCTCCATGTTCAAATCTCCTTCCTTCATTCCGTTGGGCAATTTCCAGTTGAAATGATACAGGAGATTTGCAAGAGCAAGCTCCACCGCTACTGTTCCCATCTGAATGCCAGGACAAATTCTACGGCCGCCTCCAAACGGTAAAAACTCAAAGTTTTGCCCCTTAAAATCAACCGAGTTATCGACGAACCTTTCCGGAAAGAATTCTTCAGGTTTGTTCCAATACTTGGAATCTCTTCCAATTGCCCAAACGTTAACTTGCAACAATGTTTTAGGATTAATGTCATAACCCATTACATTACAGTGGGAGATAGTTTGTCTGGGAAGTAGCAGTGGGCCGGGTGGGTGCAATCTCAGAGTCTCTTTGATTACCAACTTGAGGTATTGAAGTTGATCCATATCGCTTTCCGTAATGCTTCCTTTATTCCCAATGCATTTTCTGACTTCATCTTGTGCTTTACTCATCACTCTTGGATTCCTAGCCATCTCTGCCATTGCCCAGGTCACAGTAACTGCACTGGTGTCCACTCCAGCCAAGAATAAATCCTGATTTAATTTAAAAAAATAAAGAAGATCAATTAGGAGTTGCATGCAGTCTAGTAATTAATGACTTGCAAATAATGAAGAAGAATGGAAATTAATTGAAGGTGCAGTGGTTACCATGAGTACGGCCTTAATATTATCTTTTGTGATTTGGTGAGCTCCGTCGGCAGAATTAGCTTGTTCCCTCTTAATTCGCAGCATGACATCGATGATGTCTTCATGATCTTGTTTGGACTCAGCTTTAATAAGATGGTCTTTGATTATCTGCTCGAAGAAAGAATCCAATTCCTCCCAAATGCTCTGAATCCTTGCATGGTAACCAGTAAACCAGTCAATGATCCAACCGACATACGGGAAAAATTCCTGTGCAGTGAAGCCTCCTCCCACAGCCATAGCTGATGCGATCAATTCATGAAATTTATGGTTATCAAAATGACTGCCTTGAAATCTCTTTCCGAAAGCCATTCTAAATAGTATGCTTCCAGATAGAGCAAACATCTTCTGAGAAAGATCAACAGGACTAGCAGAAGATGATGCTTGCGAGATGGAATTCACAAGTGAGGCAACTTCTTCTTCCCTAATGAACTGAAACGACTGCACCCTCTTATGGCTGAAAAGCTCCATAACACACAACTTCCGCATCTGTCTCCAATGATCACCATACGGGGCAAACGCAACGTCTAAATAATTATATGAAAGCTTCCCGACGCCGGTTAACTGTGCTTTGCCACAACACTCAAGATCATGAACTTTCAAGACCTCTCTTGCCGCCTCTGCAGAGGAGACCACAACATAGGGAATACGACCAAGTTTGAGGTGCATAACTGGGCCGTACTTTTTGGACAGTTTCCATAGAGATTGGTGAGGCAGTTCTCCAAGTTGGAGTAAATTGCCAAACATCGGAATCTTAAGAGGCCCTGGTGGAAGCTGCTGCTCCTGCTTGTTTTGGCTTTGCTTCATGTTTTTTAGGATAAGCAGTAGAGGAATCAGGAGAAGAGGGAGCCACATGGTCGGGGCCATGATCACTGTGAAGAGAGCCATAATCTATTATTAGTCCGAGATTCTGAGTTGCTCATCAAACGAGCTAGCCCTGCAGTATTTATAACCCAAGCGGCTGGCCAGCTGCAGACTGATACTTTTCAGAGTCAATTTCATTTTCAGCTCCATGACAAGGTCGATCGGTCAATGTCTTGAAAATTTGTTAAAAACTCAGCATGCGTACTTTCCATGCACTGCATCAAATTTGGACACTTGTCCCAATTTAGGAGACTTGCCTATTAAATACTTTATCAGTCACTGCAGAGTAACTTCCTAATGTCTACATTCACTGGCTCTCCGAATGACTAATCGTATAAATTTGTTCAAACGGGAACTTAAATAACCCCACCATCGTTATTTTTTTGCTGTTCGAACCCTGGAAAATTCGTAGCAGCCTCCGCGGTCCAATGAATTGTCCTCATTTTATATTTTCAGTTAAAAACTTGATATACGTCATATATCGGACTCGGACCCCTTCTAATCGCATTAAGGGTCAAGATTTCTTTATTTATATTTTCAGTTATAAAACACTAAAGTATCATTTTCCACTATGGAAATATATGTATATAATTTCTGACTCCATGAGAGTGAGATAAAAAAAAAAGTTGATAATTTTTAATCAAAATATTAAAATTTTATTCATACATTGATTGAGATATAAACTAAAAATCTCAAATAAATAAAACAAAGACCATTCCCCTTTTATAATAGAATATATATACTTTCACCAACTGACCATATTTTAATTAAAATCGAAATTACTATGTACATTGATTAAATCAACTTGACAATTGAAATACGAGGCTGTTTGATTAGACTTGTCGCCAGCTGGTCTTATCGTGGCACTGCGAGTCTGCGGCGCATACTAAGAAAACAAAAATTTCTTGGACTTGTTAAAAACCCGTTAATTTGGCTGCGCAAACCAATGTGCGTTCGATATAATTAATTAGATGCCCGTCGTCGTTTATGGGAAAAGATTATAAAACAAATAGTAAATGAGCCAGCGCCCCCATTCACGCCCACTGCCCCCATGTTCGATAAATTTTGTATGAAGCGTTTTTGTGACGGAAAAACATTATAATCACCCTCGGTTCCCTCGGCAGCCCGGCTGCCATATTTTTTAACAACAAGTGTTTGATTCAAGAAAGCAGCGGGCTATGCTAAATGATATAATCTATTGTGATTAATTCAATTGGTGATAAAGAATTAAGACACTTGCCTTATTATAAATTTTGTCAAGGTCACTGCGATGTAGCTTCCTAGCTAGTATTGGTTACGGGCGGCTCTCCAGTTGGATTGTATGTATATTATTCAATATTATCAACTGGGAAAGAAAACTAATCGCACCATATATCGTTACTTCTTTACGTCAGATGAACCTTAAACAATGAGAATCTTTAAAAGAAATTCGAGCTGCGTACGCTTGGAGATAATTGGAAGATTTAAAAAATTGACATGCATGTTTGTATCTTTTACGGCTGAGCTTGAAAGTCGTCTATGCCGACTTTGAAAAAATGACTTGATTCTATACAACCAACGTCACTAACAAGAAAAGTAGTGATTTTCGATTCAACTCTTTCGATAAGAGTTAAATGTAGTTGGCAATAGGATTGGAAAAAAACTAAAATAACTATATTGTTTATCTAATGAAAAGAAGACTGTTGAAAATAACTTCAAGATTGGTCGACAATAAATTTAACTTGGCAAGAAGTATTTGTAACCACTGTAGCTAACCATTGGTACTGTATAATTATTTTTTACCGTTGCAAAAACATTGTCGAAAATAAAATAATATTTTCAATGTAATTTTTTTTGGTCAAAAATAGGAAAATATTTTTAATTAACTAAGAGTTGGTTGAAAAACCTATTCAAAGGATGTAAAATTTTAATAGACAACATGGGCATCGATAATATTTTTCACTAGCATAACTTGTAAGGTTGGTCAAAGCAAAGCCATAAGGGAGGGTAAGAAAATATAATATAAAATTAGATATCATCTGAAAGAAAAGGAAATGTAATTTTTTTTTAACTTAGTTTACTATTTGTTTATCAAACATGAACTATATAATTAATTAATGTATTTAATTTAAAATAAAAGTAACTTCTATAATGCACACAAAATTTGAACCCTCAACCAAAAAACTAAAATATGAAAGTGTCAACTACTTGATAATGAATAATTTGTAATAAATTATATATTAAATAATTATTAAACCATTTTTTTTAAGGTTTTACTAGGTGCGACAATAGAATTGGATTACCTTATTTAACTCACAAGATGCCATTGATTGATTACAACATAGATATAAGCCCCATTTGGGATTGAGGTTGAAATTCAATAAGCTGCTTATTTCATAATTTTTGATAAAAACAATGTTTGGTAAATTTTGTAAAAGCAGCTTATTTCATAATTTTCTCCATTTCGTTAGCAGTTTTTAAAAGCAGGTAGAGGGTTGCTTTTCATAAGCAACTTATTCAATAAGCTACTATACCTTTTTAAAATACCTATTATAACCCTAATATTTTAATAAAAAGACACTTATATCTTACTTATCCATAAACCCTAATATATAAATAATTAGTTATTATTTTATCGCCGCAATTTAGTTACCACCATAACCAAGTACGTTCTCTCCAATTTTGATCCGGTAAGTTCATATGCTAATTTCATAACTATGCTTTTAAAGTTTAATCTATATATTTATATTTTTGTTAATTAATTGTTTCAAATTCGTTGGCAATCTATTTTTAATGTAACTTTACATATTTAAGAAAAAAATGTCTAAATAATTTATTAAACATAAAATAAAAAGCAATTAAAATACATGTCTATTTTCGTCATTATATAATACAACAACACTTTCGTAACAAGATTTACCAAACGTATGTACTTGATTTTTCAAACTCACAGCAACCGCAACAGCACAGTCTACCAAACACCAAGCTACTTTTTTAATCACCGGCTTATTTCATCTGCACAGCACAAGTAGCTTATTTCATCGGCCTCCGCAATCCCAAACTGGCCCATAGTGTACAGTATCTTATAATTAAACATCAATCAACTTCGAAATAGCATCATAGTTCAAGAAAAGTCTATAATATTTATGATCAAATTCAATCTTATAAACCAACTTGAAACTGAAGTTAATGTTTAAGTCTCAATTGTATTAATCATTATCATTGAATAATTTTAGAGACTGATCATCGAACTAATTGGTATTTTATAGTTAAGCATCTAAAGAAATAAGTCTATAATTGATTATAATTATTGTTGAAGCAATTTGAAGACTAGCTAATTTTCAAATTAATGTTATTATCTAGTGACATTTTTAATAAATAGAGTTTAATAGTTTCATAATTTTATTATACTCTTAATTGTGGAACATGGAACACATACTTCATAACACATACTTCATAATTACATTCATTGCATACATTTAAAAATACTAGATAGTTAGTAATTAACATTTAATTATAGTTGAAATATTGTTTATTAAATTAGTCTGTTGTCTAAGAACAGTTATAAAATTAATTTCAACATATAATAAGAACTGTTACAATAATTTATTTATATTTGTATATATAGCTTAACTATGAATTATTAAAACCAATATAGCTTCATAGTTTGTGTGTTAATATCTATTTTCATCTTTTGTTTATCTCGTTAATTTGTCATTTAAATTTAAATCTATGTTAAAAATGTTCTATCAATCAATTTAGACTAGAGAGTAAATAGACAACCTAGTAATCACACAATAGATATGGTATATAATTGTTCAATTATAACAAATTTTAAATTTGCATTAATATGATTAGAAGTACTGTTTTGCAATTAACCGAATCATACGCTAATAATTTTCAATATTTATCAATATGAAATAACTAACTTAGGATAAATAAATTAATTGACTGATTTTTTTTTAATTTGAATATCTTGTGTTATCTCTAGTATTTGGTCCACTTAATTACTATAATGCCGTCTAACTAAAGCTTTTAGTGCCAATGATATGTTTACCCTAACCACTGTCCATTCTCTCTAACTGATCTCTCAATCAGTCACCGAATCCTATCTATTAATACAATAAATAAATAAATAAAAGCCACTGATTTTAAGTGCACTGGATGAATTCATCTTCTCTTCCTTTGTATTATCCATTTCTTCAAATATTTTAGGGTCATTTTCTTAATTCTTTTGAATTAAGCTTTAAAGAATATGGGGAGATGTTCTCACATATTTATTAATTTTTTTCCATCAACTTTAATTTTTTAAATTTGACATCAATTATTGTTGGCCTCACTTTCACAAGGCTAGTTAATTTGAAGCTTTTTTTTATCAGGTTGTTCGATGAGAATTATTTAATTAATTGTGGCTTGCAGGTAAGAATTATTATAATTAATTTTTTTCATGTTTTTAATCTATTGAATTTTAATTCACATTTTATTTTATAACAAGTGAAAGAGACATTAATTAGGACAGATTTAAGAGCCTAGGAAGAGAAAATTATGATATTCAACTTTCACCAGGATTTAGTTGCTCAATCCACATTGATTCTATCTTTTATCAACATCAAAATATCATTGTAGTAGTGCCGTGTAACTTATGGTGCGTTATGTTTTATTTAAGTATTTGTCAAGAATTCAGTGATTAATCCACATTGATTTTATCTTTTAGCAACACTAAGTCGTTGTAGTAGCAATCGTGTAACTCTTAATCTATTATTTTTATTTTGTTTAGGCTGCACATATATTTGTTGAAATTATTTATAAAAGGATATTTGTCCATTGATTGATTATTATTTTTTTCTAGAGGCAATTAATGAATATTTGTTTATTACCAAGTATAAGTAACAGCTTTTAAAACTTATAGTACTTTTATCAAACGTTTAATTTTTTTTATAGCTGATTATTTTTACAACACAACTAAAAATCATTATTTTAAAAACTACATCATTACTAAACTGTCCCTAAGTTTATTAAAATGCTTGTGTTTAGGGATGAAGGTTTAAAAACTAATGGAGGGTGCGCTTGGAATTGAGGTCAGTCAGCTATAGTTTAAAAACTAAAGTACTAAAATATTTGGTAAACACTAGCTGCTGTAACTTGAAAGCTATATTAATATGATTATTTTACAACTAATTTTTTTACAGCTGGTTATTTTTACAATAAAACTAAAAATAATTACTTTAAAAATTACATCATTATCAAACTATCCCTAAGTTTATTAAACTACCTGTGCTTAGGGATGAAGGGTTAAAAACTGATGGAGGGTACACTTGGGATTAAGATTAAACAGTTATAGCTTAAAAACTACAGCATTAAAGTGGTAAATAGTAGCTGCTTTATTTTGAAAGCTATATTGATATGATTTTTCACTTAATATGATGAAAAATCTATTATATCTTTAATAATTTTAAAAAAATTATTATTTAAATTTTATATTTACTACATATTATGAACTTTTGTTTCATAATTAAAGTTTTTTTTTCCACATCAGCTGTAATTTAAAAATTACAAAATCTCAATGCCAAACAGAACCAGAGTTGTTTATTATTATTATTATTATTATTATTATTATTATTATTATTATTATTATTATTATTATTATTATTATTATTTTATTATTATTATTATTAGTCAACAATGCGAAACTTGTCTGTATTTCATAATTCAATGCTCAAGATATCAGGATTAATGTTATAAGAGTAAGGATGACAATGGAGAGGAGAGGAGAGGGGACCAATCTCCCCGTACTTATCCCCGATATTTTGTGTATGTCCCCGTCCCCATCAGAATTACTTGAGAGAATCATTATCCCCTCCCCAAATAATAACAGGGGATCCCTGAGGGCTCTGATTCCCGAATAACTAATACATTTTTTTTCGATTTTGAGTTGATCATATCAAAATAAAAAAAATTAGTAAGTCACACAACATGTAAGGGATGCAAACTTCTTTTACAAACTATTGTGAACAAATTAATAGTCTAATACAAAATTGTTGCAAATAAAATTGAATTTAGATTCAAAATTAACTTTTTCAATGGTAGCGTGGGTACTTTATGAATGTGGACTTTTCCTTTACAGCACAATAGTTAAGTCGGAGCAAATCAAGAGCAAATATTAGATTAGATTAGATTAGATATTAAAATTGTGATTCGTTGTGGGTAATTATAACATCTAGAAATAAATAAAAATAGATTTAAGTTTAAAATATTTAATGAATATTAAAATTAAAATAAAATTTTTGGACTAATAGAATCTACCCGGTCTTTTTAATGTTCTAAATAAAAATTTAGGATTTTAATTAGTTAATTAGGCCTAAAAGTTTAATAATATAAATATTTTTTATATTTTTTATTTTAACCAATATTTATAATTTTATAATTTAAAATTTATTATTTATTTATTAATAATTTTAAAAAATAAAATTAAAAATTAAAATGGAGAAATGGGTAGGGGATGAGGATTCCACCTCATCTCCGTCCCCTCTCCGAATAAGAAATTGAGTAAAAAAAAATTTTTGTCTCTCCCTGAATAAAAAATTGGATATGAAATTATCCACATACCCTCTCTGAATAAGAAAAATCTCCAAAAATATCCATTACAGGATTTTTGCCATCTCTATATAAGAGGAGGTGTGTGCATTGAAGAAAGACAGCATCGCATCCATTTGGACGTGAAACCTATGGGCTTTCCCGAAACTTCTGAGGACTAAGTCGGCAGGACGAAAAATTACATGCCCAGTACTGCCTGTAACAGATTGAAGTTTTGATCGGCTTCTTTCAACCTTTAGTTGTCGAGTAGAAGCCCAAAAAAATTTTCTGAGTTTTATTTTATTTTTTTTAATATAAATACTTCTGGTTTCTGGACTAAAATTTAACATGAAAAATAGTCATAATAACTGTTTTCGCCATATCATTTTCCCAATAATATGACGTGGCTATCTATAATCTATAGGATATTTCTCAATTCTAAGGTATGTAGAAATTTAAAAAAAAAAAAAAACTAAAGAGGCTATAGTGTGTTACTCGTAAAACATGTAGCTGGACCTCAAATCTACAATTTATTGGTGCCATTGTTTTATTTTTATTTTCATTCTTCTAACAAAAAGATTATTACGTGTAATTGCAACCGTCAAATTTTGTTCTGTTTTATTGTTTATACTTGCTTATTTGTTCAGTAGGTGTTTTGCGAAAAAAATGTCCTTTGAATGCTAAGATAGTAAGGGTGTCAATTCTGATAATCATGTTGTATCAAATTTAAGAAAACATGAATATGGCTCATTTATTTGATTGTGTCAAAATATTAAAGAATAAATACATCGTATTTGTTAATTGTGTTTACCTGTTTAACATATTTAATAAATAAAAATAAAAAATTAATTTAAAAATAACGAATATGTCATTATTTTTCTTAAAAATAAGTCATAAATAAATCAATATGACATAAATATAACATGAATAAATTTATAACATAATATAAATATGGCACTAATAATTAATTTAGTATCCAATATATATGTTAGTTGATTTTTTATTAATATCGTGACATACTAATTGACATTCGTGTTAAAAATATGTAATTACGTTGAGATAACCTAACACAAATACGATATAATTATTTATCATGATATATCATGCCAACCCATTTATTAATCATATTAATATTTATCAATACAAACAGAAAAAAATTACGTCGTAACCCATTTTGTCATCTTGTATGCTGGCTGTGTCAATAATTACTATTGCTAATCATCACATGAAGAAGCTACTAGACATTGTAACGCTGAAAAGGCTTCCTCTTCCTCCAGTAAATTCAAAACAAAGATAAAACGCTCAATTCCTGACAAAATAATTTCGGCCTTTTTTAAATTGAAATGCTATAGTTTTTAAATAATAATTATTATATGAAAAAAATTATAATTATAAAATAAAAATTAATATTATATAATACACATAATTTTAAAATAATAATTTTAATAAAATTAATAAAATAATAATAAATTTTTTATCAAATAAATAAAAAATTAATTTTACTAATTTTTTAAACTACGACAATTAAAATTACCAAATATTTTAATCCCACGTAGAGCCTTCATCCAATTCTCGCCATTCAACAATTAGAGCCACATTTTTCAATAATTTTTATGACGGATCAAATGTTGTCCTCGCCCTCGGGGCCCTCGCCTGCCTGGCGGTTCTAATTTTCAACGACAGTTTGGTTAGAGAAAGTAGTAAATTCTGGCTCTATTTGACGGTTGACTTTGAAATTTACAACACCAAACTCATTAATTTTAAATTCAAAATTTTCTGCACGCGAATTATAATTATAGTGCCGAGGAGGTGTCCAAAATTATTTTTGGTTGATAAAAAATAATTATTTAAATTTTATAAAAATAAATAAATTGCGTAATAGGATGAATTTAATTTCATATACATAATCGCTTGTTATTTGAAATTAGTTGTATTGTTATTACTATCTACACAACAAAGATGATAAATATGATTAACAATGTGCATTTACAAGTTGTCGTAAGATTGTACATTGTCGTTTGGCCTATGAAATCCGCCACAATAAAAAATCTCTTGTAAAAATGTATTTCATAACGCGCTGTGAAACATATTATTGTAGGTCAAGTTTTAACAACATGCGAGATTTGAATGTTGTTAAATACTATATTTTAAAACACACATAGCAAGCAAGGTACTAAATTATTGTTGTCTATTTTTTCTGGTAGTGAAGTACGCCACAAATGTACTCGTATTTTCTTATGCTTGCCTTCATCAGTTTTTCATTAAGGTTGCAATGTATAACATCTCATTTGATGTTCCAATTAGATTTGGCAATCATCATATCAGCCATGTATCTCAATTATATTATGATGAGATGTTAAGTGAAATGTTACAATTGTCTGGTCAAAAATCTTTTTTATTTCATTCGCTAAAGTTTGTTAGGGCTATTTACTAAATGATTTATCTGCTGAAATATTACTTAATTAAACGACTAATGTGATTAATAATTTTCTGGCTTCGATGCTGAATTGGGCATGTTTATCCTGCATTTAACGACAGGCTTTCCTACCATTCATGATTCATGAAAGCTTATTCATACGAGTATATGCAATCTGCAACACACACTCTATGAATTGAAAATTTAAAACGTATATCCTTAAAATTTGTAAATATTTCATTCTAACTTCGAGAACTCGAAGGCACCCCTTAATGTCATGATAACTTTTTATTTTTTCCCCCAAAACAGAAAAAAAATGGTGATCAAAGATTTCACGAGTGAGTATTTCATCTACCCTTTTGATAATGAAATCAACCTTAGTATATTTTTGGATAATCAAACATAATTTGAAAATAAAATTTTAAATTATTTGACAATTCTCTACAATAGTACGATCTTAAAAGCTCACTTAGACAATGATGCAGTTCTCCATGGGGGATAGAATTAGAAAACTACTTATGAGATTAAACTTTATTATGCCTGCGTGGGAAGTATTCTAGTAATTATGGAGTAATTTTATACAAGCATTGACATAAAATAAAATTATATATACGTATATTAGAGAAAACAAACAAGTTCTAAGCTTTCTTCAATTTATGTCTCCATTCACTAATGAATAAGCTGTTTACAAAGACTATGCCTATTTATAGTGAAATAAGCACTGGAAATTTGAATTGCACCGACCATTTGATTTGAATTCACCGGCCATTTGTGTCATAAATTAAAGTGGTGCAATACTAAAGATAAGAGCAGAACAAGTCCACCAATAACGCTAAAGATAATGAAGTGTGAGAGCCAAATATTTCATAGCATATTAAACATTGTTAAGGAAGTTATGCATTGAAGTGAAACCTATGGAAAATCGGACATGTTTATTTCTTTCCCGAAATTTTTAAGGACCAAGCCTATAAATTAAATGGAAATTATTTCTCAACCACCTCAAGAATATTAAAAGAATAAAAAGTTATAATGATTGTAATAAACTAATAATATCCTAGAATTATGTTTTAGTTTTATATTAATAAGTTACTTTTTTATAATTTCGTTACCCACCAACAAATAATTTAAGGTAAAGACTATTTAATCCTTAGATCCTCCTTATTTGCTTAAATGAATCTATTGACAAAATAGTCTTTTATTTTGAATTCTTATCATGGTGATTAATAAAGTTAATGGAAAAGTAGTTGATTAATACGAAACTAAAATTTACAGTGATTATGAGATATTATTAAAAACGCATAATACTTACATTTTTTTTTTATGTGATTGGGAGATAGTTTTCCTAAATTAAAAAGCCATAATTTCTCTAAATTAAAGGCCCAATACGGCTTATAATAGCTTGAAGTTTATTCGAGAATGGAGTAATTGGCACCGGTCAAAACTCCTTAAAACACCTTCCCCCCTCCGTATCTACTAGTTTAGTCACAGTTGAAAGCACATTAAAAGACAACAACCATCTCTTTATCGGCTACGTTTTTTGCGAGAGCCCAGAACATCTGATAAGTGATAACTCAGGATAAAACTTGCAACTTTACTCGGTCTAATACTCAGTTCTTGATTGCTAAAAAATCATACCTTGGTATTGCAAGCTGATACAAGAAAATGAGGGATCTTGTTAGGGAAGAAGATGACATCATGAGTATTTACCGAATGAAAATGGGTGTGAAGAAATTATAATTTATCTTAATTACTTAAAGAGTGCTAGAGTAGAGTTTTAAGAGGCATTTACAGAGTGCCAATATCATATTCTAATATGATCCGCTCAATTTATATGAGTCATAAAAATTTGATCCACAAAAATTTGATTGTGGATTAATGGATTTGATTGTATTAAAATTTTAAAAATTTTTAAGTGGTGAATTAGATATGGATTTACTTATGCAAATCTATAAAAATTTGAAAATTTACAAAAATAATAAATAAAATATTTATTTAATTAGAAAATAAACTTACAAAATGTGGCATTATTGTTTACTAATAAATAATTAAGTTAAAATGTAGTTACATTAATACTATATTATATCTTATCCAATAATAATATCAAATAAAAATAATTGAATAATTAAATAAATAAATATTCAAGTTTCTTTTTGATGTGTTATATTTTGAAATTTTCAATTTATTATTTTGGCTTCATTTAAATAATTTATTTATTTAAATCTTATTCAATTTTAAATTTGATCAGTAGAAAATTTATTTTATTTTATTTTAAATAATTCATGAATTGGACTAAAAAAATTTTTTAATCCGTAAAATGGTGACTTGAATATAAATTGGGTCAAATCGTCATTCAATTTGTAAACATATGAATTAGATTTGTATTAAATTTTATCAATCAATAAATTGGATTGAATTAAAAATTTATAATCTACAATATCATAAATCGTATATAAATTAATATCTGATCTATAAAATACTATCTGCAAACACCTCTACAAACAATTGACTCCCTATTTAAACTTTAGTTGTTACTTGTGATAGAAGACTAAAAAATACTTTTTGATTTTATTTTTTTAAATATAAATTCTTCTGGATTAATAATTTAATACAAAGAAATCATGATAACTGTTTTTGCCTTATCATTTTTCGTGATAATATGACGTGGCAATCTATCATCTGTAGCATTAATTCTCAATTCTAAGATAAACTTATAAACAAACCCAAGAAGCTAGTCACTAGTGTTACCCGTAAAACATGGTGGTAGACGGTAGACCTCAAACTCAAATCTACAGTTTATTGATGCCACACTTTTTTTAAAAAACAATAATAATAAACAAGAAGATTATTATTTATTACATGTAATTGCAACCGTCAGAATTTTTTTTTTTTGTTTGGTTTTATCAACTATACAACTTATGGTAACCTATTTATTCCACGGGGGGTGTCTTGCGAAACGATGTCGTTTGAATTCTAAGCTAGCGAGCTGTGGCTGCAGTCGCTGTTGTTAAACATCAGTTGAAGAAGCTACTGAACACGGCCATGCTGAAAATGCTTCCGCTTCTTCCAACAGACCGAAAGCGGAGATAAAACGCCCAACTCGTGTCAAAATAACTTCATCTAATTCTCTCCGTTTCAAAAAAATTGATCGGAAATTCTCCATCAATCCACCGGTTTCCGATGCCGATACCTTCAATTTCTCTCTTCCGTCACAGAGGCCTCACCGTCACCAACCTCCTCCGCCACACGTCAACCATCCAACACCGTCACTTAACTCACCTCACAATCGTCACCGCAGCAGCCAAACACCAACAACAAAAACAAAAAAATTATGTAAACAAAAATCACCTCAGGGCCAAACAGCACGCTCCCAAAGAATATTCCTCTCTCGCTCCGGTGCTCTCACCTGACAACAAACCTGACCTCACCGAGTCACAAGCCATTGGCACCGTCGCCGCGTCGCAGGCGAACTTCATGCGCGTCATCGTACAACAGTCGGAATCTTCTAGAACCTCCGATTGTAATGACAAAACAGGAGTGGAGTTGCTGTGCGTGGTGAGGGCGCTGCTGAAGAAGATAAAACGGAGAGTTTTGGTCGGTGACAAGGTTGTGGTGGGGTCCATTGATTGGGTGGATCGCAGGGGCATGATTGAGAATGTGTTTCAACGGAGCACGGAGATTCTGGACCCTCCGGTGGCGAATGTGGATCATTTGCTCTTGCTTTTCTCAATGGACCAGCCCAAGCTCGAGCCATTTACGCTCACCAGGTTCTTGGTCGAGGCTGAGTCCACTGGGATTCCACTTACGCTGGCATTGAATAAAGTAGAACTTGTGGATGAAGAGGTTAGAATGTTCGTCTTCTATAATCCTAATTTGATCATTTTCCCCCCCTAATTTCTGCTCTTAAAGTTTGGTTTCGGTTTTATATTATGTTGATGTAGTTTCTGGTACATAATAATGGCTTGTGAATATATGACACTTTTGTAGTTTTGTTTGGGTAAACAAGCTCTAATTCTTTTTGCAATGAACATTAATCGAATTTTTTTTTTTTTTGTTTTTGACTCCCTTGGGAAGAAAATATGATAACACTTATGGATTCAAACCTGTCTCTCAAATGGCATTTGTTTTGATGACATAGAAAGGAAATTTCCAGCTATCTAGTAATAATTTAGTGAGTGTTTTGATATTGTTCGAAGTGTTTTCGAATACTTAAAGTACTTTTATAAAACTTTGGTAAATGAAAGTTCTTCTTAGAGAAGAAACTCTCAACCAAAGTTTTGAAAGTATTTTTCTGAGTGAAAGAAAACTTTTGAAGTTCTATTTGAAGAAGCACATCATAGGCGTTCTTTCAAAGAGCTTATAAGCATTTTTTTTTTTCTGGCATAGGCAGTACCACAAGAAAGATGAGTATTCATTTTCTTCATTGTAAATCATGTTATAATCTTTTGCTTTTCTCTTTAAGGTCCTGCTAATAGTAATACTTCAACCTTTTGGCTTTGCAGGTCCTGAATACATGGAAGTCTAGGCTGCATACTTGGGGCTATGAACCATTCTTTTGCAGCGTTGAATCAAAACTTGGACTTGATTCTCTTTTGCAACGTTTGAGAGATCAAACAACCGTGATTGTGGGTCCAAGTGGAGTTGGAAAGTCTAGTCTTATTAATGCTTTGAGAAGCAGTCCCCATGCTTCTGATGCTGCAGATGTGGATAATTGGTTTGAACCTGTGGGTTTTGCCTCAGCCTGCTCCTTTACTTTTATTTTTATTTATTTTTCTTTCTCTCATTGAATCAATTCTGTTCATGTGCCGTTTTCAGATTTTAGGTAGTAAGTGGTTTGAGAATCAGCGTGTTGGAGAAGTTTCAACAAAGAGCGGCAGAGGGAAACATACCACTCGCCATGTTTCATTGCTTCCATTATCTGGAGGGGGTTATCTTGCTGATACTCCTGGCTTTAACCAGCCTAGTTTGTTGAAAGTGACTAAGCAATCTCTTGCACAAACTTTCCCAGAGGTTTGTGCAGTTGGCCTGTTGTGTATGATTCATATGCTTCATTAATTTTACTTTGTAATTATTTGCATCAAACTTTTAGACAGTTCTTCCTTTTGATTTTCTCATCAGATTAAGGAAATGCTTAAGGCCAATGAGCCTGTGAAGTGCTCGTTCAACAACTGTTTGCACCTTGGTGAACCAGGGTGTGTTGTGAAAGGGGATTGGGAAAGATATCAATACTATTTTCAACTTCTTGATGAGATCAGAATCAGAGAGGAGTTTCAGTTGAGGACATTTGGAACCAAAAGAGAGAGTGATGTGAGGTATGCAAAATCAGATATGATGTCAGTTTACATATTAAAAATAATGAATCCTTGTTGAACCAATAGTTAGATGTATTTGGGGTTCAATTAGTTACAATGGTCAATAACATTGAGAGGTCGGTTGAAAGAATTTTGGAAAATAGCAGAACATTTCTGGTTTAGTGACTATCCCAAATCTTGATATGTTGCAGGTATAAGGTGGGAGACATGGGTGTCCAGCAAGCTGAACCACGATTGGAGCCTAAGAAGCATAGGAGACAGTCTCGCAAGAGAATCAATCAGTCAATACTAGACGAGTTAGATGAACTGGATGATGATGACAACGACGATGAAATAGACTTGGAAAATGATCCCATTGTTAGAGCTATAAGGAATGAAAACCAGTAGCAGTTGCATCTACTTATCAGCAGAAAGAAGAAAAAGGGAATGCAAGTATCATTGTAAATGAGTAGTTTCTTGACGCCTTTTTTTTTCCCCTGGTCACTGTGTTTGAAGTTAACTTACTTTTACAGATTGCAGTCTGATGCTAATCAGATTTGTAAAGGTTTCTTACTTTCCATGGTGTCTAATCCTTGTGTAATGGCTGGTATTGAGAGGGCTCCTAAAGCCAATGTCAATTTCTCAGGACACGTGCTTGACGTGCAGTTTTCTTTCTTATGCACATATCAAAAGTTGTCAGGTAGTGAAGATCTTGAAATGTTATATTGAATATGGTACTGAAGTTTGTTCATTTCTTCTTAGGTCCAAAGGTCTCTCACTCGTTGATAGCTTTGATTTTGTTCAAATCATAGCTATCCATGAAAATAGAATGAATGCAATTTATGGCGCGTTTACTTTATGGATGAGAATGGAAATGAGGGTTATTAATTTGTTTATTTGATAAAATAAATGAGAATGAAGAATGGAAATGGGAATTAATTCACTAAAATATTTATAATATTAAATAATATAATTTTTATTATATAGATATATGTATAAATATTATTATAAAAATAATATAAAAATAATAAATATTAATAATGATAATAATAATAATAATAATAATAATAATAATAACAACAGTAATTAATAATAATTAAAATAATAAATATTAACAATGATAATATTAATAAAAATAAAAATAATAATTAATAATGATAATAATAAATGTTAATAATAATAATAAATATTTTAATAATAACAATAATGATATTAAAATAATAAAATTAATTATAATTTGAACGAAGATAATTCCAAAAATATGAAAAAATTAAAAAGATGCAAAAGTAAATATGGATTTCATTCTCAATCCCAACCCCCTATGAGAATAGAATTCTCATTTCTTATTCTCAAATTGTGTGTGACTCACACATTTTATTCTTATTTTTAAATTATATTTTGGCTAATAAACACGAGTTTCATTCTTATTGCTTCATTTGAATTTTTTAAACCCTCAAATAAATACACCATTAATTCTGATGATGGAATTTTTGCTTTTACGTATCAAGGATGTTATGTTTACTGGCGTTGTTTTTGAGATTATTAAGAGGATTCAAGTGCAGTAGCAATCTTCAAGCAGGCCCCGAAAGTTTGCTATTCTTCCGAGTTCTAGGCTTGAATTTCCAGTTGGATGTGCTAAAGGCGTAAATATATCCTTGAGGAGTTAAAACGCATTTTGATATGTTTGTGGCACCCCAAATTGCTCAAATATTAGTTTATATTTATATTTAAATAAATTTTAATTTAAATAATAATGTGAAATATTAATAAACTTAATATTTAATAAATGAATGATAATACAATATTTTATGTAATGTCATTTTAGTTATTTTACTTTCACATATGTAAAAATTATTTTAATTTTATTTAATCATCTATTATTTACTAAATACTAAATTTAAAAATAAATTTATAATTTAATATTATATTGTTTTATAATATAATACAGTTTGTATTATTCTATATAATTATATAATACTATATTTTAAATTTAATATAAATTATACTATAATATAATATTAATATAATAATATATCATAATACTGTAATATTTTACTATTTAATTTTAGTATATTGTTAGATCATTTTAAATTATAAAATTAATACATAAAAATAATTATTTAATAATTAATTTCAAAAATTAATAATACAACCCTAAAATATTAATAAAATTAAATTAATAACATAATATTATTTCATATAGTACAGTCCATACCATACCAAACAGAATATTATAATTTAATGCAATGCATCCTAATACAAATCCATAATACAATACATCTAATACAATGGATCAAATGCACCATTTAGCGTTCAACAGAGCATGCACAGACAGCACAGTTTGATGTCATCCAACAAAAGGGACGCTTTCAAACAAATCACTTACACTGGCTGAACATCAACATGTTA
Source organism: Atalantia buxifolia (assembly GCA_030444775.1). Lineage (NCBI taxonomy): Eukaryota > Viridiplantae > Streptophyta > Magnoliopsida > Sapindales > Rutaceae > Atalantia > Atalantia buxifolia. The sequence continues at coordinate 22,870,037 of CM059837.1, read as the reverse complement.
AATGACCATGGGAGACAGCCTTCCCCCTCCAAGTAACTAAGAAAATCATGTAACAAAAGAGACCTGATTCATATCAACAAAGGGCTTATGAGGTTTTCCCGGACTTCCATGAAATTATTATTCTCTTTATTTTATTTTATCATCAATTTCCTACTTGACATATTCTTTTAAAAGTAGGCAAGGCAGTTGCAGCAATCTTATGTTTTTCTAAACCTTTCCATAAGAAAGACAATGCCAATTGCCTGAAGAGATGTCTCAAAGAACTCATCCTTCCTTAAACACCACCATATATTTCATCGAGTTACTTGACACTTAGATGTCCGATGAAGTATCACATATGTTCTTCATTTTCGTCTCAACCAGTCAACAACATATATTTTTCATTTTCACCTCGACCACTTAACAACACTCTCATAATTTTACAAGGCAAGAACCAACCCTGACACAATAAATTCAGATTCAGATGAACCTGTACAAATCTATAACATTTTTTTTTATACTAATTACTAAAAAAAATACTCTCAAAGATCTTTTCCCCTTTTATCAGAACAATCCTTCTCATCAGCAACTATGACGACACCCTTACAAACCAAGCTACCTAATCTTGAACAGCTTTAAAACCATTAATTGGTTATCTACAATGCCATATCACAATGTACAAATTAAATCGGTTTACAATCACTACAACTAACACAGTGGCAATAACAGTAAAAGCATGGCACGCATAAGAGACTCAATATACCAATAGAAGAGCGAATTGTTTCTATCATTATCTATAAATTCAACTTGTTGGGCAAGCAAGCCAGTGCACTGTATCATCCTTTTTTAAGAAAACCACAGCCACAACAAAAAAGTAAAGAAGTTCCTACCAAATGCTAACACCTGATAAGTCAATTTTTCTTAACAGATTTTTTCCTTGAGTTGACAGCCAGCTGAGGCTTGGGATGTTTTTCAGCCTCGCTCGGATCCAACCACTTCAGAGGATGGCGATTAAAGAAAGGCCAGTTTGGCACAGTTATCAGTGTGGTGAGAACAACCCCGCCAGCATATATTAAAATCATCATCTGAAATGATCCCATTATGTAACCAGTAGCAAATGCCACCACAGCGAATGCCAGCAACAAAATTTGCATCAGATGCTCTGCTAATTTTTGCCCTTGCCAATCCATCTACAATTGAACCATTAAAAATACACCCCAAAAAAGAAAAAAACAAATTAAACCCACTATGATAGAAACTAAGATAACTTTCAAGATATAAAATATTTTGAGTGAATCGTTAAACTCTAACAAGACAACAAAAACCTCATATCATCAATTGTGATAAAAAAGCGAAAATAATGATTCAATCATGTAGATCTTAAAATATTAAGTTACAGACGAAACCCTAAGGATCTGTTTGCTGCTGAAGAGAATTAAAAAAAAAAACTACGTAATTAAAATTCAAAGTATTTTGAGAAAGAGCAGCGATATATTGATATTTTGCCAAATCATGGCCGCAGAAACGGCATTTCGTTGACGGTTTTTGATCAATCAAACAGAGCTATTCAAAACAAAATGTTCTAAGGATAATGAAATTTGTTAATACAATCACAAAACTACAAATATTATAATTAAAAATGGCGAAGGAGAGGGCTTTGAAGGCTCGCACTCACCGTGATACGAAGAGTCAAGTGAAGAGCGGAAATGTGCCGGAACGTAAAAAACTAATAGTTAGAGGCTCGAGCAGCGCACGGATCTGAATGAATATGTATACGTATGTACGGTATGTTGTGAACGGTAAACGTTTGACAGCCGTAGGATTGGATTACTCTATGCACCCTCAGCCTCAGGTCAGAAGAAAATGCAAACCGTTGGGTAACGCAGAAACTAGTGGTTAGACTACTAGGAATTATCTGGTGGATAAGGCACTATTTAAAGACATTGCAACTTGCCACTGGGATGGGCGGGCTGAAGACAGCAGTACAACATCTAGGATTTAGAGAAAGAAGTATGTTATTATATATTTTTCTTTCTGGAGTCTTGAGTGTTATCATTTTATTACCAAAATGTTAATATTGTTAGAAAATTATCAAGGGTATTTAACAAATTTAAGTGTATAAAGAATTGATTCAATACATTTTTTTATATACTCATACGTGTTGTATTAGATTTAATTTGATTTTGAACTAATCTAGATTGATTGACTCACCATTTTATAGAGTGCATAATAAACAAATAATAATTGTAGTAGTAGTCTTGCCACCATTAAATAATTAGAGTTAGCTAACAACTCTGGTAAAAAAGTAAATAAAAAAATCTAGTTAACAGCTCCTTAAGCTTTATCACTTCTTTTGCACAAAACCCACTATTTTCAATAACAAAATCATTAATTTTACGAAACCTTTTGGTGCAGCATGCGATGGCTGAAAGTTCAAACATGAAATGATTCCGTTGTATGACATGGTGAAAATTTTAATCTTGTGTTTACTTTTTAGAATGAGAGTGAAGAATATGTATTTTTTTATTTTATTGTTTACTTATAAATTTTAAGAGAAAATGGAAATTTTATTCCGTGAACCCCATTTAATTTTGGAGTGGGGAGTGGAGTCTTCTCTTTTTACCTTTATATTCAATAAAATAAAATAAATAATATCATATTTATTTAAATAATATTATTTTATAAATTACATTTATTAAAAATGATAAGATTAAACATATTTAAATATAATACTATTATATTTAGTTAAAAATAATAATTTACATTGATTCTAAGTTAAAATTACTTAAAAATAATATTATTATACTAATAGAGAATTAATAATATTACTATATACTATTTTTATTTGAAAATATAATATTAGTATATTTATTTAAAAATAATAGGATTATATTTATTTAATATTAGCAATTAATAATAATAAATATTTTATTCTAAGAAAATATTAATGTTGTACTATATTATTAATAATAATGTTTCATTTGTGTTGCTCTTATTAATAATTTTTTTTACATAATTAAAATTAAAATTAATAAAAAATTGTGATTTATATAATTAAGAATATTATTAATTATTATTAATTTACAAATATAATAAAATAATTATTTTATTTTTCAAATATATTTTTTATTAATTTTGTAATTAAAAACTATAATTCTTAAATAAGAGTAAAACTGTAATTTGAAATTATGTGCTCCCAATCCAAGACAATATAAATATATAAATTTGATTTTGGTTTTAATTCCACACTCTTATTCCAGTTTAAGTAAACAACTTCTATTCTCACTCCACACTCCTAATTCCAGGATTCCCATTATAATCCAAAATGTAATCGCTACCTAAGTGAATAGATTAAGCTTAGTTTTGGGGTAATAAAGGAAGAAGAGGTACGGTTGCTTCTTCATCTATTAGAGGAAAACGCACTGTTTTGATTTTGATGTTTGATGTCTGCAAATAGCTAATGTTTGTCTTAGATTTCGAATTTAATGATTCTTTCATGTTGGGTGATATCAAGCTAATAATATTTCTTCAATTTCAATCCAAGGATCACAAAATTCAAAATTGTCCTCACAAACTCAAGGGTAAATAGACTTTTTAGTGGTAAATGAGAACACTTAAAACTTTAGGTAAAAAATGTAGTTGTCAGAAAATTTTGATAGTGAAATAATATGCAGAGTAAATCAAGTGGGTATTTGATAATCTTCCAAAGAATAAATCAAAACGAGGTTTATTTCTTTGTTTTTTTTTTGAATTAATATTAAAATACTATAAATATGTAAAAACTATAATTTACTATTGTGTTTACCATATCTTTTTCAAAAAATTAATCCTACACTGCCTAAAATATTATCTCTTAAATTTCCGATTTGTCCTTTTATTTTGTTGTGGGACTTGAGACCACACTAATTGAGATAGGGCTAACCTATCCTCCGTGCCAACCATTGCCTCGTAAATTTATTTCTTCAAGACTCTTTCCAGATTTGCCCAAGTTATCCTAGTACAAGGGTCTTGCTAATCTTTTATGTATCAATTTAATTTTACAGAAGAGATTGTTCCTAAAATTCCATTTGAAATTACGGTTAATATATTATAAGTAATTTATTTCTGACAAAAATTGAAAAAATTGTGTTTGATAAATTTTTTTAAGTATTACTTATTTGAGAGTTTCTACGTTTTGCCAACAGTTTCTAAAAAATATTACATTTTATAAACAACTTATTAAATATATTAGCACAATTTTTTAGAATTTTTATTACAACCTTAATATTTTAACAAAAATATAATGATCTCTTATTTTTCCTAAACACTAATTTATAAATAAAAATCAATTTAAACTTATACATATTTTAATCATTATATAATAAAACACTTTTATTAATAAAATATACCAAATACATATACTTTACATTTCAAACTCATAGCAACCACAGCACATTCACGAGCCACTGCTATTTCTAACAAACCCCAATTCCAAACTGGCTCACAACAATCATAATAACACATTCATCACAATCCCAAACTAGCCCTTCTAAATCTATATTAATTGAGCCATCCATTGCCTTTCTTCACCCGTATATATTCGTTGTTTGCGCAAGTAATCTTCCAAATGAATACCAGAAAAATAGAGTATGAGCTTGTGTATCAGTTAAAAATTTACAATTTGAATTAGAAAGATCACGACAACCAAACAGATGACCATCGGAAGCCTTTGGCATTTACTAATTCGGTTAAAGTATTATCATTGCTTCGCTCACCACTATCCTTTTCTTCATAAGTTACCAAAATACTTGCACTGTTTCTACAGTACGGGCTCTAACAAATTACAAATAAATCTCTCAACAAGGAGTTTTAAACCGAACCAATCAATTACAACTTACAAGATATTCAGATTCGATATAATGGAATTTGGCTTAGAATGACAACTCATACACCCATATCTCTAAGCTTCAAAATAAGCTTCAAAAGTCTTTAATTTTCATAAAGTTCCAACAGTATGACTGAGGATTCTAACAAAACAGTAAACTGGACATAATATGAAATGAACAAAATATGATGTCTGATTTAACTAAATAACATCTGAGCCACTATTGAAGGTAAAAAAAACTCACTTCATCAAGAACACAAAATAGAAAATCAAGGCACTCTCCAATTGCTATGCTAAACCTCGGACAATTACTTCTTTGATTTGCTAGTTGCCAACTGGGTCTCAGGCTGCAAAGCAAAGAAAACAAAATAAGACATTATAAAAGTGTAACTTCTGAATTGCAGTCACTCCAAGTGAAAACTGTGAAGTTAATAATATTACCTCTTTCTTTACTGGCTCTTCCTTTTCAGACAAGACCAACTCAATGTGGCAGGGAGAGGACATGTAAGCTGCAGATTTTTATCAAGTTTACCATCAAGTATGAAACAAACATCAACATAAAAATATTAAGCACAAGTGGAAAAGAACTAAAAACATACGGTTAATTCTTCCATGAGCACGGTACGTGCGGCGCCTTTGCTTTTGTGCCTGGTTGACTTGGATGTGAGAAATGTAGAGTGCATCAACATCTAAACCTTTCACCTAAAATATCATTTATTAACCAATCATTAGCCAACAGAAATTATGTAGACAGCAACAATCTGTAAACACACATAAGAGACATACCTCAGCATTACTCTCAGCATTCTTGAGCAAGTCAAGAATGAACTTTGCTGATTTGACAGGCCATCGTCCCTGTCCATTTGGATGCCTGTTCTTTGCCTGAGCAGTACGTCCAACACCACCGCAGAATCGTGTGAAGGGAATGGCCTGTTTATGGGCCATAACATCCTCCAAATACCTCTTAGCCTTTGTCAAAGGCAATTTCCTGATGGCATGGGCAGTTTCTCTGGTGTTCTATAAAACAAATAAAGGAACAAAAAATCAAGATTTTCCATAAGCAAAAAAGTAGAGAGAAAAAAAAAAGGAAAAAATAGTATCCTCCAAGACATTTTATATCATTCAATGAAACAGTATTCATGGGCACAACATAAAGCAGACAATAAAGTCTACCAAATCAGTTTTTGTTTCAGAGCAAGTTTCTGCATCAGGGCTTCATTCCCTGTTATAACCGAATAAAATTAAAGACTATTTCATCGATATCAAATTTCAGAAACTGAACCTAGTGTATCAAAAACCAAACACTAAGCAACAGGCATAGCATGATAAGAAAACAAATGGCAAGTCATCAAGGACCTGCAATTGGGCAATTTTGCTAAACGGTGACCAAAAGGAGCACCCTAACAATTAAACTGGGGGGGGAGAGAAAAATCAAAACTTAGGTACAATCTAACATAAAATGTGACATCATTTACTGAACCTTCAGTCACCAATAACAACAGAGGTTCACCCAATAATAATGCAGTTACTTTTCCTGAAGTTTACGAGAGCCGTGTTCACAGAAGGCAACATGACCCTGCTTTTTTCTTCAGGTTGAAGAATTAGACATAAAAGTTGGGAAGAAAAAATTACAGGATGACATTTTAAGAATCCAAACATCAGTATATTTTAGACATCCATACAAATTTAACATAAACTGTGACATCATTTACTGAACCTTCAGTCACCAATAACAACAGAGGTTCACCCAATAATAATGCAGTTACTTTTCCTGAAGTTTACGAGAGCCGTGTTCACAGAATGCAACATGACCCTGCTTTTTTTTATCAGGTTGAAGAATTAGACATATAAGTTGGGAAGAAAAAATTACAGGATGACATTTTAAGAATTCAAACATCAGTATATTTCAGACATCAATACAAATTTGACATAAAATGTGACACCATTTATTGAACCTTCAATCACCAATAAAAACAGGGGTTCCTCCAACAAAAATGCAGTTATTTTTTCCTGAAGCTTATGAGAGTCACGGAAGGCAACATGACCCAGCCTTTTACATCAAGTGAAAGAATTCGACAAATAAGTTGGGAAGAAAAAATTACAATAAGAAATAATGTGCCATTATTTACTGAACCTTCAGCCACCAATAACTACAGAGGTTCACCCAATAACAATGAAGGTAATTTTCCTGAAGTTCACCATGTTCAAAAAAAGGCAACAAGGACCTGCCCCTTTCTTTTTTCATCAGGTAAGTCACCACTGGTGCATAAAAGATTTTGAAAATGCATCACTTTATATTAACGACATTATAAAGAATCCAAACAACAGTACATTTGAGACAACAACACAAATCTAAACCAAGTAATGTCCAAATAAAGCCAGAAAAAAAAAATCTTTAACCATCAAAACAATCCCGCCAATGACTACTTATCACTGCAATCATCTCCTGGTCTTACATAACCGTCATAGCTCTTCCATCAACATACTAACAATAAGCTAGTACTTTAAAAACATCTACAAGCAAGCAGGAAAAAAAAGAAAAGAAAGAAAATTCATGGGGATACTGAAATAAATAATTTGCAATATCGTTCAAAACAGATACCCAAATTCCTGCTGCCACACCTGTCTCACCAGTAACTGAACCATCAGCCACTAAAGATAAGACAATGTAATTGATTTCTTAATGTTAGGAGAGACGTGCCAACAGTTCACTGAGGGGAACAGCTGATTGTAACGTAACGTAAGGCTCTTAGACACTAATCACCAATAACTATCAACAATATTATAAACAATAACGTACCTTAAAATGAACCCTGAGATCAGAGCCCCTGGCTTTGCAGGCTGCAATACAAACACAACACTACATTTAGAACGAAACAGAAATGAATAATTAACCCAAAAAAAAAACTTAAAAAGGGGATCCACTAATTATGATAGAAAGAAAAGAAGAGAAGTGAAATAAATGGAAACTGAGAGTTACATACACTTGGTGGGATTGTCAGGCTCTTTTGAGTACTTCACCTGAAAAGTTAAAAACATAAATTTGGATTCAAAGCCATGAAGATTGTATATAAGCTGACGAAAATTAGTAGATAATAGATGTAATCAAGTACCATGGCGGCTGATTTTGGATGCTGCCTCTGTATCAGAGAAGTTGGTTTGCTTTCCTTTGCACGAGCAGCAGAGACAAAAACAGGCGATGAGGCTTCGTTTTATAGGAAGGGAAATGTGAAACCCTAGCTCCTTGAAAAACCTAACTGCGTGGTGTGGTCTTCTTTTTTAATTTGGGCTAGGGTTTTGTAACTGGGTTATGAAAGGCCCAGTAAGTACTTAACGCCGTCGTCTTATCACGAGGCAATCGCTTATTCGCTTTCCAGTTTCCACGCATATTTTACCGTCCCGCCACGTATTTTACAGATTTTCCAGATTTCTACTCTGTGAAATCTCTAATATATTATTCAGAGTAGACGATATGACTAGATAATTTTATTTCTTTCAACAAAACAATGTAAATTCAATTAATATGAATGAATTTGTCCAATATTCTTTCATAAGGCAGCGTCAATAAGTGGCTTTACTGGTATGCGGCAGTACAAATGTACAATCGACTCTACTTGTACAAATTAAGTTAAAACACGAGTCAAGATCGGTTAAAAGTTGTAAAGGTATTGCACTGTGAAAAAACTGAAAAAGATAAAAACAGAAAATGGGATTAAAATAATGATGCCTTCATTTGAAGACAAGCTCGACATTAGGGTTGATTATTTCATTCTGTCACGAAATGTTACACTTCTACTTTCAACAGCAAATTATATTACCTCAGACGCTAATATTCAATCACATCACAGCCTCATACAATTTCAAAGTAAAAGTTACAGATGATGAGGCTATTATGAATATTAGAAAACAGCATTTGGAAAACAATACCAAAGAGGACCTAATTTTTTCTTTTTTCAAACGACTGGGAGGTATACAAGCTAAAAGGTGTAGCTGGATCTAAAGCTAGAATAAGCGGTAACATCTGTCCAGTCTGGGAAAAGGCCCTTCAATTTCTTTGCTTCATCAACCAAAACTTGGTCTAGTACAGCAACCTCTACCCTTAAATTCTCAGGACCGCTAGCCTGCAATTACACAAAGAAAGTTGAGCAAACTTAAATTAGAAAGCTTGATTATTGGGATTTTTGAACGTCTGTTATGAGAGCAATATTCTCCCTAAAATGGATGCATAATTCTCCTTAATATCAATAGTATTGTAATTGAAATTCAAAAACAAAAAAAAGGAGGGTGTGTTCATTACGTGCTGAATCACTTGACCTAAAAGGTGCTTGAAAGGGATGGCTAAAATAATAGTATTCAAGTTTGATTAATATTTCATTCATATGCAAGTGAGCAAGCAGCATTTGGACTTTTTATATGTATCAAACACAGCCAGTCCATTCCATTTTATGTGAATTTAATTCCTGTCTGGGTAGATTCGAACTCTAGACCTTTAGCTTTCATTTCACTTCAAAGTTTGAGCTGTAAGGAGTAGCCTAAACTATAGTATTTAAGCTTGTTTGACAATACTGTCACATGATAAACAAAAAATTTCAAGAAGAAAAAAAAAGATAGGATCGCAAATAAACTACTGATGAATGAAAACCTTACTTCTAACCAAAAGGTCCAATTTTCATGGCTGGATCCACTAAGCCGACAAATGTATGATGGCGGGCCACCGTCAACTATTTCAGGAACTGAAAAAAAAAATTCACAAGGATAAATTATGCAATCAGAAATAATTCTATTGAAAACCAATTGAAAACCCAAAAGATTTTGCAAACCTGGAACTTTATTGTCTGCAAATGACCAATTGGATAAAGGACCTGTGATGTTAAGGACTGCAACCCAAACCTCCTCTAATGAGCTGAAAGAAGCACAATAAATATGCTGTAAAAACTTTTCTGTAGAATATGAACACTGTCCTCATAAGAGTATATACACTTATGAACATCAACCAAACAATATGTTCAATACACACAGCTTTTGTACATACTTCAGAGTACAGGCCTTGAGTTGGAATTAAACTAAATCAATTGTACTTATTTTTCATGTATTTTTAGTTAACACCAAGGTATTTTCAAGAAACTTTTAAGCCACAAAATCATCCCAATTTTGATTCATAATTTCAAGTTGTTCTACATTCACTGTTTCAGAAAGCGCATTCAGGCTACAGAGCCAAAAATTTGTAGTGTGTGAGTGATTGAATTTCATATCAGTCCCTTGTCAGAACTTGCTTTAGTTATCCCAGCACTTTTGTATGAGTCCCCTACAGTCAAAGAACTCATTTCACCTTGTCAGAGATCACATGCTAACTTTTGTGTTAAGATTATTAGTGTGGAAACCAATATTGAATATAAATATGTAATTTGATAGCTGAATGACAAGATATTACTACATTTCAATTTCATTCAACTTACCCTAGGGAAAGTTCCAAATAAACTCTTCTAGATCCATCACCAGAAGTTGTATGAGGCTTAGAAGTAGACAAATACGGGAAATACTCATATTGCTTTGAAATCTCATCACTGGTTGCAGGGAATTTCAAACTTTTTGAGAATAAGAAGGATACAGGAAAGAGCACCTGCAAAGGATTCATGAGGTCAAGCAAGGACTGCCATTTGAAAAGAAAGAAATGAAAGATCTCATATCGCAAATTTGATAACACAAAATACCATCCAAGTCTCTCGTTGGGAGATATTAGCGGCTTCAAGAGAGAACTCTGGACCAATGTGCAATTCCTTTGCAACTTCAGGTGCATATTTGAAAAGAAACAGAAAAGAATTGGAATCCACCACGGAAAAATCAAAACTGGATTCCACGATCTGATTTGCATCTGTCGATCCCACAGGAAATATTCTTTTAACATAAGGGAAACAAGAATTTCAAAGTTTAATCATGAGTGGAGCAGTAAACATTTCATCTCCCAGATCCCCCATGGGTTCAGGCCATGATCATTATCAGTAGCAAACATTGTGCTTGTTTTAACTTTATTAAGTGTGCTAAAAGGTTTTCTGAATATTATTGATTCAATTTGCATTCAATACCTGCAGTAACAAATGTATGTTGAAAAACAACCCTCTTATGTGCACCCGTGCTATATGGAAAGAACTGTGATGAGAGAGCCAAGGCAAGCACAGTCAGATGCAACAAAAACTGCAGGACAGATGACCTGGCTAACCAGAGACCACAAATTGGTAAAAGAGGGCCCACACACCAACCAGTTACAGCACCAACTGCTGCTGCCACTACAATATCTTGTATGTAATACCCTGCAAATGACAGCACAGTAATCACAACAATTCTTTTAAAAATCTATAAACTTGGGAAATCAAACTACTTCAGCATCATGAAAGATGTAAGTTCAAAATCACTGACCATAAGGGGATGGAAAAGCTCCCATCATACCCATCTTCTCAATTATAAATTGGACAACAAACCCGCCAAAATAAACTGAGTATGTAATGCATGGAATTAGAGGCACAACGTAAAATAATGTTGACCTGAAAAAACAACTTTAATCAGACAACATTCTTTGATTCTGTTACCCTTTGAATATCCCTTTTGTATCAGAAAAATTACTTTCATAAGACCGAAAAAATAAGTACAAAAATAATAATAATAATAAATTATAGATCAAAACTTTAACATCATAACATGGAAAAAGAAAAATCAAAGGGGCAAAACTTTAACATCATAACATGGAAAAAGAAAAATCAAAGGGCTAGAAACTTTAAGGTATGGTACAACCGTGAACCGTCCGTTGCAAATGGCAACTAACTACATGACATAAATGTTTTTATATTGCTATTTATGTATCTTTATAATATGTCTTCTGTATGGACAATGAAACACCGGTTTAATTGGAAAATCATTAAAATAAATACCTCAATGATCGACGACCATAAAAGTTGATTGATATGCAAAAGAAGATCCATGCAGGAAGCATAGAAGTAGCCACAATAAAAGTCAAGAAACCACCAGTCAATCCAGCCACAAGATAAGCCTGTTTTTACAAAAGTTATTTTAGCCAAACCAAATAACAAAACTAACGATTGAAAAAAGATAATATGCAAATGTCATCCCATAAAGCAATAAATTGAACTGTTACGAAAAGATAACCTTATCTTGAAAATAATGTTCCCACTACATACCATTGTAAGCATAGCATAAAATCCAAATGCTCCCCAAAATCTTGCTTCATCAGATAGTGCCTGGAAGAATCATGCCATAACAGAGGTTTCTTATGATTTACATTAGATCGAGTCATCGACGAGAGTCAGATTTGGTTATTGAATAAGCATGAAAATTCTAGAAGCTTAAAACTGCATTAAGTTTTTGTTAATTTAACACAATCTTGAACCACATAATTTCGACCTGAAATGTATGTAGAAAGCAGTAATTGAAAAGAAGAAAAATATGACGTTAAATTTCATTTTGATATTTCTTCAAATAGGTGGATGTGAGGCAGTAAATTACCAAGAATTTTGCACATCCACTTTCATGGTATGTTCAGTATCTTGTAGTTGCCATAAATTGCATACAATTAAGTCCAATCAAAAATATAAATCTAACACATGCAGCACTTATTGATAGAACGCTTACAAATTCATAGGTGATAATCTTAATTATACCCCCTTTGTGGTAAACTGAAAACAGAGTAAATGAAACTAAAATGTTACCTCCTTGGATGTCTTCAGAAGCATAGCATCTTGAGATAGGGGAAAATGACTCCAAAGAATTCTTGGAATCAGAAGACCAAGAAGACTACAAGGGATGAATATCATAAAAGCCAAGAATGGATGAGCAAACCTGCATTTCACAATAACCTTGAGATATTTTTGTATTTTCGGATCTGGATACTCAAGCAGTTAACAAAAACCTTCAGAAATATCATCTTGAAAATATTTAAAACATGAAGCAGAATGATAATGGCAAGGAATAGTCTAAAAGTGTGATTTGCTCCCACTGCATGCTAAAAACATTACAGAAAGTTACCCTCTCAAATTCAGACAAGCTATACCTATTACATAAACATTATTATGAGAAAAAATGTATGATCCCATACAACAAAGTTTCATCCCAACACACCAAAAACAAAAAACATATGTATGCCAGAAAATAGATAAAGATGTAAACCAAAAGGCGCACCAGCTCATTGCATAACCAGAGAACAACAATCTTAGGACTGAAAAGGCAATTGGAAAAATAATAGCTAGCATTTTGCCAGTAGCGTGGATCATCATTCCTGTGAAATTAACAAATTTGACAATGTTAAAGAAATCTTTGACAAAGGTTGAAGTTCACTATCAATATGCTCTTGAAGAGCAGGAAATATGACACAAGAATGCCTTCAGAAAAAATAAATCAGCTGGCCAGTTTACCTTTCACAAAATCACTGCACGTTGCAAACCAAGAATGCAGGCCAGAGTTCAACAGGCGCAGAAAGAATGGGACAGTGATGAAGATGACAATGGGAATCCCATGAAGTACCGTGGCTCTGCTTCTTGAATAATATATCTCAAAGATTCACAATCAAAGTAAAGGAATAATATTAACCATCCATTAATATATTATTTAAATAATTTATCGTGATAGTTACCATACAATAAATCAACTTTGAGCAGAGAACAAGCAACATTCATGTGGCTTACCATGAACCATGTCAAGTAATCAAAGAAAATAGCACGTTCATCCTTGTTTTTAATGCCAGTAGCTTCAAAAGATGCTCTATCATGGGCATTTTGTAGCTTAGAAGAATTGCTGAAGGCCTTAAGTACATTGAACAAATTCTCTCCCCGTGCTTGCACACTTCCAGGTCTGTTTTAAAAAATCTCGAAAATGTAAGAGAAAGTGCTTAAAGTTGAAATAAAACTAAAGTTCCACACAAGTAAATTTATACCAAAATAGCAGATGTAATTCATACAATAATCTGTCCACTGTATCATAAGAAGTATGGTAATAATAACCACCAATGAGAAAAATAATGTCCAGGCCAGGAATGTCCCCATAATCTTGAGAAAATATTCTGTAATCTGTATCTCCTGGAATAACAGGAAAAACATCCTGCACACAGAAAGTAGATGCATAAGTGTGGTCAAAATCCTGTTGCTAGGAATTTGGATGTCTTGTATTGTTTGGAACAATTAAGTATTCCAATGCAATGTGATCCTTCGCTCACAACCACAAATGAAATGTTCATTAGATAGGTAGGAATTTTAAACTTAAAGAACATATAGATACTAAATAAGAAAAACCTGCGCTGCACTATGTGCCATTGGGTATATTGCTGACTGAGCATAGACTGAAGAAGGCCAAGAACTGGGCCCAGATTGACATACTAAATCTGTCATCCAACAATATAATGGTCAGAATGAGCGTAGAGGCACCAAGAAATAAATTTAGCATCACATCAAAAGTTAAAAGCAGAAGACACATCCTCTAACAACCCAGGTTCCTTTGTGAGACCACATTGACAGAAAATGTCATGACATGATATTTGAACCGGACAAAGCATTTTGTATGTGTTGTGTAACACCCATCAACCAATTATCCACTGGAAAGAAACTTTGCTCCAGTCATAAAATACTATCATTACAACATACACACGATCAAAGTTGAAGGAAATAAAATTAGCACCGAAAGCTATCATACCAAGACCTCCTGTCCCAGATGCTTCCACATTTATAACAGCTCCAACTGAATCACGCCATTTATGAGCTTTCATGAAGCCATGTGCACCCTGAAACAACATAAGCAGAGTAAATTGTAAATTCTTAAGTTTCTGAGAAGTTCCATATAGAAAGAAATTTGTATTTTCATAAAACAATCAAATAACAGATTCAGCAAGCTTGCGGGATGTCTTTTCTTCTCTCAAAGTCTTCTTTCTATTTTTTCCCCCACAGAAAAAAAAAAATATATGAATAGCTTAATTCATCCTCCCACAAACTCTGTCACAGTTGCCCATGATGTTTAAATCCAAAATCACTGATCAATGCATCAATTTCACTTAATCATCGATATTTTTTATCTTGAAATTTCCTGAAATAACCAGAGACTTCCAACTTTGAGAATAACATAACAAATTCAGTTTTGAATGTTGACAATGCAAAATGCATTCTTTTTTTTAACCATTCGTTTCTTTTGGCAAGAAACAAGATACTTGATTCAAAGGAAAGAAAGAAAATACAAAACTGAACCACAGGTCCACAAGGGCAGCAAAAATAGCTCAGTAAAAGACTAACTATCAGCTATATAGTATAAAATACAGCTATCTGTAGCCCTAAGAGTATACCGTCCAAAATTCACAAAAAATAAAATAAAATAAAATAAAACAAAATGACCCAGCAAGTGCCAAAGAAGATTTGGTAACACAGATAGAAGTCTCTTCGAACTACCAAGTTTCAAAACAAGTATTGCTATGATTCTTACCAACATAAAAAGTTCTTCGGCACCGTTGAATAGAAAAATAATAGGCCGAGGGGGAATCCAGCCAGAATCTACGGTAAGTCTAGCCAGTTCAAGCATCGATGCTGAGTACAAAAGAAGTGGAGAAAGAATGAAATGATGAAGCAACTATCCCCTGTAAAGTATGACCAATTCAGTGACAACATTCTTAGTACCCACCAACACATGAACCACAATCACCAGCACCAGGGGAACCAAGTGGACCATCAAAATGACCATTCATTAAAACTGACGGATCAGTATCCTGTGAGTCTGTTGACGATATTCTGCCAAAAAATACAAGTTATTTCACACATAAAAACTAACATGACTTATTCACCAATGCTTTGTCTTCTAAAAGTAAGTACATGTGGATCAAGTTCTTTTCACATTGCGGCAGATACATACAAGAAGTCTCGTGCATGATAAAATGCTCTATGTCGTGATACGGATAAAATAGTGTTCTCCTAACTCTTCTCCTGTAAAATGATTTTGAGCTGATTGCCCTACTGCTGAAAGACTTATCACTATCACATTTTATCCAACATTGAAAAAATTCTATTTGTTCCTAAACGATTGATTTTCATCCCACAAAATCAGCAAGCGGGAAAAAAATTCCAAGGCCATAATCTCAAATAACAAGGTTTACCTCATGACAATATTTGTATGGTTTCTATACCCCAGAGATATACTGTGGCCTAAAAATATCATATTGAAGGAGCCATTAACAACATTCTCCTCAATCTCAATTCTGCATATTAAACAATAAATAATATAAGTTAATAAACACAAAGGAAAATTTCCAAAAATCACTCTCGAAGTTTAGTACAAAACACAAATGAACCCATTAGAAAGTATACAGCGTAACCTCAAGTATCCAGACAACATTACCAACCTAAACTTAGGTCCAGCCCTCTCCTTTATACCCTCCAACTGTGTTTTGATATACACAGCAGCTTCTCTCAAGCCTGGTCGACCTTCCTGTTCACAATTTCAAAATTAGAACAACTCTAACACAAGATATTATGAGTATGTTTGCAATTGTCAAGCCTCTGCTTAAATTTGAAAGTAGAGCTACTACAGTGCGTGTTAAACACCCGCGCTGACAGCCAATGCTTGTCAATCATTCACAGACCACTAGCGATTCTATTCCACAAACAGCAGTCGGCTCAGAGACACAACACTTCAATTTCGACTTTGTATGCATTTCTCTTTATATTTCCAATTGTTCCTTGACAATATAAAAGTTAACTCCCTTGACAAGGTACTTTATTCATTTTTCCAACACCAATTTAAAAACAAAGTTATCGTGGACTCACTTGGCGATCACCAATCTCATCGACTAAAACGCGAACGTGTTGAATAGCTCTAGCTTCGGAGAACCGATCAAGAGGCGCGTCGGAGTCAAGCGGCTTTACAAACTTCAAGTGAACTATTGAGTAGACCACGGCCGACATGAGTCCGTACATGAATGATAATACAAGCAAAACTTTGAAAGCGGTGACGTCCCTGTAATTGAATCGAAAGGCCATTTTTTTTTTCTTTTCCTCTTTCTCTCTCTCTTCTCTGGTTTTCGGCAAACCTCGAGGCGATCTTTCGTCTCTTATAGCTTCGGAGTTTCAAAAACGGCGCAGTTTAGAGTAGATTTGACGCGCAGAGAAAGTTGCTTGCGTGTTATATAGAGAAATGACAAAGCGTGTGTGTAATGCAACGTCATGTGTCATATAGCTTCGAAGATGCTGTTTTCTGGCTTTCTTTCAACGAACTGAACTGAAGACAGTGAAGAAAAATAAACATTACAGATGGAGCTCCCTCCGGTTGCGTGGCAATTCGTGAATCCTCTTGATGGGCGATTTGGGGAGTATCTTAATTTGAAGATTTTTTAAAAATAAGGAGCGAGGACTCGAAGTGGGGCCGATTGCTTATTTGTATTCGTTTTGGATTGGCTTTCTGGGCTCGCCATCGCAAGTAAAAGGAACGTTGTTGTATCATGTATGTTTAAAATTCAGGTAATGATTTTATGATGATGTTTGGTATTATTTGTATTAGGTGAGTAATGCTATCACAAAGCACATCATTTTTTTTTTTTGAGCAACACAAAGAACGTCATTGATTATATTTTTTTGTTGCATGTTGAAAATAATTTGTCCAAAGAATAGTTATTTATTTAATTTTTTTTTTTTAAGGCTGAGGGGAATGGTTAAAGTACAAAATTATTTTTTCATCTCTCTATCTCTTCAAAAAGTTAAATTGGAATAGACCATACCGCTACTCCACTAGAGTAATATCTTGAAAGAAAATCTATATATAATTCAAAACCAATACGTAACATTTGTAAATAATTCAAAGCCAATACCTAACATTTGTGATGGTTTTCAACAAATTATATAGTTTTACCACAAATCATTTTTTGCCTGTGGTTGCATTCAACTATCATTAATAGTATGATCGCAATTAAATGAGTTTTTCTTTAATACAATTTTTTTTTTTTTTTTGCGTTTGATCTTAAAATGTAAAATAAATCCTTATTGTAATTTTCAAATCTTGACATTCAGTATGATCATTAAAATATGTGGTGTCAACTATTAATTAATATGGATTAATACAATCTCTTGAATTGATAAAATCTCTTAAATTGATAGAAGAGGATTGGGGTTTGGGTTGAATTGATGTGAGAAGAAATAAAAATTAATTACTACTTATCTACGCAAATGTGCATTAATGATACATCAATGATCAGTACATTGAACTAATAATGTGGTAGCACTGTACGTATTATATTCATGATTTTAGCCAATATAAGAATGTAATTTGAAAAAAAAAAAAGGGATTGTCAAAAAAAAAAAAAGATTCTTGTCAACACCGTGGTTTATTTATTTATTTTTCTATAATAATCAATCACCGCGACTTAAAAAATTAAAATTGGCAGATGCTACAATACAAAATTGCTAATTTTAAGGTAGTTTTTTTAAATTAAAAAAATTGTTTTAATGGTAGCTTAAACCTTGAAAATTTTAAACCTGTAAGAAATTGTCAAGTTTTGGTAATGATGTTCCTACCATATCAATTGATCCTAAGGTCCTAATTGCCAGCTTTAATTTGAAATTTGTTGTATTTAATTTTGACCATTTTAGTGTGATATTTCTTTCAGAAAATACTGCATAAATGCAACCAAACCTCTTCTTAATCCTGTGTGAGCTCATCAAATCTTTACTACCCGTGGGATTTCCATAGAACTTACCAATTCAATTCAATGAACATTTGCAGAATGAGAAAATATAAAATATAAAAAAGGTGAATGTGTTACCTTATCTTTTTATATATACAAAATTAGAAAAATAAGCCACATGCAATGTATTGACTCAAGCAATAAGCTTAACGGGTCGCATAACATCTAATTTTTGAAGCCCTCGTGGCAGGGTTGGTCGAGAAAAACCGGTCACATGAAATTTTTCCTTATAAATTATGTTTGGGGAATAGAATGAAGTGACCAAGATAAGGTGTTTGCTCATACATTATCGTGCTCTCCTCTGAGTAAAATATAAGCAACACCTAGACTGGTGGCGGGCTGCAGGTGAAGCGGATCGCTGCCTTTCTAGTGGCTTGAGACCGCGTGGTGAGCGATCCGCGTGGTGATCATGCGAGAGTGATCGCCTGGTGAGCAGACCGCGTGGTGAGCAGACCGCGTGGTGAGCGAGGCCCGGTGAGCATACCGCTGGTGAGCAGCCCGCTGGTGAGCGAGGAGGCCGCCCGGTGAGCAAATCGCGCAGTGAGCGACCCACGCACAGTGGCAGACACTGGTGAGCAGAGGCGGCTGGTGAGCATACCGTCTGGTGACCATACCGCCTGGTGAGCAGACGCAGTGAAGCGAGGCCGTCCCTGAGCCAGTGCTGAGTGAGCATACAACCCAGTGAGCGAGCCGCCTTGCAGTGAGCGAGGCCGCCTGGTGATCGAGCCCTTTGAGGCAGGCCTTTTAGTGGCAAACCACCTCGACCAGGTGGTAATCTTGATGACCTCGAGCAGACCACCCTGACCAGGTGATAACCAGGAAACAAGACTCAGTCAAATAAACCACCACAAAACCTCCTCCGAAAATCAGGGCACAAAGTCAATCAGTTATTGGTTATGGCCACGATCTAAGGTCGTGGGTGTGGGGTGTTTATAAAAACCCCAAGAACATCACGCATGGGGGCTCTCTTTTCCTCTCTCTCTGGAAGAATCTCTTTCTCTCTCTACGGACTGGAGAATTTCTCCAATGATTTCTTTCCCTTTAAGATGGATTATTTTGGATTCTTTTCTGGAATTTTACTTAAAGCTTTTTGTTTAAAGCATTCATAGTTAAGCCACATGAATTGTGGTATGGGTTTTTCCCAAGTAGACCCAAATCACTGACTTGAGCGTCGGAGGGTTTACGCCTTTTAAAAACTTCCGCGCCTCCCCGATCATATTTGTCTTCACAGTTCACAAGTTCTCTCTGCTCGCGGATAGTCTGCTCATGGGTTATCTGCTCATAGAAAATCTGCTCATGGAGATCAACCAGCAGCTTCCCACCAAACAAATCTAATGCTGATGCAGGGATCTGAGATTGAGTCACTAGCCAACCCATCCGGATTTCGGCATCAACAAATTATAAGCCACATGATTCCTATTGTGTTCAAGGTGTTCATGGCAGGTTGGCAACCATCTCATTTTCTTACGAGGTTCTTGGTCACAACTCGCAACAAGATAACATTCCATAGCATGCCACGGGCCTTGCTTTTAGAGCTTGTTGCGAAGCATGTTGATGGGTTGGTTAAAAATGGTTTCACGTCGGGATTCCTTTTTCCTCTTTAATTTATAAACATAAATCGTACTCGTAACTAAACCAGTTTAGTTTATTTGAGCAAAAATAAAAAAATATTTTAAAGATTTTCTTTTCAACTAATAGCGAACATTTCAAGTTTGATTTTTGATAAAAATCTTTTATTTGGCGACTAAAATAATAAAAAAAATTATAAAAAAAAAACTTATAGCTAAATACTAATTATTTAAATTCCTAGATGTTAAGATTCAAACTGAGATGTCCAGTAGTTAAAGATTTGAAAAAGAATTAAAAGAATAATCTGAAGAATACAAAATAAATGAATTTAATAAATATTTATGGATTTAGTGGACGCCAGAGTCCTTGAAGACATTGACCTTTATTTACCTTGTTCATCAAAGTACAAGTCCTCGGAGTCGGAAGCGACTTTTTTTTTTCTCTTTTTCTTTTTTTTTTTCTTATTTTAACATAATAGAGTTCACTTTACTTTAATTGCACTTCAGTTGGCTACACTCATGCGGCATCCACGGTGATCTAGCGATTAAAATAGCAGAGCCGGTACTCGTTATCTGCGAAAAGGTAAATATATGCTCATCTTTTACAAAATTATTATTCGGTAGAATTAAGTTTTAAGTTAATTAAGAGCCGGACGGCACAGATTCACAGAGAGCATGTTCATAAGTCATATAAATAAAGTGAGGCGCTGCTCATCATCGTTCCGTTTTGTCTAGCCAAACGACAGCCGTTATTAATCAAACGACACTGGGTGACATTACAGCACCAGTGCACGGATAAGGCTGTTGATGGAACATCGAGAGATCTCCAAAATGTTTGAAAAAGCAATACTCTCTCTCATTTTCCTTCTTCTCCTCGTAATTACTTACTCAGTTTTCATCGGAACCGTTGATATTCGATCACACTTCTTCCCTTTACTACAATCAACGGCACAGTCCTGTTCAGCACCTCTCAGAGTCTACATGTATGATCTCCCTAGGAGGTTCCACGTAGGCATGCTGGATCACAGTAGTCCCGATGGTTTACCCGTGACCAGTGAGAACCTGCCGCGTTGGCCGCAGAGTTCGGGCATCAAGAGGCAGCATAGCGTTGAGTATTGGCTTATGGCTTCGCTTTTGTACGACGGCGAAAGTGAAGAGAGAGAGGCTGTTAGGGTTTCTGATCCCGACACGGCGCAGGCGTTTTTTGTGCCTTTTTTCTCTTCCTTGAGCTTTAACACACACGGCCACAACATGACGGATCCCGACACCGAGTTTGATCGCCAATTACAGGTAGTTACTCTAGTTCATTGATTTCTTTGTCGATTTAATTAGTGCTGCAAATTTAGTAATTTACGACCGGGGGAGGAGTTGCCTTTGGATTTTGCTGTTAAAATTGGATAATATGTGTTTTCTGAAAAATCGATAATGTATCTGCTTAATTGGATACTGGGAGTAAAATTGAAAAGTAGCTAAAGAATGCGAAGTTGAAGTTACTGGCTTTCTAAATTAGACTAGTCAATAGGTGTGGCAGTGAAGTTAGTTGTTGATTTTATTTAGAGAGCTGATGCAGTGCTGTTGAAAATGAGGGATTTTGAACATTTCTTTTGGAGTTTTCTGAGCTACTTGATTGAAGATGACTTGAGGTCCCTCAGTAGGCACTTACTCTAGCCAAAATTAGATGCAGGGGAAATTACTGTACTAATCATATGGAAAATATATGAACCACTCTTTTTGCATTTGGTGTAACCATCGTATTGTGTGTTTTGGTTGGTTATAAAATTTAGAATTACTAAGGTGTGAGGGAGGATGGAAGGTTAGGACCTGTTCGTTAGTCAATTCCAAGTAACATCTTGCCTTTCTGTGAACATGCTTAAGCAAGGATATGAAAGTTTTCACAAGTTGGATAATGAGCTCCGATTGCGGAACCTGCTATTGTAAACTGTGTCAATCATGGAACATAAAAAGCTTTACCCACTGCTATATTTTAAGAAATTTGCTATATTTGCACTATTTATTATCTGCTTTTCAACATTCCTTCAATATCTAAATTTTTATTTTTGTTCATTTTGGACTTGTCAACATCGGTTGCTTCTGATTTCAGATTGATATACTGGAATTCTTGCGGAATTCCAAATACTGGCAGAAGTCTGGAGGCAGAGACCATGTGATTCCAATGACACATCCAAATGCTTTCAGATTTCTTCGACAGCAGGTGAATGCATCAATTCTTATTGTTGCAGATTTTGGCCGCTATCCCAGGAGCATGTCAAATCTAAGCAAAGATGTGGTGGCTCCTTACGTACATGTTGTGGAATCCTTTACAGATGATAACCCTCCAGACCCATTCGTGGCTCGCAAGACACTTCTTTTCTTTCAGGGGAATACTATTAGAAAAGATGTATTATAGCCTAACCAACGATGTTCTCATTTGAAAACCAGAATATCAAGCTGGAATTGATTAGTTCTGATCTGTTCTGTTGCAGGAAGGCAAAGTCCGTGCCAAACTGGCTAAGATATTAACTGGTTACGATGATGTTCATTATGAGCGAAGTGCACCAACAACAAAAAGCATTAAAGAGGTATGTAGAAAAGTGCTATGTAGATCATAGAGTTATTGTTAGGGTCCCCTAAATAAGATCTATTTATATTGTTCGATCAAAGTATTTCTGAGAGTCATGGAATGGGATATTGTTGAACTATTACAGTGCAAACTGCGTGGACATTCTCAGAATATCTTGCATCATACAGTGCTTGCATCCATATTCTTTCCATACAAGAACAGAAATATCATTTTTGGAACTGGGAATTACAATCATTAGAGACATAGGAACTTGATTTTATGTCTGTTCTTAATGTCTACAGCTTCTATCCTAAAATAAAAGGAATGTGTGTGTTTATGTCAAGGGTAAAATGAAAATTTATTCACTAATACAGGAGCAACAATGACTTCCCAGCCAGGGGAGAAAAATTGCATAAAATTGTGTTAACCTAAGTTGTTTGTTCTAATAATAAGTTTTAACCAGAAATTTTCCTATTTCATCTAATTGTTTTGTTCCTCTCTCATACCAGTCTACAGAAGGGATGCGTTCATCAAAGTTCTGTCTGCATCCTGCAGGAGACACGCCATCATCATGCCGTTTGTTTGATGCTATTGTGAGCCACTGTGTTCCTGTCATTGTCAGTGATCGGATTGAGCTACCCTTTGAGGATGAAATTGACTACTCCGAGTTCTCTGTTTTCTTTTCTATAAAAGAGGCAGTACAACCTGGTTACATGATTGATCAGCTGAGGCAGATTCCAAAGGAGAGATGGATTGAAATGTGGCGGCGTCTTAAAAGCATCTCTCATCACTACGAATTCCAGTACCCACCAAAGAATGAAGATGCTGTCAATATGGTTTGGAGACAGGTAAAGAACAAAATTCCTGGAGTCCAGCTAGCTGTACATAGACATCGAAGATTGAAAATTCCAGATTGGTGGAGTATATGATTTATCTTCCTTATGTGAAACTGTACATTTCACAATTTTTCTATCGTCTGTGGTGGCAACCCATTTAGGGGAAATAATCACAGGTAGTCACTAGATCTTAATTCCCATTGTTTGCCGGCTTAGATTTCATGTAACGTATAGAGCTTCTTCTTTTTTTTCTTGCTTGATTATATGACTGATGACAAACACTTGGTGCAGAAGCAAGTTCTGGATAATGTAATGACATAGGGCTGTATACATACAGTAATACAGAATTCAGTGTCTTCCAACTGGCTGTAATATTTGTTGATGTGTTCATATTTGTTGGTAATTCGTCATTCAATTCAATGTCTTATATTGCTATGGAAGAGGCCAAAGCAGCTGCTTTGTATTTGGTTTTGGCTGTGGGTTCACCTTACACTGCTTTGTGCGAAAGTTATCCCTGTTCTGAAAGAGATGATCAACGAGTGTCCACTAGTAAATTGCTGAATCTGATTGATGGGAGAATGCTCCCCGAAGTTTGCAAAAAGCTAGCTGAGTGCAGAGATTATATCTGTGGTTGTGATAGAAACTTCACAGCTTGATGCCTGAGATTAGAAGGAATTATTTATTGTCAGCAGATATTTTACATGGGACTATAGCTTTGGTAGTATCATTGTTCATTATTTAGGCCCCGTTTAGGATTGAAGTTGAAACTCAATAAGTTGCTTATTTCATAATTTTTGATAAAAATAGTGTTTGGTAAATTTTGTAAAAGCAGCTTATTTAATAATTTTCTCCATTTCGTCAGCAGCTTTTAAAAGCAGGTGGGGTTCTTTTAATGTGCTTATTCAATAAATTACTATGCCTTTTTAAAATGTCTATTATAACCTTAGTATTTTAATAAAAAGATAATTATATTTTACTTATTCATAAACCCTAATATATAAATCATTAGATATTATTTTACCGCCATAACTAAGTACGTTCTCTCTAATTTTGATTCGGTAAGTTCATTTGCTAATTTCATAATTATGCTTTTAAAGTTTAATTTATATATTTATATTTTTGTTAATTAATTGTTTCAAATTCGTTGGCAATATATTTTTAATGTAATTTTACATATTTAAGAAAAAATTATGACTAAATAATTTATTAAACATAAAAAAAAAATAATTAAAATGTATGTCTATTTTGATCATTATATAATACAACAGTACTTTTGTAATAAGATTTATCAAACGCATGTATTCTATTTTTCAAACGCACAAAGAATCGCAAATAAAGACATTCTTAAACAATAAGTTACTTTTTTAATAAGCAATTTATTTCATCTGCACAGCACAAACAACTTATTTTATCAGTTTCCGCAATTCCAAACTAATCCTTAGTATTTCAATCCGTGTTCCCGCTTCTGACAAGATTCATTGAAGTGATTTAAGAATCCGCCGCCTATTCAGTATAGACTCATCTCATATTATCAAGTCGGGTTTTTTTTAATTATTATTATTAATGACGAGGATTTCTCATGATTTGAACATATTTAGAATTTACAAGATGTTTTTGACATTTTTATTTATGTATATTGGAGATATTTATTTTATTCACATCTGTTAACAAATGACATGTAACTGGCCCGACCCACTGTTTAAGAAATCTTGTCCTACTTTGGATTAATTAAGGATTCTTTTAATCATTATCAAGTTGTACTCCGCTATTGTAACAACCATGTGATTAGAAAAAGTATTTTTGGAGGACAAATTTAAGGGAGAGGCGTGGGTAACATCCATGATTCTTGTTGGCTTGTTGCCGTGCTTTTGAGAGCAGAACAGACGCCTTAAACCATTCAGTCGTGGCAGTCATATCAAATTCGAAAATCAGATGACCGGCATTGGACAAACATTTGCGAATATATAACACTTAGGGGCGTAGCTAACTCCAAAGACATTGCCCTTTATCTAATTATCTTCTTTTGTCGCCAGATTCTTTTTATTGTAAGGTTTTGTTCACCACTCCCAACCGTCCCCACACACTACTCCTGCGAGTAAGAAGCACCCCAGCTTGTTTATTATTAATCCGTTAAATATGAATGTAAATGTTTATCATGAATGTTCATCAATTTTTCCTGCATAAAACCATAAAGAAGTTCGCCCAAAATATAACAACAGAACATTATAATAATTGATAATGCTCTAGTTCAATAACAATTTCTAGGGTCGTATACCATACCAACAATGTTTTAAAATGACAGGTTTGGGATCATTACCTTGATTTGCTATAATCCATCCTTAACTGTTGAGTTATTCTACAGCTACGACCTTATTTAAATTTATTGTAGATCACAGCTTCAACCCTTCAATAATTTGTACGAGTAGGACTTTCTAAAACACAAATGACAACATAATAACTCCCAATAGACTAGAGTTTACTTACATATTATGACTAAGTATAGGGGTTACTCATGTAATAATATTTTATTATAAATTAAAATAGCACAACTAAAGATTAAATTTGTTCATAATATACTATTATATAAGATATAATAAAATTAAACTTATTAATATAATATTTGATCATATAATAAAAAAATCTATTAATATTTCTCTTTGATATTTTATATTAACACATATTAATTTGATAAAATATAAAATAATTAAGATATTTTATAATTGTCCATATGAGAAATAAATACAACTTCTTGCTCAATAGGAAAAACTTATTTTGATATTAAAAAAGAAAATAAGGAACCCTGTGGACGTGTATTCCACTCTCTGTTGAGAGTGTTGAAATATCACGTTTAGTTGTTCGTCGAAGAGTCTCGCCTACTCTGATTGCGATTCGGTGGGGAGTTTTTACGAGACGGCCATGTGGAACCTGAAGATAGTTTTTGGACTTCTTGTCACACTAGCGACTCAACAGATACTTGTCTATTCAACAGTCATTCTGTTACAAAACTACAAATGAGTCTCAAAAGTCTATATTACCCCTTCACACCAGCCGCCCCGTAACTACTAGTCTCTTTTCCAATCAATATCCAGAAAATTAAAAATTATGATTCAATTGAAGTATAATTTTGACAAATGTAAATTTTATATTAATTCTATATAATTATATTCACTTCTTACTTCACACCAATATATACCTGTCATTTCATTGACAATTCCTATAGAATAAAATATTTGATTATTTGACATATAAAATCAGAATTTTGAAGAAATATTAAACTATTTGAAAAACACATCATTGTATTGAAGAAGTATTGCGGCATCAATTGTCACCTGTTATTGACTTTATTATCCTCATACCATTTGACCTTAAATTTTGAGAGGAAAAATAGATCAGCAATAATGGAGGTTCGTTTGTTTGCTTTTAGAAAGAAATACTGTGAGAAATGATTTTTAAGATTACGTGTAAAATCGTATACAGCCATAACAAACAACGGGTGGGCAATGTTGTCATTTCCTCGGAACCAGTTTCAGAAAACTCGGACCGTGACATTCACTTACCCTTCTCTCCCCTCCCCCACTCGCATCAGTTTCATTCCTGCCGGGTAACTGTTGATGTCATTGAGGAGATGAGAGTATTTAGGAGTCAGGGAGGCTGCGTGGCGATCCGTACACTCTCTCCTTCGTCTTCAATCAACCGCTACTCTCACGCTCACGGCTCTGCTCCCGGCCCCGCTGCTTCAGGTACTTACTTGATCAATGCCATGCTCATTTGATGATTCTAAAAACCTCTACGATCTATTAAGATTCAAAACCCTTATTATCGTTGTTCATATACTCCATCTTCATGTTCTGGCTAGTAAGTTGGATCGGCTGCTCTTTGTTATTACTTTCGATTTTGTATGGGATGTATATATGATGTTCTTCGTCGTTTTGGCTTCTGAAATTTTGCGTTATTCTTTTTACCTTAATTGATAATAAAAAAGATTATATTTTTAGTTTTTTTTTTATTTTAGAGGCATTATCCTATCAAATCTGCTGCATTTGGTCCATCATATTCATGGTGTTCGTTTCTGTTTTCGGAAGCTAAGAGTGTGAATGCAGTTGAATTTTGAACGAGTTTTTTCTTTTCCTTTTATTTTTTTTTAAAAAGGAAACGGAAAATCTGTAATGGATAATTTGATATGTGTTGGATATGAATCAACCAGGCCGTAATATCTTCTTTCTCGTTTCTATACTCTGTGCCTCCGCCGGATTTTTCGCGATCAACGGTCTCGGTAAAGTTCAGGTCAATCACTGGCCATCCATCCATATTACGTGGGCCCACTTCATGATTGACGGTCCACATTTGGACTTGCTGTCCGGTGCATCATGAAAAATGAAGTAACCAATCCACGTAATATAATAGCGACCCTCATAGGTCCCCTTGTCTGTCTTTACGTGAAATAAATAAATGCCTTAAGTCTTGTTCGGAAAATGGAAATGAAAAGCTCCGCTAATTTTGATGTGGATAATGCAGCCCTGGTTTCTTATCTAATAGACAGATTCCTTCGCCGTATAATAATATCCATTAAAAAGCAAAGGAAAATGATACGTGCACTTCATGTTGACTGACCATTGACCTTTTTTTAGATTGTTTCACATGCTGCTATTAGTTTATTAATAACAAATCGGTTTTTTACTAATTTAAAATCAATTTTTCATTTTCAGTAATTTAGATTAAAAAGTTTTTCCCTTTTCTTTTTTTTTTTTTGAAAGGAAAAGTTTTTCCCTTTTCGATCATGAAAACGATGCAAGATTTGTTCTTTTCCTTTTTAACTCATTTTATAAATGGAGGGCCGAGCGGGTGATGGTCAGCTAACTCGGCTAAATGTTATTCACTGTCGTCTTTCGCATTCCGTCACAGAGTCTCCACCTGAGCGCGTGGTGTCATGGTTTCCAACCAAACTGGATCAAGCGCTCACATGGATTCCATATGGCATATGTTCCAATGTGGTCGGAACGGGGTCCCAATCTCCCAGCTAAGCGCGTGTCCGAAAACTTTTATACTTTCTGTTTGTCGGACACATCAAGACAGACAGTGCAGAACTGTTCAGCGCTTCAAATCAATTACCAGCTGACTCTGTCTCCTGATCTCCTCACCGTCGACCATGAACGTATGATCATGTTCAATTAATGCGTAAATCGTATGGACCAGAGCTTGTCTTGTATTGGGCTTCGATTATACCTTCGATGTCCCACTACTGTGTAATTAATTGACGTGATTGCTTCCTTTCGCATAAAATGGTATGTTTCGTTACAAAATCAGAATCGGGGACATGTTTATCTTCTGTGGTCTGAGCAGCACCTGAACATGTCTTGAGGAAGCTTAACATTAGTAGTGGTTGCTCATTCTAACTAAGAAATATGCAATGCTTTGGAGTAGTTAGTGGGCGAGGTGGCTAAAAGATTGTCTTGTTGAAGTTGAATTGGTTTTGGCTGCATTTGAGTTCTTTTTGAGTTTTTGTTATTGAAGAATGTAAATGAATTTTAGTAAGCAGATTGTAGTGTAATGACAAAAAAACTTATTTTATAAGGACCATCCCAATGGCTAATGTGTGCAGATGATGCTACTTGTGGGACGCCTACTTGGATTGGTAAGGGCTTGACGTGTGTTTGTTTCAAGAGAAAGGGAACTTATGAGCGGATTTGCATTAACTTGACTCCCCAGCAGGCAAGTCTCTCATGTTAATGAAGATGGAAGGCATGCATTGCTACTCGTTTTAGTTTTATTTGGCTTTATTATTTCAGTTTTGGTACTTGGATGGATTGATATTATTAAATACTTACCAACATTGTTTCTAAAGATTGCTGCTCTGTTTGGTGGCATCCTTGATATTATTATTTTTATTTATTTTTTCGAGGTAAGTATGCGATATGTTCATGGCATTATTTTGAAAATTTCCAGGAAGAAAGACTGAGAAGGTTGAAGCACCGAATGAAGGTTTACTTTGATGCCTCCAGGCCTGATCACCAGGTGTGTTAACGTGGAAATTTCTTGGTATGCGAATGTTTTTCTAGTCTACTCATGCTAGGGAGATGCTATTTCAAAGTGCGCGCACGCCTGTACTTTCCTCTTTTCATTTTAAGCAATTTATGTATCTGGAATTTTCATGACATCAGGAAGCTTTGAGAGCATTGTGGGCTGCCACATATCCTGATCAGGAGCTCCATGGCTTAATATCTGATCAATGGAAAGAAATGGGATGGCAAGGCAAAGATCCATCTACTGATTTCAGGTTCTTTTACCTTATTATGCTGCTTATCTTTTCCCCTATGATTTCTTGGCATATTTTTTTCTTCTATATCGGTAGCTCAAGACAATTT
Source organism: Atalantia buxifolia (assembly GCA_030444775.1). NCBI lineage: Eukaryota > Viridiplantae > Streptophyta > Magnoliopsida > Sapindales > Rutaceae > Atalantia > Atalantia buxifolia. The sequence continues at coordinate 22,840,157 of CM059837.1, read as the reverse complement.
GCCTGATAATCAGAGGAGCAGGATTCATTTCTCTGGAGAACCTATTGTTCTTTGCCAAGACATTTTCGGTGAGATTCTGAGTGTTCAGTTTAATTAGGACATGGAATGTTATAGTTTTATTCCAATTTGCAGGCACAGAATTAACCGTTTGATTTATACGTTTTGGTTCATTGTTGCAGACATCATTTCAGCGTTTACTAAGAAAGCAAGGAGGCAAGCGCGCTGCCTGGGAGTATCCATTTGCTGTTGCTGGTGTAAACATCACATTCATGCTCATGCAAATGCTTGACCTTGACGCTAGTAAGTGGAAATTAAGGATCTTTTTCCCTCAGAATTTGGATTAACACATCAGGGTGACCAAGCGCAATTTGAGAAACTCTTTCCTCTCTCTAAATCTTAAACTGAGCTTAATCTCCTAGAAAATGTAGAAGCACAAACTCTGATCTTTTTTTAAGCCAAAAGTTTGTTACACTGAGAACACATTGCTAATGCAGGCTGTCTTTTCTTTTGCAGCAAAACCTAGGACATTTGTCAGATCAGTTTTCTTGCAGATGTTGTCAGGTAGGAGCCTCCATGATATTGCCATGGTCAATCATTGCTGTGTCTACTGTCACTTTTACATGAAATAATTTGGTCTGTTGTTATTCGCAACAGCTCTAGTTATTCTTGAACGTGTTGTTTCAGATAATGAGTGGGCCTTTGATTTGCTTTATTGTGTGGCTTTTGTGGTTATGGACAAGCAATGGCTTGAGAGAAATGCTACTTACATGGAGTTCAATGTAAGAATACATCTTCTCTTTTCATAATTGATGCTTTCCAAATCATTTCTACTTGTACTGTATGCCAATCTGTGAAATCATATGCTTCAAGTTTCTGATGAAATTCTGCATTTTCTACACAGGATGTTTTGAAATCAACTCGAGCTCAGCTGGAGAGGGAACTTCTCATGGATGATGTTCTGCAGATTGAAGAGATGCCTTCTTACAGTCTGCTCAGTTAGCAATAACCAACTAAAATTTCTGGCCAGTTTCTGAATATAATTTTTTAACTTCACAAACTTGTAAGATCCTTGCTCTGTCTCTTACCTAGTAAGTGAATGTGAATCCATAGTCTTTCAGTTCTGAATACACGTAGCGGTTCCTGCTGGAGGATTCTGTCAAAATCCAACCCCGCTTTTCTATTTTAGAATTGTGTGGAGGGGTTGGGGATACCAAAAGACTCAAATTTATCAGAAATTCTTTACTAGTTTATTGGGTTTATGAGATTCCACTTCAGAAATTGTAAATGAAGGCTCAGGTTCTACTCCTTTCTTTTCCTCTTACAATTTTTTAATTTTTTGTTATTTTGGCCATCTTATGTATCAAATTGCAGCCGAGATGTCATCTTGATTAAATAAACGAAGGGAAGAGTTTAAATTTCAGCTTTCGATAGGGAACTTTCATACGACCTTTTCGAAACAATTTTTCACCCTTGTTGATGCTCCGAGTCCCCATGGCTTTCAATGAACAGTCTCCAATACAACCTGCTTTGATTTCCGATTGATTATTAATAATTAATCACATCGTATAACAGCATGTAAAGTCCTGTTAGAATCGCTTTTCGAATACGCTATGCCTTGTCCGAGAATACAATTAAGGGATTATTGGCCAGTGTGCGTGGATGGAAATATCGCAGAGTCTGTTACATCATGACCGTCATTATTGAACTGGATGTCCTTTCTGATAGGGTATCAACCTGGGCAAAAAATAGTTCTAAGTTGGAACTAGAAATGTTTTACTAAGTGAATCTTTTCTTTTTTTCAGGTTTCCTCTAGCGGTCAATCCTGTAATTTCTTTTCTTTTCTTTTTTTTTTAGAGCAACTAAATATACATGAGCAGAACAATCCAGTACAAATAAATGAGAAATATAGCAGACATATTGTTAGAAAAAGATTGATGATGTTGTAATACACTTGAAAGCCTTTTTGATTAGGAAATAATGCAGTACCGACAAAGAAAATTAAGAAGGCAAAACACTATTACAAGAAGATATCCTGAAACTGAAAGGAGGAAATGACTCTTAAGTCACACGATTGCCTCTTCATCCTTTTGCAGCAATATCCTAATTGGTCCAATTCCTTATCTCGAAGTCCCCAGAGAACAAAAAAGAAAAATACGAAAAAAAAAAAGATTGTGATTCAACTATCAAACAAATCATGGAGTGTACATTAATTCAGCAAACGCTGGTTGCTGAAGAGAAAAGGAGAGCAAGACTGAGTGGTGGGAATGCAGACCCACCATTATGATACCTACAAATAAACCTCAATTGGTAAACTGAAGTATGCAAAGGCTGCAGGTCTCAAAAGCGCACATCTCAGCCTCCCTGTGTAACTTTCACAACCCTCAGCTATTGCCTTCAGCAAATTTATGCAAACAGATTATCATCTAATTGATCTCTATATGGTTCGGTAATGAGCAGAGAAACCGTAATACAGCATCTTTCTTTTCCTGATTCTTGATACCAGATCTCGAAGAAGATCTAGGTTTTCAAAGCAAAACTTTATCCTTGTAGCATTAAATAGAAGATACTTGCAGCGCCTTGCGGGAATGAAATCCTCATGAGCACATGCATATGCATTTAACACTGTCTTACCGTATATCAATTATCAAAACAAAGTGAAAAGTGTACAGCAAATTAAAGAGGAAAGACGACGAACAAAAAAGGCAGAAGCGAGTCAGCTGAGACACAAAATTACTCCAGAAAACATTGCCGATTCGCAGATTATCAGAAAATCAGATGGAAAAAAAATTTGGACCATTTCTCGATTTGTGCGTGTCATCCTTGCGCAGGGGCCATGCTAATCTTCTCTGTATCGTTCCAATTTTATCGGATGTCTCCGAAGAGACAAGAACGCCTCGCGCTCTTCTACATATTAAGACTCGGAGAGAAGGGTAACTAAACAATGTGGGATTTAGTTCGATTTGAATGAGAGACTTGAATAGTTGACGTCACGCTGATAAGATCCGACGTTGGGCCGTTGGCTACCGTAATAAGTACTTTTTAACATTGGATTTGAATTTGGGCTCTTCTCGAAAACTCAAAAGAGATGGGACTATCAGCACCCGTCTACTTTGTTCATGCAACCCTTTTTTTAGTTATATTTATTTTATTTCTAAAAATATTTTTTTTTTCAAATATACTTCTAATTTTTTATTTAATTTTCTTATTGTTAAAAAATAAAAATAGTAATGTGATATTTTTATTTCTTTTGTAATCTTATTATTAGCTACAAACAAATTAAAAGGTTTTTTGAGCAATGAATTTTTTAATGTTAATCACTAGCTTAAATTACTTATATTTTAAATTATAGGTTAAAAAGTAATATGAAGTATAAAAATATTTAATCAATAAGAAATATAAAAAAAAATTAATAGATTATTCTATATTTATGATACTTCTTTTAGTTATATAGGAAGTAACAGGTGGATAATTGAAAAAAAAAGTGTGTTTAATTCTTATTTGTGATTAGTGATTTTATTAGAATGGGCTCTATGAGAAAAATGAAGGGGTGCCAATAGTTTCATCCCACCCAAAAAGTGACCAAGTCCACTTGCTGCCGAAGTTGGGTTCTTCAATGTCCAATCACATGGAATTCTGTTCTTTTAACTATAGTATAATTCTGTTCTTTTAACTATAGTATAATGCGTAGAAAATAATAATGATTAAAAATAGAGTATGAAAAATTCTTATTGTGTGTACATTAAAAAGCGCAAAGAACAAACTAGTAATCATATGTCAGTGTCGTTGAAATGACCGTTTGCGGTTAAAATTGAATAATTACATATTTTTTTTATTAACCACTAATAAAAATAGTGTTGAAAAACGACCTCAACAGTTGAATTTGTTTCTTTTGGAGAATTACAGCGTGAATTCAAGCTCAAACACTAATCTGACTGCAATTTTCTGTACATGTCAACCATAAAATATAGTTAGGATACGTCGGTGGGGTTCTAGAATAGACCCTTTGTTTCTTAAGTCAGAAATTGTGTATGAAGAGAGAAAAATGAGAGGGAAGAATTGTAAATGAGTTCAAATAAAGGAATTTTTCAATAGAGGAGCTACAAATCTTGTAGGGAATGTTTAGGCTTTTAGATAGGTCACTTGTAGAATTTTTGGTTGATTTTGCTAATCCCCACCTCTGTTACCCTCTTCAACTTAAATAAGGCTCTTGATCGTGGGTGGTTTCCTCCTTATTTCAAGCTCACTTTCTGCAACAATTGCAAGTAGTTGTCAGTTAGAGGCGGTTTAAATAAATCGTGGCACACAACTTTCGTAGAGATTAGGCCATGTTATTTTAACCAATAATCTTCCATGTCGAGTTAATTCTCGAGTCGGACAAATGAATTTCAAGGTCGGATTACTTCACTTCTAGATCAAACTGGAGAGTTTCCCGGTCGCTCATGGAGGCTTAAGGTTATATTATTAAATCAGGTCATTCACATAAAACCTTATATTGTACTTGTAAACCAAACCGTCAACATAGGCTCTAGGTTGTACTTATGAGGTCAGCTCGACGGTAATAAATTCTGAATAAATTGGGGTCGACTATATTTCTAAACACTATAAGAAAAATCCAACCCGAACAATATGTAAACAACACAATCTGTTGCTTGATAATTTTCTGCCATATCCTGAAGTGCCAATTCTGCTTTACTATATATAAATATCTGCTTCTGAACATGAGCCCTAGATTCCACTTTCCTTTTTGCCGTCTTTATCTGGGCAAACTGCAAAGTACAAGCAAGTATTAAAGTAATAATACTTAGCTTAAGTACATTCTTTGTGGTTTATGCTATGATTGGGTCCTTTGACACTCTTGGTATCTTATTCTCCCTCCCTCAAAACCAAACATCAAAGTCTTAAATAAAGGATTTACGATAAAGAAAGTTACTACTTTTAATTCTTATCCAATTCTGACTAAAAAGGTGTGTGAGGTAGAGTGCATTGTTGAAAATGATTCAGTAGCTTTTCCTTAATCACATAATTATGATGTCCAATGGAATTGGATCCAAAACCTTATCAACGCTAATCTCTCCCACTTTCTATAGAAACAAAAAATTTGTAATCATTTTTTGTCTTGCATTGATCCTCGGCTTAGATATCACACAATCAAAAAGATTATTGATGATTAATTTGAAATTTGTAAGACATTTGAAGAATAATAATCATGACCCAAAAACAAAAGATAAAAAATAAATCTCAGGAGGAACTGGGAAAAGAATCTCATGATCAATGATTAGTACTGCACATCAAAACTGAGGGATCATATCAGATGGCCCAGATTTTCGTGCATTGGCCCATCACCCAAGTATTAATGATATTATTTTGCAGCCGGACCAATCATAAAAAGCAAAGACTTGTACAGATTCCATAGCTTTAATAAAATGATATATAGAAAAGATTTTCCCTTGAGGCCATATACAGGCTGCTTAGGAATCAAGTCACTATTGGAGGCTTATATAGGACATTACCTGTTAAATACTCATCTTCTGAGGCACAAGTGTAATGAAAAATAAGTTGTATTTCCCTGAAAAAGATGCTCTAACTTCGCATCTAAAAAATAATAATAATAAAAATAAATAAATAAATAAGGGGAAAAAATGTATTCATTCAATTTATGAAATTTTATCAGTTTGAGAGTGAAAGCCAGAACCTGGATGATCCTTGAACCCAAAGCTTCAGAATTACCAAACTCCGCCAGCCTTGTCTTTTAAGCAAAACTCACACCCAAAGCACTCACAACCAAAGCTCGCAGCACTTTCACATTCTCCTTTACTCTCCTTCTTTCTCAAAGTACTTGGTTGCGTGGCAATGTACTCGAACACAAAGCTTCCACTTTCTAGTTGTCCAACTATCTCAGCTAAAGCTCCTACATTCTAGTACTGTAGTTCGAAGGAGCCAACAGATGGCTTCCTTCCAATCACCAATCACGATGCGAAGCTCTGCGTTACTGGAAACTTCATGTGGATATTTACTCCAAGAATTGCAGGCAAGAGTTAAAACATTTTCATTTTCTTTGCTTTCCGTTTGAATGTAAAAATGGCTTTCAATGTTCATATATTGTTAACTGATGTTGAATTGGAGTAGATGATTTGGGATGAAGTTGGAGAGGATCAGTTTGAAAGAGAGAAGGTTCTACTAGATTTAGAACAAGAGTGTTTAGATGTATACAGAAGAAAAGTTGACCGGGCAAACATTTCGAGGGCTCGCTTGCATCAGGAGCTGGCAGAATCCGAAGCTGAATTCACCCACCTCCTTCTGTCCCTTGGTGAACGATCACTCCCTGGACGGGTACCTTATCTATCGATCTCTGTTCAGTAGGAAGCACTCATTAAACTGTGCATGTGATATAAAATAATAGTACATTTTGAAGAGCGGACAGATTCAGTATTCTGGAATCACTTAACAATGCGTGAACATGAAAAGAATAATGCATGACTGTGCTGAACAAAATGCAAAAATAAATTTGTTTGGGAAACATTACACATCCATTGAATATCGTCATTTTGACGAGAAATTTTCCCTACTGGTCTCAAGATTAGGCCAATCATATGCCCCTAATCCTGAAAATAACTTGTTCCAGGAAAATCTATTAACTAGTGAGTTGAAAAATGGAGGTATATAGTCCTATACAGAGAATCTAATTATCTTGAACAATAAAATCCTTGCATATGTTGACTCGCTCCTGGCTGCAGCCAGAGAAAATGACAGGAACTCTGAAGGAGCAGCTCGATTCAATCACTCCAGCTTTAAGGGAGATGCGATTGAGGAAAGAAGAGAGGGTAAACCAATTCCGAGCCGTACAGGCACAGACTCAGAAAATTTCTGCAGAAATAGCCGGTCTTTCAGAATATGACGACTGTTCGACAAACGTCATTGTAAACGAGAATGATCTTTCACTGAAGAAACTGGAGGAATACCAAATTGAGCTACAAGGGCTCCATAATGAGAAGGTACCATAAAATTCCTTCAGATTTATTTTTGAGGAGACTGCGAACTATTCCATAGCCTGATGAGTTCTATAATTGTTTGTTTCTCTTTTGTCGATTTCAAAGAACGACAGGCTCCAGAGGGTAGAAAAATACATAGATGCAGTGCGTAGTCTGTCTGCAACACTTGGAATGGAGTCTTCCATGATCATAACAAAAGTTCACCCCAGCTTGAGTGAATTGTTTGGAATATCCAAGAACATTAGCGACAACATTTTGGCAAAACTCAATAGTACTGTGGAATCTCTCGAGGAAGAAAAGCTGAAGCGCCTTGAGAAGGTGAAAATTATTACATCATGCCATCCTTCTTTTGAGTAAACATGACTCCGTGGAGCTCGTTCTTGGATCTGTGCAAAACATACATGATTGCTGCTCTAGTACTCTGCCTTTGTGTTACGTCGTTCTAAAAATTTCACAATGACAACAAATACAAGAAAGATGTCTAGTATCATGACAAGAACCATGTACAAGTAAAACGGTTCTGAGTGGTTAATTTCTTTCTCTGCTGCAATAACTTGCTTTCATTTTTACTGCTAGTTAGATCGACTACCTGGATGACGAAATCTTTTATTTTTGATGGAGTCAACCTTGCAGCTTCACCAGCTTGGCAAAGCACTGACGAACTTGTGGAACCTTATGGGCACTCCCTATAATGATCGCAGAAAGTTTTCCCATGTTACCAGCTTACTATCTGTGTCGTCAGCAGAAGTATCAGAGCCTGGAAGTCTTACCCACAATATAATCGAGCAGGTTAGTACATATGATTCACAATTCTTCAAACTCTTAGAACACAGTAGACAGCACAAATTATTCATTTTTTTTTCAAGTTCCAACTACACATAATATTTGTACAAATTGTTTCAAGGCTGAGGCTGAAGTCAAGCGATTGGATCAGTTGAAAGCAAGCAAGATGCAAGAGCTTTTCCTGAAGAAACAGAAGGAGCTAGAGGATATTTGCAATAACTCACACATGGAGATTCCTTCGCAATCAGAGATGGACAAAATAACAAGCCTTCTAAACTCTGGTGGGGAAGAAATTTCTCTCTTTTAAGGTGCTTCTATTGCTTAATCTAGTGCGACCTACAAACTGACTTGAATATACAAAAGGGGAGATTGATCATGCTGATCTCCTCACGAGCATGGATGAACAGATATCAAGGGCAAAAGAAGAAGCATCTAGCAGGAAGGTTATAATGGAGAAGGTTGAAAGGTGGATGTTGGCACGTGATGAGGAGCGCTGGCTAGAAGAATATAGCATGGTATAATCCCACAGCCATTCATCTAATTGATTAGTTGACTCCATCTTTAATGCATTTATTCACGTTTCCTCCTTCATGCATTTCCACAGGATGAGAATCGATACTCAGTTAGCAGAGGTGCTCACAGAAACCTGAGGCGTGCCGAAAGGGCCCGGGTAACAGTCAAGAAAATTCCAGGTAACATGCAAAAGATTCTCAATATTAGAAATTTATGTACAATTGGAAGCAGGAACTTCTGAATGGCCTACTTGTATTAACTAATCATATCAAACAAAAGAACAATAAAAGCTGCAGGATTGACTATATGCAGAAATTACTCTGGATAACCTAATTATATGGAAAACTAACCAAGAAATCTGATAAACAATATTAATGAATAAAAAAGCCTCTGTTTTTGAAATTTTCTATCACACTACACTATGACCAACCTGATAATATCTTTATCTTACATATGTGTTCATATTCACTCACTGTTTTGATGCAGCTTTGGTGGATTCACTCTTTGCAATGACTAAAAGTTGGGAAGAAGAAAGAAAGAAAGTTTTCTTGTATGATGAGGTAAGATAACATATTGCCAGCATATATTGATATTAACACCACTCTGCATGAAGTATCTGCTGAAATGCAAATGGAAATATAAGATTGAAGTTTTCATAAGCCACAAAGGCTGAAGGTCAGAAACAGCAATAAGAATATAAATTCAGAATATTAGACGAATTAATGGCAATTAACTGCTTTCTCTGAACTGTTGATCCTGTTTACTAAGTACTAGTCCATTTTTACTTTCCAAATTCCCTTGAATTAATTTTTCGTTAGTATATAACTGCCAAAATGGAGCCGAACACCAACCTCCATTTCTATAATGCCCTTAGCATCATGCAAAATCTCCGTCCTAAAAGCTTCATAAACTAGTATTGGTCCAACTAAACTCTGTAAAGGACTAAATGCTTCATGAAATAGTACACAAATTCAATACCCAACTAATTTCTGTAAAAGAACCTTAGTTATTAAAAATTATCTATGTTTTGAGACCTGCCTTCATGTACAGGCCACGATGCAGGCATCACCAAGACTGTCTTTTCCTTTGTTACTTATTATCAACCTCGGTTGTAGATTGAGCATTTTAAGTACATTAGTTGAAAAGCGAGTTTGCGCTAACGGAAAAATAAAGCTTTTTCGTCAATGAAAGCTGCTATGTTGATGCATTACAAATATTGCTTCTGACAAATGTAATTACTACACAACAATATCAAACTTTGCATGTATAGAATTAGTCATTTAATCTGATGAAGTTATTATTTAAACTTAAACAGAGGATAATGCTTCTTGTAGAGAACACTTCAAGTCATCGGTATCCAAAATTGCAGTTCGTATCAATGTCCGACAGTTTGATGTCTCAACAAGATTAAATTTCTTACATACTTGCATTTTAGCTATTTTTTGGCTCAAGCATTTCTTAGCTAACCAGTTGACGGGAATCAACATCTGTGGTCATCCAGGTACCACTGTTGGCAATGTTGGAAGAGTATAACATGGCAAGACAAGAAAGGGAGGAGGAGAAGCAAAGACAAAGGGTTAGAATTTATTGACATGCACTGGCAAAGAATTTCATGTATTCTCCAGCCAAGTTTAATCAAAATTGTTACTGCATTAAACAAGGACTGTCTCATTCCACAGGAATCATTATATTTGTACCTTATCTCTGATTGGCCTTTCTCACAGGAAAAGAAGAAGGTGCAAAGCCAGGTGGTAGTCGAGCAAGAAAATGTCTTTGGGTCCAGGCCAGGCACCAGCAATCGGCGTATTCCAAACAGAAGCTTGAATGGAAGCTTTAGCAATGCAACTCCTTTAAATAGGAGGATTTCGATGGGCATCCAACAATTGGGAATACACAGCATCAATTCAGCAACTCAAGGCATATCCTTTATTAAGGAAGGAAGGAAAGTGCAGGAACAAAAGAAGTTTCCTCGATTTGGCCCTGCTTCTCATTTTAGAGATGAAACAGCTTCAGTGGTATCAACATTTTCAGGCCCTTTATCTCCTTGAATTTACAGTCGGATTTGGTGAATCTTCACATCTGATAAAATCATAAAGCAGAAGTAAATAGAGAAACCTTGTTCTCTGGGAAAATATAGTATATCATAAAGAAGAATAAATCCAGTTTGCATGTCAGTCAAGGAAGTATTAGCGTATCTGTGTTTTGAATTTGTGTAATAGACTCAGTTGGCGTTCTAGAACCTCAAGCCAATCGTGATCACGAGAAAAAAATAAAAGGTTTCAGAGTCATTGAATTCTTATTTTACCACTGCAGATGTACACAGTGCAGGTAGTTCTACAGATTAACTAATTGCTCAAAAGGTATTATAAAGCATGTTTAGTAATCTACAATCGTCAATTTTATTATTGATGGATTCAGTTAATGACCAAAAAAACTGAATAGAAGCCGTGTCAACTTTGAAACAGAGCACATTCTGCAGTTAACTGTACACTTGTACTGCGCAAGTGCTTTGATCATCAGATGATGAAAGTTTGCAATCTGGACAGATTGCAAGAATTATTCATAAAGAAAGAAACCATGTCATCTCTATGAATCATGTGCCCTCGTCAGCACATGAAGGCCATATAATTGAGGGGGGGTAAAAGAAGCCAATAACTTGAGAAACTGCACAGTAATAGAATCAAAGTATCAAACCCCAGATCTATAATCGATTGATTACAATAATACTGTTATTAAAACCCTTGCCGCAATTATTTGGTTTATGCCTCCTATAATATCAAACAAATTTAATTCAACAATCATCGGTATGAGCATAAACTGTGACAAAATGCAAACACAAAAACTAATCATAAATTAATCCAAAAGGAAACAAAAAGCATAAAGGAGGAAGATTCATCTTAAATACAAAACTACATTTTCATTTTTAATGAATATAAAAGCCGCAAAACGAAGGACATATTATATTGTCCAGTACAATAATCAATCAAAAACCTAATCATCCTCGATCTCAACCGGAACTTCATTTTCCGGCTTGTGAAAGAAATTGTCGATCCGGCGAGTCCCAACCGGCAACGGTTTTTCCACGGCAGGACGAGAACGCGTCTTCCCAGTAGCGGGGCGATCCAGAGACTGAATCGGCAGGGGGAGCGAGTCGAGAAGGAAGTCGCTTGTCGGCCGGTGCCTTTTGACGGCGACTCTCATGTCTCCCAGTTTTATAGTCTTTCGCTTCTTCTCGATCGCGGCTTCGGCCGATATTTCGGCGAGGAATCGCAGGAACAGCTCGGTGGATCGTGAGACGACGAAGAGGGCCTCTGAGGTTACCTTATTGATGTCTTCGTCGAGTTTCATGATTTTCTTTACCCGGCCGACGGGAAATTCGGGCCGGGCTGTCTCCGTGCTTTGTTCTTCTGCTTCTTCTGCCATTGATGGATGGTAAGATTGCTTTTGGAGATGTGAGAAGAAAAATTAGGGAACAGAGGATGGCGAATTTAGATTTTCTGTTTTGGCGGGAAGCTGGGGTTTCGGGATTTTTCAAGTTTCAGATGAGTCGGGTGCTTCTTCTTCTCGCAACTGTTGCTGGGGTAAAAGTTTGCGCGCCAACAGAGATGGTTCCCGCGCCAGAAGGGACGGATTGCCTTCCTTTTATTATTATTATTCTCATTATTATTATTCTGCCGTAACGCAAAGGAAATTAGAGATGGTAAAATACTGGACTCCGGCCGGACTTGGCAAAACCTGAGCCCAGCCCGATAAATTTTTGTTTTTATTTGGTCGGATATTTTCCGGATGTTAAATATATAAAAGGTGTGATTAAATTATGGATATTTTTAAGCATTGCTCATGCTAAAGTCATGTGTTTAATACACTGGCCCAGCCCGACATGTCCGGGCTTCGGTCGAATTGGATTTTTTATCATCTTCATATTTTTGGGCGATAGCGATAGATCAACGGTTACATTTATAATCTCGATTCAATGCACGGGCATTATTTCTGTATTAGGAATTTCCTATCTATACCTATTTTGGCTCACAATGGGCACTGTCCAGTGACATACGTATAATTTATCACATGAGTTACATGTATAGGCATTAGTAACTTTAGACACTCGGCAAGTTACTATCCTTAATCACAACCACAAATTTGTGTAAATTATTGTGTAGGAATTAATGTTGAATACTATTAGTTGAACAAAAATGTTATAATAAAAGTAAATTATGTGAGACATGTATTCTTTCATTTAACTGACATTATTAAGTCATTTAACTAAAGGAGTGTACAAATAGTTTATTACTCTTAACATTACTCCCTTCTTATACTTTAATTAGAAGTCAAAAACATGAAGAAAATTGTTCGTGGAAATAGATACAAACAAGCAAATTATTCCATCGATCCCTTTTTATTGGTTGGCACGTTGTTTTAAATATAAAACGTTATACAATTTTAATGAAATTACAGCAACCGTTAGTATCCCAATTAAATTTAGTTTGTTTAAAAAAAAATTGATTATTTAAATCAGTTTTTTAAAAAATATTAAAATAAAAATGGTTGAATTCAATAGTTTAATTTAAAAAAAAATCAAGTCTTGTCAAATATTCTTTGAATTAACTGGTATGGATTGGCTTTTAAAGAAATGTACGCCGGTCGTTTTTCTTAAAGAAATATACAGCTAGTTATCAATTTGATTATAAGGCAGATGGTTTGTTGTTCAAAATCTCACCGTGGACACTCGTCAATTTTTTCGTCCCGCGTAAGAATTGTACGCAGTTGTTAGGGATGGTAAAAATTCTCACGAGAACGGAGATTTTTAGGAATTTTTTTTCCATTTGAAGAGGATATGAAGATGATTTTATACTCAATTTCGTATTTGGTGAAGGTATAAATAACTAATATCAAAATATTTTATACAAATCTGTTATAAAAATTTCGAGCCTACTTAATTAGTTGTAGTCTTGAACTACTATTCGATCAGACCTTATTCTAAAGTCTTTGGCCCAAAATTATTTTAGATTATGAGTCATATTACTTATATTATTTTTATTATTTTAGATTTGAAACATTATGTTATCTCTCAATGTCACATTTCTTGAGGAAGAACAGGAGGAGTATAAAATGTAAGAGTAAATGCTTTTATTAAAAATATTAATTTCAGTATCTATACCCATTTTAATTATTTTATTATTGATATAAAAGTAATTCTTTTGATTTTAGGATTATGAAAATTGACGAAGATAATTATTTTGATGATTTGTATTTTGTAGTGTGATTTTTATAATTAATTAATGTTAGTATAAAATATATTGCCAAACTTACCTTTTGTTTAAATTTTTATTTTAATATGATTAAATCGAGTTCAGAAATTAAAAACGTATTAGTTATTCGGAGATCGGAGACCCTTTAGGGATCCCTTCTTATTATTTGAAAAGAAGACGGAAATCCCCTCAAATAATTCTGATGAGGGCAGGAAGAAGATAAGAATATATAAAAAATATTGAGAATGGGTGCGGGGATGTCAATCCCCTCCCCTCCCATTCCCACTCCATTGCTATCGCTAGTTGATGTTCCTCTAAAATATATGCGGTTTGTCGTCTACATCTTTAAATCAGATGATATGTCGTTCTATATCTCTAGACAGACGATTTGTCGTCTAATTTTTAGCATGGAACAAATATAAAAATAAAATGCACAAATTTCCACACCGGTAAAGCCCGTCGTCTAGTCCGAGCTTAAACAGAGAGCATCAGCAGCAAAAACGCTCTGCTAGCAAATATCAAACATCCAGCCAACGAGAAAATGTCTTACAAGTAAGTTATTTAGTATTTACCATCAATACTTATTTAGTTTGCTCTTAAATCTGAACTACGGTTAGCGTTCAGCGACGTTAAATTAACACTGTTATTATTCCTATGTATGTCACAGGAGGTCTTCTATTAACCGTCCACCAACCCCAGATGTCGACAAGGATCGTGAAAATCAAGAGCCTACTCTTCAGGAAATTATCAACATCAAGGTTCTTTAATCAGTTTCATTGCTTTGCATAAATAATATTCGTTCTGTAATTTTTTTTTCTTAAGAAAAATTATTTTGCTAACGATCGTAGATGATAGAGAGCGGGGAGAAAGAACGATTGAAGGAGCTTCTGAGAGAGAGGCTTATAGAATGCGGCTGGAGGGATGAGATGAAATCTCTTTGCAGGTTTTTTTTTTAATTTTTTTAATTTTCTTATTAATACGGTATTAAAGCAATTTTAACTGCAATTGATTTATTTAGGTTAATAAAGAATAGTTCTCTTATGATGAGTGATATAAGTAGCAGTACTGGTATAGTTTCTAGGGTTACGAAAGAAATCATGCTCTTATCAGAAGATTGAAACCGGATATTCTTAGTGACTTTATTGTATTTTGTTTTATATACTGAAAAGGGATCAATATTTTAGTATAACAAATCACTGAGGTGGTGCTTACTCAACAATAGAATGATAATGAGGCTGTTAATGATATCATGTTTGAGCTATATCATTGTTTTCTGATTGATTGTGCTAGTTGTGAATAAAGATTTATGCTCAGATTTGAGCTTGCATCGATAGGTATGTCTCCACATACTTAATTCCATTTCAAGATATGTATGTGGGGATCTTTCCTCTCATTGATCGGCCAAATCATTTTATATTTCTCTGTGTTATGTATGTTGATAAAATTTAAGATTATAATTTCTTCATAAGTAAGCTTTAATGATATCCCCAAGCTCTGTGTTGTAAGTAGGTATCATCTGCAAGAACAATAACCTGCTATCTTAATATTTCCCTGTTTGGTGATTTATCAATATAAACCGAAGTCCTTTTGGTTTTGGATTTCAAAGCTCTACTTGTATGTTATTATCTCTGTATGAATCTAACATCCATTTTTAGCTGTCTATGGCTTTTTATTGTGCTTAGATGGTGACCTACTTGCATCTAATTTTTTTACCTTGTGATTTGAACAAGGGCGTATACAAGGAAAAAAGGAAGGAATAATGTTACAGTAGATGATTTAGTGCATGTTATTACTCCGAAGGGCAGAGGTGATTTTTTCCTTCACAATAATCCTTTATCCCCATTTTGGAGAAATTCTGCCAGATTTTATGTGGTTACTTTCGTATTGTAGATCCTCAAGTTTGTAACTAGGCACAACTCATTTTATTTGTGGGGCTTGAGAATGAGATTTCGTTTTAGAATTCTGACCTTAATTTGTGGTTAAAAGAAAAGTAATAGAAGCTCGTTATACCATGTGGAAATGGGAAGGGAGGGAAACGGGGAGAGAAGAAATATGAGGTTTGAGAAATCAATATTTACTTAGCATGTGGATGAACGAGGTTTGAAGAATGTACAATGCATTTAACTTGAAATCATAAATCCTAATTCTTTGAGTGTACTGATAGGATGACCTAGCTATTTAGCTCATGCAAGTATGAGAAGAAAGATGCATTGAGGTAGCTCAAAACATTTTTTTTTTTCTTTACATGTCAAATTTTGCATGAATCAATTTTTATATTTGGATTTTTCCAAACTTCATAGTACATTGACCGGTACAAGAGTTTTTCGTTTTACTTCTTTTTTTTTTTTTTTTGGTGGGTGAATATCAATTTTTATAATTGAAGTTTTCATTTTGCCTCACAAGTGGTTGATTGATGTCTTCACACGTACTTTGCCATATAAATTGTCAATTTGTGCAGCTGTATCTTTCACGCCACAGCATACACTACTTTTGCTCCAATGAATTATGCTAATTTACAGTTTTCATTGCTTGTGTTACACAGCATCTGTTCCTGATCCAGTGAAGGCCGAGCTTTTGCAGCGGATCAGATCATTTCTAGCATCAACCGCTACTTAGATATGATATAGCTAGTTGGCAAACCTTGCTACTGAGTTTCCTTTGAAGGGGCATCGCGTGTACAGAAGTTTGAAATTTGAAAGTGTATTTTCTCTGCTAACTCCCGTCCGTATGTAGTCAAATCATTGAAAGGCAGTTTTCTTATAAAGTTGAAACAAAAGGAAAAAAGAAGGGAAAAAAAAAAAACAGTCGTGCTAAATAGGTAGAACCCTGGGAGAAGGTTGAGAGAAAGGGCAGCTTGTGTTGTCATTTTGTCTCTCTCCCTCTTTTAGAGTTCTAAACATTTTTTATTGTTAAAAAATAAAAAAGCCAGATCTGGGGTTGGCAATTGCTAGTGTCGGGCTCGGGCTTAATCCTATAACACAGCTAAAGGGCCTGAGCCCTACAAAAAGCCTTACGGTTTCATCTTCGGGTGGGACCTGACCCAACCCGAATAGGGTCAGGGCTGGGCTCAGGTTTTTTCCGAGTTCGACCAAATTTTTTTATTTTTTAATATTTAAATAATTTAAATTTAAATCCTTAATATGTTAAAATTTAAAAAATTTTAGAACTTGTTTGAAATAACATAAATATAAAAATTACTCTACTCAACGTCTCAACCATAAATTATAGAAATAACTAAACATAAATAAAAAGTTAAAAGTCATGTCTTATTCTTTTAAAAAACACACAATTCAATTCCACAATCTAATCAAAGAATTTATCAATTTAACGGATAAAATAAAAACACACAACTCAATACCACAATTTAAACAAGGAGCTCATTAGTTTATTGGTTTAACAAGCTACAATTCATAACCCAACATTAAAAAAATAAACTACTCCAATATTTGTGCGCCACATTTTTCTTCATCCATAAATTTTTCTCTAATAAAAATTTCACTTTCAATAATTTTACCTATAAAAAAAGTGTGAAAACAATTTAAGCATAGAAAATTGTTACTAAACTAATTATTTAAATATTTTGTGCATTATTTGTTAAATAATAGGGATAATATTTTTTACATTATTTGTTAAATGATAGAGACGGTCACATAAAGTTCCATAAAGTTCGAACCTTGACTTAAATTTAATCGGGTTTTTATTTTTTAAGTCTGAGTCTGATTTTTTACCTTTAAATTTAGATCAAAACTCTAAAAATTTATATTGGATCAATTGGGCCAAAAATTAAATTAGGCTTTTTTACCATCTCGAAGCAGATCGTACTTAGTACTCACTCTCCCTCTGTCAACACTTTCTCCCTCACTCTAAATCGTCCTCACTCTCTCTTTCCTTCTCTTATCCTCAACACTCACTTCCTCCACAGATCATTCTAAAAAATAACAATATAAAATTATTATAATATCAAGAGAGAGTGTAAAAATAAAAATATAAAATTATTACAGTGCCAAAAGAGAGTACTGCACACACTCTCTCTCTCTCTTGTTAATAAAGTGAGCTTAAAATGGAGTGTTTTGTTAATAAAGCGAGCTTAAAATGATTTTTTTTTTTTAATAAAGCAAAAAGGTCATCCATTTATTGGTTTCTTTGATTTGATGACATTCTTTTAACTCCAGTTGATTTTTGTCCATCAAAGTGCGGGACCTACCACTAGAGCGAGCTTTTGCAGACTTTGTTCTCTGCAATTTGGTGACCATGAATTTCCTTGGATAAGCCTCAATCCCAGAGGAAGTTTTATAAAAAAATAACAATATAAAATTATTACAATGCCGAGAGAGAAATACTGACGTGACAGATTTGCTTACCTTGTCGTTTTTTACTTTTTTTTTTAACAATAAAAAAGGTTTAGAACGCTGAGTGAGGTAAAGGAGCAAAACGACAACATAAACTGTCGTTTCTCTTATCGTTTTAGAATTTTTCAAAAAACAAATTATAACTTTACACTGCAATCCTTTTTTGGTGAAAAATCATACAAATCAATAGAAATCATAAAATTTGTATCTGATAGTGTTATCGTGCCGAATTACAAAATCTAACAATTACGATAAATTTTAAAAGATGTGAGTGATCGTTAATTTGTTTTCGTTATTCTACCAAGATTAGCAAGTTTCGAAGTACACCATTGGCAGAGTAGCCTCCAAGCAAACCAAGTAACCACATTAACCAAGTAACGAAAAAATAACATTATATATTATTAATAGTAATTTTAGCCTTTAGGCTGCAAAATCTTCTGTGAAAAATAAGTTTTTAAATTTTACTCGTACCAACATGGATCCTTTTATTATTTACACAAAAAAAAGAAAGAAAAGAGACATTCGTTACAGGATCCACATTTGAGATTTGATCTATTTTCATGTTGTATTACAAGAGTCCGTACGTAATTAAGGCTCCATTTAGTATAATTTCTCAAATAAAATTTATTTAAGTAAAATTTTTATCAGCATAATTTTTATAAATAGAACTTTCACTAAAAAAATTAATTGTTTAGTTTATTGGTTGTCAATGAGAATTTTTATTAAAAATTATAAAATTACTATAATAAGAAATTTTTTTAAAGTTATATTATGAAACTAATAAAATAAGATTATTAAATAAATAAATAATATTTTAGATATTTTACTATATTAAAAAATCTCAATATCTATTTTTAAAATTTCAAAACTCGAGTTTTTATTAATAAAGAAAAAATAACTTATTTAATTTTAAAAATTTTTATTAAAAAAATGAAATTATAACAAAAAATTAAAAAAAATGAAATTAAATAAGTGAAACCAATCAGTTGCTGAATAAAAGGAAAGGGGCGAGCGACTTTGGGCTACCGCCCATATATTAGCTAGCTCGGAGTTTTTAAGTTTCAGCACAAACTGCCGCCTGTGCTTGAATCCTCAGACATGGAATTCTCACAAAGCGATTTCGATCGGCTCTTGTTGTCCGAACACAATCGTAAAACAGCCGAAGCTAATTACGCCAAAGACCCTCTCGATGCCGACGTCAGCATCTCCTCCTTTTTACTCAACTCTTTATTTATTTTCTTAATTAACTAAAATGTTATTTTCCGATTAAGAAGAAGTTATTTAGTGTTATCATTTATTTTCCTTTTCCTGTATAGTTTTTGTTTGGTAGCTTTACTGAAGTATTTGATCACAAACATTGTGCAGAATCTCACAAGGTGGGGAGAAGCATTGCTTGAATTGTCTCAATTTGAAAGTGTCTCCGACTCCAAGAAGATAATAAATGGTTGATGTTTTTCTTTAGTAATTCCAATTAGCACTTTTGATAGCTGCTAATTATTCTCTTTGTTTTTTTTTTAATTTATTTTTGTTAATGGAATGAACCATATCTATTTACAGAAGCCATTTCAAAATTTGAGGAGGCTTTAGTGATAGATCCTGCAAAGCATTATACATTATGGAGTCTCGGAAATGCTCGCACCTCTTTTGGATTTTTGACTGCCGATCTCTCTGAGGCAAAAGGTGATTTTGATAAGGCATCGGAGTGTTTCCAAAGAGCAGTAGATGAGGTAATCTACTGGGTTTTCTAGCTATAAAAATATTTAATTTTCAAATGTTACGGAATCTGTTAGAAGTTTAGTAACGTGGAATTTATCATTGCAGGAACCAACTAATGAGCTCTATCAGAAATCTTTAGAAGTCACTGCTAAGGTATTGCTTTCTTACTTGTTTTTATTTTTGTTTGAATATGTAAGTGCTAGTTTTGATATTGAAGTTTTCACGCGGATGCTATTTTTCCACTGTCAATGTTAGAGAATTCGCCTAATAATTGATTGGCTAGTAGCATGGGTTGGGTTTGTAAGGAATGTTCAAATTCATATCAGTTTATCGTGTAGAGCTTTAAGGTTTTCTTCCTAGTCTTCATCTTGACATTTATCTTGTATACTATGAGTTAACTGGACATGGGTAAACTGAGTTGGTCTTGGGAACACTGCCAGGTTCTGGCAGGTGTTGAATTATAAGGATGCGTGCTCAAATTTTAGACGATTCCTTGTGAACTAGGGATTAAATATCCCTTTTTTGTTATGTCTTTATGTGTTGAAGTCATCAAATATCTTGTCTGCCTAGGCACCAGAACTGCACATGGAGCTCCACAAACATGGAATTAATCAGCAGGCTCTTGGTGGAGGATCTTCTGCTTCTAATGCACAGGTATGGGTTCTGTATTATTGTGATTCTCTTAGTGCAAACCAAAATATTTTTTTTTCCATCTCTGCCGGATAAATTTTTGCATATGTGTTCACCAAATGAAAATGGCTTTTTGGTTTTCCTTGAGAATCTCTAGCTGACAGATTGCAACTTGCCATCTTTGTGATGTTCTGGAAATGTTGAAATTACTTCACAATAAATTAAAGCTTTTAGGGTTTTGTGCATCAGTTGGCCTGTAACAGACGCACTCTTCAATTATGTTGGAAATTTGATTACCAAAGGGTAAATTGTGTGTAAAGCCCCTCTATGAAATTTTCTTTTGAACCATTTTTTTTATCTAGTCAAAAAGAAAAAAAGAAAGGAAAATATCTGGGTTGACAATTTCTCTATTATTCAATCTCATGGCTGACATTAGTACTCGAATGGGATCTTTGTTTCCTACTACCATGATTCCCCCTATCCTCCTATTAGTATCTAATTCTTATTTCTGTTGTAATAAATGGCAACTCATCTTATCCATGCTAAAAGAAAAGAAAATCATTCGATTTTATACTGGAAACATTGGACTCTATAGTCAGATGGGCATATAGCTGCTGATTTATTCATCATTGTTGTATTCTAGAAATGTCTGCATGAGACGAGAGCATGTATCGAAGAGCTTATACATACGTATATGGTGTTGCTATTAGATTATTTCATTTTACAATAATCATCTTTTGTGTCCCTAGTTTTTTTTCTTTTTGTCCTCAAATTTGATTGTTTTCTTATAGAGTTCCAAGAAGAAGAGCAGTGATCTAAAGTACGATATATTTGGATGGGTAATCCTTGCTGTTGGAATTGTTGCATGGGTTGGAATGGCAAACTCCCGCATTCCACCACCTCCTGCAAGATAAGCTTTACATATGCTCCTTCTTTGAGATAACCATGTTGGTGCATTTTAGCAAAGGATTTTCTGAGGATGAGATCAGTTTTGTGGACTAGTGCATGTGTTATGCTACCATAAGTTGATCTTACTCCACAATGTTTTCCATCAGTCATTTAAGCAGGATTATTACTTTTGACATACATTGTTTCAGTGTATTTGTTTGTTAACTTAAAATAGTGGCAGAATTGCATAATTATGATTTTTACTTTTTAGCCTTTCTTGTTGATCCACTGATCTTTATGCGTAGTTAGTCCACCCGGCTTTTCTTTAGTCATTTGTGGAGGATCCCTTTAAGGCCACACTATTTTTATTGCTTTTTAAGGATGATAGATCTTTTGTTTCTATTGAACGAGAATGGTTGCTCCTATGTGTATTAGTTTGCCTAAAATTGCTCTCTACTTTTCCAATTATTTCCAATATATTAGTGGGATTTTCCCTTTGAAAGGTGGATAACTTGGAAATACTTGACAAGTAAAAATCATTATATTCTCTTAAATTAGGAGTGTTCGCAGATTGAATTTTGCGAATTAGATATCAATCTATATCTGACCCACAATTTTGCGGATTATAAATTTTTAATCCAATCCAATCTACGGATTAGTAAAATTCAATTCAATTCATACGTCTGCGGATCGGATGCGGATTTGACTCAATCCATATCCAATCCACCATTTAAGGATTGGTTTGCAATCTAAAACTTTTTAATCATATTATATCCACGAACTAACTAACTAAATAAAATAATATAAAAATAATTTTACTACTGATCAAATTGAAAATTAAATAAAATTAATTGTTTAAAAAAGTTAGAAAATACATTCAAAGTTTCAAAATATAACACACTAAAACAAAAAAAAAAAATATCATTTGTTTACATTATTACATGAAAATTAACTGTTTAGGAAGTTCTATTTTTTTATTTAATTATTTTTATTTTATATTATTATCGGATAAGATATAATATGATGTTAATGTAACTATATTTTAACTTATTTATTTATTAGTAAGTATAATACTATATTTACAAGTTAATTTTTTTATTAAATAAATATTTTTTTATTTTTTACGGATTTGCAGATTTTTGCGGATTTACAGAAGTAAATCTATATCCAATCCATCGACTGCGGATTTTCAAATTTTTTATCCAATTCTATCCACTAATCATGGATCGGATTGGATTCTGAACACCCTATCCTAAACTTTGAATATCAGGGATAATTCTTTTAGTCATGAAACTGTCAGACATCTTAGTAAAGGTTTAAAAATGTTCATTTATTCAAGTCTTTTCATTGTATTTGTTATGCACTTCCTGCCAACCTTTCTAATCAGCAATTGCCAAAGGAGCGAAAGTGCATAGGAATTTTTGCTCTTGTGTTTCCATACTCATGTAAACATAAAATATAAATAAATAAATAAAGAAAACCCTTCAATCGCGATGGGAACTTTGAGGCCATTTCCGATTACAGTACAGTAACCTAATGGAACGAATTTGAACTTGCGATAAGAGAAATGGACAGAAATATGTTTAACATCGAAAAGTAGAGTTATGTTTGACTTTCTTTTTCATTTGAGGCCAGTAGAAGGCTGAATCACAAATTTCTTTATGAATTTTGTTTCCATTTTCTTATAATGTTTATAGCTTTATAAATTTCTGAGATGATTGCAATTTAGGAAGTCCCATGTGATGGGATATGGACTCTGGCCTCAAGCAAAGTTCATCTGCTTTAGTTCCATTTGTGTTTGTTTTACCCATTCAATTAACGACTCACATTTTTATTCTTTCTAAATTAATTTACCTCTCTGATTGATCAGGAATCGGCCTTTGGTCTTATTATTTGCTATTATGCAGCTTACAACTCACTGTGATTTTCTTGGTAGAGATTTATTTTAGATTTTCCTCAAATTTCTGAGGTTTAGGAGTTCTTTGTATGTAATCTCTAAAAGAGGAGACTTGTTCCTTAGTATCAGAAAAAAGTGACCTGAGGTACATAACCATTGATAGGCGTGCAAGGATGCCATGAACAGAAGCTGAAGTGTAGAGTTCTTGTGCTCATAGTGCCTCGCAATGTTTGGGTTCTACACATGTATCCATGCATTTCATTATTACCAATCAAAAAGTAATGCCTCACAATGGCTTAAAATGCCTAACTAAAACTCGCTTGTCCACAATGCCCATAATTCTAGCACCAATGGACTTCACATTGTGCCTGTTTTACCTGCCTCTAACATACTTGCCCTATCTTTCAGATTTTTTATTTGTTTCCTAGCGATTGAGCAATATGGTGGATTAATTAATTAATGCTGGATGTCAATAGGGTTGCTGATAAATAGGAAACTGAATTTCCCTTACGTTAGGAGCATGTATATTGTAACGCGTTGTAATGCCTAAACACCACCCACCCCAAAACCAATGCCCAAATTTTTATTTTTCATTTTTTGAACTACGGATGAATTCATTGCAATCCAAAAGGAGGTACTCCTAGGAATACCGGAATTCTGTAGGCCTAACTAATCAGAGGTAGAAACTGATCATATTATTGGTATCCAATTGAATTTTCAACACATTTTATTAAATAACAGCACATATTTATTAGTATTTATATGGTTTTGTGCAGATATATTGGGCCCTGCTATTTAATTTGCATATGCTATTTTTGAGTTGTTATTTTGGTTTGTTTGGAGCCTTGAGGTGAAATATAATTCGATACGTATAAAGAGTTCATATGTCCTTCCATAGCGGCATTGATTTATTTTTGTGTCTTATCTTGAAGTGTAATGGTAGGCCCCGTGGATCTGAAAAGTGACATCTATGCTATATTTCTTACCTTATATGCTTAATTGTTTATGGAATCTGTTCTTTTAGGTAAATTTCATGATGCTTCTACACTCTTAAGCATATACCAAATGTTGGGAAATCTTATTAGGAAAGTTTAGCCTGGTATTTTGCCACACTAATCTTAATAAAGAATTTCTCTGGCATATGCCTTGAATATGGCCATTATTAGATTGTTTTGGTCATCAATGAAACACACAGTGCATGTTTAGTGTTAGAGGCTGTGTGGTGTAATGTCGTTCGAGTTTGGAGTTAACCATTGATGAACATTGCTTGGCCTGATTATGCTTAATAATCTTAGTGTTTGACCTTTTCCCTTCTGGTGGTTAGGAAATCTTGTTGACCATCTGGAGAAACTTTTCTGGCTACCATGGTAATTATTCACCTAGTTGTCTTAGGATTCATTGGGGCATATCTACTGATTTTCTACAAAAGTGCAATCCTCTTTTGGGAATAAAGCAGTGCCATTTAGTAAAGTAAACCTTTGATGCGATTATTGCCTTCTCTTTGCTCCAGTGGTATCCACTCCTTTAGGCACTTTGCTTCTTTCCTCTTTTAGAATGACACGTATATGTGCCATGTATAGGATATTTTATTACATCCATCATTAATATTTATTGGATTCTTTCAGGTCCATTTCTTCTTGCCACAACTGTGGTACTCTTATCCTGATGCTTCCATGTTAATCAATTATTTTTATTTCTTGTGATCCAGCAACCATCTTGGTTGTACTCATTTTTTACATTTCAGATCACTGTCAGTTTGAGTAATGCTAGCTATGGATCCCAAACATTTGAATCCTAACTCGAGTCCCAACTGATGTTGCATTCATCTATTGGATGGTAAAATAATAATTTTACAAGTTATGAAATTCATCATCCAATAAATGATGAGTGATCTATAGTAGTTGGGACTCAAATGTTGGGATTCCGAACACTGTTGTTGTCATTTAAAGCATCTAACATTATCAGTTTGCAGACAGTAATACAGTGGTTTATCTTGTGGATTTTGGTTAGTTCTGATAGTCGGCTCTGCAATTTTCTGTTCACTCTTTTGTTGAAAGGGAATTTAGAGACCGTTATGACATAGCTTTGGCTGGCATCATGAGCTTCTTTCAACACTTTCAGGTTCTTTAGTCTAGGCTAGTTACAGAATACAGAGTAGTGTAGAACGTTTAGGGCTAAATCTGGAATCAGATTTGATTCTATATTATTGAGATTATGCATCTATGTAAAATCAAATACATTACATCTAATATTTATTAAACATCTCTGACTGAATCAGGTTAAATTTGCTGCAACAGCCCACCACTTTCTTGTATTAGCATTCAAGTGGTGGGCAAGCTGGCAAATTCATGCTGGACACCTTTCCATTAGTGGAAAGAAATCTCACCAGGAAAAAGAATTCTGAGAATTAAGTGTTTTTTAATATGTAGAGTGTTTGGTGTGTGAATGTTGGGAAGTAACATGATAATGTTAAAGTAATAAAAGCTAACAGGGCATTCCACTTTGTTCAGCTTTTGTGTTTTGCTCTAGGATGTGTGGAGAAGCATCTACCAGAGAAATATTTTCTGCTGCAAAGACACCGTGCTTTGCATTTCCCTCAATTACCTGCTCTTCAATTGGCTCCCGTTGGGTGAGTCTTCTTTTTTATCCATTTTTTTACTTCCAATTTAACAAAAGGGGGACCATTGATTTTGTGGTCCTTTCCTCCAATAGTTGTTAGGCTCCGGTAACATAGGACTTAGTGGCGTGTTTAATAATTTCCTATTGCCTGTGCTTTCCGCAAAGCAGAGTCTCTGTAATCCAACAATAATAGAAGCTTAGTGAGATTTTGCGAGGGAAGATATGTCCACGTGGGCGCTGATTAAATATTCCATATCATGTAATAAGTTATTGGATTTATCACTATCTAGTGCTGCAGCCGGCTGAAATCTTCATTTGATTTGAGGATATTTTGTGAGTTCGAGATGTTTGGGGGTTTTCAGATTTAAGCATGTTGATTCGTAGCAGGTGGAGTATCAAATTATTTGGAGGGTCCTACTGGCAGGTTTACTGGAGATTATTAACTCTTGAGGAGGTCGATGCCTACTATTATTAGTGTTGCATTAGGTTAACACGTGTTTTAGAAGAATACATCTCCAATAAATTAATAAAAGCACTCGCGGTGAGAGTTGTTAAAGAGACGAAGAATTCGAGCAAGTTGACTGTATCTCACATGCTTAGAACATTAGAAATGTAATTAATTTTTTTTTCAAGAGTTTCAAAAAAAAAAATTTTAATTAGAGTAATGCTACAAATACAAATTCTTATATAATTTTATTTTTTTATAATTTATGTATTAAAACAAACTAAAATTGGTGTTGTAATGTGATATTAGTGCCATATCTTCTAGATTCTTAGGGGGAAAATGGGATATATGGGACGTAATTATGTGACATGACACATTTATTACTTGGGAATTTTTTGTAGTAGAACTTTTGAACAAAGTAAATCTCATAACTTTTAATAAATTGAGGACTAAGCTACGACATGAATTTGAATACAATGTATTTTCTATCTTTTAAAGGCTCGGTAGTTCCTCATTTCTCTCAATATAGAAATGGTTATAAGCTCTAATAGGGACTTAGAGGTTGTTTGTTAAATGTCTGAAGTCTGAAATTTTATTAATTTCAGACATTTTTTAAAATATGCTTGTTTGTTTTTTAGAACTTATGTCTGATTTTCAGACATTTATATCTGAATAGAAAAAGTAAACTTTTGTGACTTTTATCTGAATGGAAAAAGGTCTGAATGATAAGTAAATATTATATTCTAAAAATATCTCTGTAAAATAACTTATTTCCTAAACTATAAAATCTAATCCCCCTGTTTGTTTTAATTTACAAGAACATGAATGTCAAATAACCAAATTTAAGATGTTTTTTATTATAAAAACAAACAAGACGCTACTTAAATTCAGATATTTAAAAAAGAAAAACAAACATGTCATTCAGATTTTCATATTCAGACCCATTTAGACTTTAGAAAAATTCAGACCCATTTAGATTTCAGACAAAAAAACAAACGCTACCTTAATTTTCGTAGATTTAATAGAAATAGGTATTTTTTTTTTGTATTTTTGTGGGAGTAGATTTTTGAATTAATACTCGGTTGAACATTTGGATTAGACTAAAAAACTAATAGATTATATATATAAACTTAATTCTCCGTTAAAATATTTTTTTTCTTTTTTCTTTTTAGGGTGTAAGGCGACTGTTATAAGCTTAGAGTCGAGGTAATTGTGAGAGGGCGTGAAAACTAAGGTTTTGTTTGGGATTAAAGTGTTGTATCTTTTAAGTTACCGCTGCTATGGAAAAAAACTATAACTATGAAACAAAAGTTAATAATATGTAATAAATATAATTTTTAAACAATGATTTTGATAAAATTATTAAAAATGTAATAGATTTTTCATCATACAAGTAAAAAATCATATCAATATAACTTCTAAGTTATAGCAACTAGTGTTTACCAAGCACTTAAGTGCTGTAACTGTTAAACTACAGCTGCCCAACTTTAATCTCAAATGCACTTTAAATCTTTTTGCTTGTTAGCTGGGTTTTCTCACATATCTAGTGCGGTATTTATATATCAATTTAATTAATAAAAACTCATTTCTTTACAATGAATAAAAAAAAAAAAAAACCGTAGCAAAAAGTATGAAGTATATATGAACCCTCTTTTTTTGGGATAAGTTTTTTATTTTTCTTTTTTTAAACTGTCTAATTTTGGTGAGTAAAATTGAAATTCAAATTGAAATTCAAATAATCTTTACTATGTTCGTACAGTAATGCTCCTTTATCATTTACTCTATTATGATAATATTCATACGGAAGTGGTGAGCAATGGATGGATAAAGAGAAATGTTCCTAGAACACCAACGACTTTCTTTTGAATGATAAGCTGAAACCCACTGTATTAATGAAAAACTACAATGCTTTCATGACATGGAGTCGATAAGATTTGAAATCTATAGATGGAGTATTCAAAGCGAAGAAAAACGAGAAACTACAATTACTATATTGGGTTAGAGTCAGGTGACTAACCTTCATAGGTTTAGATGTCGTTTTCCCTGCTAGTACCATCGAGATTTGAAGTGATACTGCCTTTGAGTCACAAATTCTACGTGTCGTCAGCACAGGCAAAGTTCTCTGTGAGTTATGATCGTTTTAAGGGACGGAAATGTTAACACCACCATTATTGAGAAGCAACTGGCTCCAGTTGTAGAACTACTTCACCTTTCTTTTAGGTTTTCTCTACACTTGGCCATCCGATAAATGGTGATACCAAAATACTATGTCTTATTTTAAAGAGACGTTGCCTTTGATGCATCTTTTACAAACTTAAAGGGAAAGGTAAATTCTTTTTGATATTCTCCAAGTTATGACCGTATTCTATTCAAATTCCTGAAATATTTGTTCGGCAAGATTTGGATGGAATCTGTACTTATTTGAATCAACATACATGAATTGTATCGATCCAGAAGGGAAAAAAAATCTTTAAAGTAAGTTGACAGATCTACCAGTCTGTAATTGAGTGGATGTTCACATGGTTTCCAAAATTGTGTCCAACAAGACAACTTGCTATAACAAAGCTGGTGGCATTGCTTGTTTGAGACTGGATAGAACATGTTCCACGATAACCCATCTTCACAACGAGCCTGTTACACGATCACACGACTGAAGCTGTCCGTGTTTTACTCGCCTCAAGACTCGAGCCTTTTGTCATTTCTCATCCCATATATTGCCACGTGAAATGCATTATGCATAAATTGCCAGTAGCATCGCAGCAAGTTGTATTTGGCAGTGAAGTAGTGTTTGGGGAAAGGAGGCCAAAAGAGAAACGACTGAGAGACATGCACATAATATGAAGGTTAAATAACCAACACAGACTTGTTGAATGCAAAATATATGTATAATGCTGTGGCTTGTAGATAAAATATATTGCATTAATGCTAGCATATGGTCTACTAGAGGCAAAGGTGTTGTACGTGCATCTTTAATTTGTTTAACCATTGATCCGAGACTCTCATATGATGTGAAATATTTGCACATGAATAGCATAATGAGCATCCGGATAATTTCTGTGATAAATAAGTACAGTATTTACTTGTTTTCAGAGCGATAATTTATATGATATTACCGATTTTCAGCTTTTTGAGTCTTTAATTATTGTAAGAGAAATCAATTTTTCTTTGTATGTATTTTCGAATTAGAATCTAGTGCTCAATTGATTTTCTGCTTGAGTATAAGATGAATGGATATAATTTATTTTTGAGAAATTATCATTGCACCATCTTTATTTTGTCTTATGTTCATTCAACCATTATAAAATTTTAACACGTATTTTGCACCACCTTTCTTTTTACATTTGTATCAACTAACCACTTTTGCATTAACACTATTAAATAATTTTAATAAAATGATAATTTTATCCCCAAATAAATTAAAAGACTATTTTATCTTGTAAAAACTTTTAAAATTAAAAATTATAATCATAAAAATATCCCTAAATTTAATAAAAAAATAAATCTCAAATAGAGGTGCTCAACTGATTTTTACTAAATTTAGATTTTACAAAATTTTTATAGTTATTTTTATTAAAAATTTTAATTTTAAAAATTTTTAATAAAAATAAATGAATTTATTTATTAAAAAATTATAATTTTGTAAAATTTTATTAAAATAACTGAATTTATTTCTTAAAAGAATCAATCCTAAAATTTTAATAATTTAGGAGATTTTTATTAGATCCCAAAATTTTGTAATTATTTTTATAATTATAATTTTATATTAAAATAATTTTTATTAAAAATAAAAATTCAAATTTTGAGATTTATTTTTATTAAATTTAGGGATATTTTTATCATTATATTTTTTTATTTTTTAAAATTTTTATAAAATAAAATGGTCTTTTAATTTATTTGGAAGTAAAATTGTCATTTTATTAAAATTATTTAATAGTGTTAATGTAAAAGTGGCTAGTTGATACAAATATAAAAAAAAAATAATGCAAAGTACGAGTTAGAATTTGATAATAGTTGGATGAATATAAGACAAAATAAAAGTGGTGCAATGATAATTTCCCTTTATTTTTTTATTCTCTAACCTAACAATCTGATCAATGCTCGTCATAATCAAATCAACTGAATCATTGTGGTTTTATCCTTTTTTTTTTTTTTTTGGCTTCACCCTTTTCATCTCATGATTGTAATTTTTCGATTAAATGAAAAATTCAAGTCGCTTAAGTACGAGGCCATCATTTTTCGCAGATGGGGGAAACACAAATTAAAATCGGAGACATGTGTGATTCCAGCGTCGCAAATATAATAATGGATTTCCAGCTTGCCAGGTATAATGTGGCATGCCATTTTTTATTTTTTTTATAATCATTATTTTAACATATATAATCATCAACTATCATTTTAGCATTAACTAGAAAAGCTTCAGTGTCACTTTATTCACTACAATTTCGTGAAGCAAAGTTGGGTGATTTTAGCTTTTTCGCTCAGCGCGTGAACCTTATTCACTACTTAATCATGGTTAGTAATAAAGTAACCACATATTTGTAAGTTTTAACTAGGGATCACTTTCCTCCACGTACTATATATACGAATCGTCCCACATGCGATCTTCTCAGGACAGACGTCCATCTCTACACACTTCTATAAGCTTTTGATCTGTAATTCTCTCTTTTTATCACCACCCCACCTTTCAAAATGAAAATTTATTACATGCTAGCCTGTAGCTTTGGTATCCTAGCCCTTAGTTTTATTGACCCAACCAAAGCTTCGTGGCCTTTGACTCTCACTTTATTTTCATTGCTCTCTATTATCCCTTTTTTTCTCAACCTTTGGCTTGTCCCTGGAGGCTTTGCATGGAGAAACTACAATCAAATCTCAGCAAGGCTTCGTGGCCCAATTGGATGGCCAATATTAGGCACCTTGCCTTGCATGGGTTCTTTAGCTCATCGTAAGTTAGCTTCAATGGCAGCTTCATTGGGTGCAAACAAACTCATGGCGTTAAGTTTTGGCCCAACACGTGTCATCATCAGCAGCCACCCGGAAACTGCTAAGGAAATCCTCTCAGGACCTTCATTTTCCGACCGTCCGATCAAAGAATCAGCTCGTTTGCTGATGTTTGAACGTGCCATTGGCTTTGCTCCCTCGGGGAAATACTGGCGCCACCTGAGAAGAATTGCAGCAAACCACATGTTCTCCCCTAGGAGAATTTCTGGCCTGGAGATTCTACGACAGCGCTTAGCAGATGAAATGCTATTGAAAGTGAACCAACAAATGGAGAACAAAGGAGTAGTGAGAGTGAGGGAGGTATGGCAGAATGGGTCTTTAGGTAATATACTAGAGAGTTTGTTTGGGGGCTCAGTTATTAGTTTAGAGAAAGAAGAGCTAGAGGCTATGGTTAAAGAAGGATATGAATTAATAGCGCAATTTAATTGGGAGGATTATTTTCCTCTAAACTTGTTAGACTTTTATGGAGTTAAAAGAAGGTGCCATAAACTGGCTGCTAGGGTTAAAACTCTTATAGGGCAAGTTGTTCAAGAAAGGAAAAGAAATTTTGGAGAATTTAATAATGGGGGAAACGACTTTCTTAGTGCTTTGTTATCTTTGCCTAAAGAGGATCAGCTGTCTGATGCAGACACGGTGGCTATTTTGTGGGTAAGCTTCTCTCTCTCTTCTCTTTCCGACACTCACACAAAAAGTAAACATTCGTGAACTTCAATTTGTTTTGGTATTTATGATGACTCAGACAAATCTTGTGCCTACTCATGTTGGTAAAACTTTTATGGATAAATTTTCTATAAAACCAACCCGGAAAACACAGAAAAGGCACAAAACTTTTACCCATGTGAGGCAAGGAAATCTTGAGTTAATTATTTTTTTAAAAGACCTTACACTCTGGCAAAAATGACAGCGTGTAAACAAAATATCTTAAATCTAGAACAAAATGATCATTTTCACAATATGTTTGCTTCTTAGTGATGATTTTTAAAAGTTGATGTGTCTCTCATTATCTTTCTAATACCTTTCATGTGTGCCCAATGTCCTTTCTTTTATTTTCTTGTCTGTTTGCTTGAAAGATTTTGACACTATCAGTGGCACTGCTTAGCCCTATGCTTGGATACAGATATCCTAGACGCATTCTCTAATTTCATCTTACAAATTAAAGGCTTCACACCAACCCTCCTAATCCTAATTTGTTGACTTATTAGTCAATACTCTTTGACTAATTAGCTCACTCGAAATTAAAAAAAAGTTTCAGCAATAATGCTTCGTAGTTACTAGGTTGACCAAAATATCTTGGTTTGTGCGTCGGCGTCAATATTTTATCAATACTTTAATCCAATAATTTTTTTTTTCCCTCAATCATATAGGAGATGGTATTTCGAGGAACGGACACAGTGGCAATACTACTCGAATGGATCATGGCTAGGATTGTTTTGCATCAAGACATTCAAACAAAAGTCCAAAACGAAATTGACACGTGGGTTGGTCGCGACAGGCACGTGGAAGATTCGGACATCCCCAATCTCCCTTACCTCCAGGCTATAGTCAAAGAGGTTCTCCGAATGCACCCTCCGGGGCCATTACTCTCGTGGGCCCGCCTTGCCGTCCACGATATCCACGTGGACAAGGTCTTTGTGCCAGCTGGCACGACAGCAATGGTCAACATGTGGGCCATTACCCATGACCCAACCATCTGGAAGAACCCGTGGACCTTCAAGCCTGAAAGGTTCATCGAGGAGGACGTCCCCATCATGGGATCAGATTTAAGGCTAGCGCCATTCGGATCAGGCCGCAGGGTGTGCCCCGGCAAGGCCCTTGGCTTAGCCACCGTGCACCTATGGCTTGCCCGGCTTCTACACAGATGCCGGTGGCTTCCGGCACAGCCCGTTGATCTTTCGGAGACACTGAAGCTTAATCTTGAAATGAAGAAGCCACTAACATGCCGTGTGGTTCCCCGGTTTGCGCAGTAATCTTGCGAAGCTATGGTAATTGTCAGTAGGAAAATGAAAAATGTGCATATTAATTAATAAGCTTACGTATGTAATTTTAAGTGGTGTGGTTCTTCTATCGAAGTTTTATGTAACGACTGTGTTTAGGAAGGCAAGAGCCGAGAGCAATGCTTAAGGATTTCAACTATAATCCTGGCATTTGAGTTTCAACTAATATGATAATTTTCCGGTAATTTTCACGCATTTATCAGTTATTAATATTATCATGGAAATGTGCAATTATAGTTCATGAAAACTAATGATTAATATGTTGTGATAATTATAAATATTACAATATTAATTAAAACTCAAATATTTGGGTAATTGCCGAGATCCCTAATATTAGTAAACCCTAAATCCCTCAGGTTGAAATTCTATTAACACCACATGCTGCTTTTAGCTATCGGAATCGAGAGTTTGGTTGAGTGGAAATAAAATATTTCATATTTCATAAATATTATTATGTTAATTATTATTCTATTTACAAGTAAGAAATTTCAGTAATAAAATAAAGCTGTGCATCTTTAAAGTTATATCACCACTTTAGATTAAAATTCCATTGGGGAAGCGGATGGCATAAAGATCATTTTCCAAATAGAGTTTGGTAGGACATGGAATAATCTTTTCATCTTTTGAATGTTTAAGAGCTAATGACCCTGTTGTAAAAGAAGCACTTGGTTCATTACTAATTTGCTTTGCGCGCATTGTCCCACCACTAACCTAAGTTTAACGCAATTTTATTTATATATTTATTTATTTTAAAAATTTTGGTTTAACATTGATAACAAATAATACTAATGTGTATTTTTTGGTCATTAATCAAACGAGCTAAAAAGGAAAAATGAAATTTAGAAGAAGATCAAACAAAGTTGGCAGAAGTGAAAGATTGCGAGGCCAAATACTAATTTCAAAATAAAATTTTAAATGGTGAATGGCCCCCTTATAATTTGAGCTAATTATTCAACCATTTTTTATATTTTTAAAATTATTTAAAAATATCTATATTGTTATTTTCAGAACTATCAAATTCAAACACATCGATCATGCAACAAGTGAAAAATATATGATAATTAATAATTAATAACATAAATAAATATATAACAATGACCTTATGAATTTTTTTCTTTTTGAAATATCTTTTAATTATTTTTTCAATTAGAACATATTTAGTTAACCAAATTTCTGGGAAAAGAAAGACTTATGAATTAAGTAACCATTTTGGAAAAAAAAAAAATACACACACATATAGTGATAACGATATTCTACAAATTAATGGTTATTCATTAGTATAAAATCATTCTTCATGGATAGGCAAAGAATAATATCTTTAGTATCTATTTGTTATACCTTATTTATGGTTACAAATGCTTATTTAATCTCATAAATTTTTTTGTTATCATTTGATTTTTTTTTTTTAGTAGAGCTTTTGAATATTAAATATGCTATTCTACCTCCACTAACAAACTCAAATTTTGAGTTTTGGGAGTAGAGGTTAAAAGTTTTTTTAAAAATATTAAAATATCTTTTATCTTTTTGACAATTTTTTTAACCCCTTATACTTTTTTTTTTTTTCCTCAAACAAATTTATCCACAGTCCATTGATAGATCACAATTTGCTTTATAAGTATAAAAGAGGTCTTATATCGTAAGGCGAATGATTTTGCTTGTTTAATTTTGCTCAAATGATCGAATAATTCAGTGTGACTCAAAGCCATTTGTAATTTGTGGTCAGAAACAAATGAAAGCAAACTAGACAAGACTCGAAATGGACTCTTCTTTCTATTATTAACTTGGCATAATAGCATATAATTGAAGCTTGATGGCTTTATTACAACTTACAAGTCACTTTAATTTGATTATAATTATGGGCATTAACATCACCTGCATGCATGTTAATTAAGACCTATGCTCTTTTGGGCGAACTTTGTTCCTTCAATTTTTTGAATGGGAAACTTTGTTCCTTGAATATAACAATATAATCAAGAAATTTAAAGCATGCTCCTAAAGTTTCGGCTTTATGGAGATCCCAATCTCCTTTGATATTTCATATTTGCTTTTTCATGTTCTCCCCTTACAGCTTGAAAGGCAAGCTCCTTTACACGCAAACACACAACACCCCAGCTTTTGGATTAACAAGTAAAATGCTCCACATATCTAGTGTCTCATTGATCTGGGACCCGCCACGTAGTACCTCAATTAAGCTTTTTTATTTGACATAAACATAAGAATTCATTACCACCTTACTTAAGCTTGCTCTCTTTTAAGACGTGCTGTGCCCACTTGCTTTATAACTTAAAACCTTATTGGAATAGACTCCATATCTTCTGTTATTAAGACTTCAATCTAAAGTGGCTTAATTATTTAAAATAAATAAATAAATAAACGTGGATAAACTTGCTGGCTGCTG
The DNA here is from genome assembly GCA_030444775.1 of Atalantia buxifolia. NCBI lineage: Eukaryota > Viridiplantae > Streptophyta > Magnoliopsida > Sapindales > Rutaceae > Atalantia > Atalantia buxifolia. Next base: position 22,804,689 of record CM059837.1, on the reverse strand, counting down.
GCAAATCAAAATAACATGTCGAAGCCGAATCGACTTGGACAGTTTAATGCCTATTTAAATATCTTATATTCATATGATATATTTGTAACTACATTGTACTTCTACTTCTTTTAAAGTATAATCATTTACTACATCCACTTATGGGTTCACTGAGGATGTAGCCATAAATTGTGTTCGGCTGGGATACGTTCAAAACATACTATAAATTTAAATATTTACACGATAATAAATAACACAACGACTATTATAATAATTGGTGATAATATATATGCTCCTTAATGAGTTTTCATGTTTTTAAAACTATATATGATAGTTTTATTGCTAATTCATACTGTAAGTAGCATACACTTGATAGTGGTGGCAACGTAACGGTAGAAGCAATGGATAGTTGTCTAGTAAGATTAGATGTCTCAATGGTTTTTTTTTTTGTTACTTGTTGATTTTCTATGATGATGAAATTAGAATATTTAAATTTAGAGTATTCTATGTTTAGTTGTTCATTTTTAAGGCGCTATAAAAAAAGAAGAAGAAAATGTCATTCTTTTAAGGCGTTACTTTATGTTTGTTAGTTATTAGCGGGATTTTGTAAAATCAAGTAACTAAATAAATTTTAAAGAATTGGACTTTTAGATATGGAGCAGGTTGAAGCTTCTCAAATTAGCCCCGGCATTTTCTTATTTTCAAAACTTAAATGGGGCCCTTTTAAACAATTCAAAGAAATAAGGTCTTTTCAAAATTAAACTTTGAAATTTTTCAAAAGACAGCTTGGGGTTGGGGCGGCGCCCCGCCTTTATTGTACTTTTTTTTTTTTAATGTTAATTACGCATCAGATATTATATTGTACAGATATTTACAATTATTATTATAGTAGATATAATACTGATATTTATAATCAGATGAACATAATTTAATTTTATGTATTATATTAAATTATAAATAGTACATACCTAAATAAATGACCTTCACATAAGATAATGTCCCTGCCCTACTTATATTTACAAAAAAAAAAATTTTATAAATATTTAATTCTCACAATATTTTTGTAGGACCTTGAACAGCTGCCCTCACGCTTGTGGGGGCAGCAGCCCAACTGCCAGCCAAAGGCGGCCCGCCTTTACTGTACTAGATCCGCTTAAGTGCTCATGTGGTTGTCCGCTTGTTTCATTATGCATGAAAAGGCACAACATATAATCCAAAAATAACTCTTTGTTACCCTTTTTTTTTTTGTGGTGACAGGAACTTTTAGTTGCATATTCGTCTAATTTGATTCGATTTTCTCCTTGTTTTCTCTATCGACTTTGATAGGACCTAATCAGGTTTTTAGTTGGATGCCCACAAATCAAATATAAATTAGGTTTCATTCATAAATTGACACAATATTTTAATCCATTTTACTTAATTTAATCGAGAGAAATCCATTCGACTTAAAGAGAGAGAGAGTATATTTAACTAGTATTTTGTTGTGTTTGTCTGAATAATCTTTACTCCACGAGATCTGGACATGTGAAGTGCTTTTTAAGCTATTGTAGAGCATGAATGGATTCATTTCAATCTTTTTTTCTTATATTAAATAGAGAAAACAATGTCAATATCATACTGTAAAGATCATGATGTTAAGAAATATGTCTCATTTTTTAATGAAGATTTATAAATTCTAAATTAAGAAATTTATTAAACTTTTCTTATTTAGTAGTTTTTTTTATTAAGAGGATTCATATTTAAGTAATAACTAATTTATCTTTTAGACTACCTTTTTCAAGAAAGAATACAGCTTATGCAAAGAAATGAATGCGTCTCTTATAAGAAATACTCACTATGTATAAGAAAATCGACTTCACTAATTTGCGTAACACAGCAATCAATTTCTTTGTAAGTAAACAATTTATAAAGTGAGAGAAATAGTAGATCTATTAAGAGATTGAATGTTATTAAGATTTTGGACGTGAGAACAAAAATACTTGAGTGATTATAATAATTTTTTACATAATAGATTTTTCTCTCGTTGTCCTTGATGGTTGTATTTTTCGCCAGTATATATTGGTTTCATTATTCACCTATTTTCTACTTATTATTTGTTTGACATTTTTACTTACAGAATTTTGGGTAGGATTGGATTAAAGTTCTCCAACAAGTGATTATGTTTTGACTATGTCATTTAAGTAACATTTTAACGCAACCAAGCATAAGAACGATGCATGAATAAATAGTGATTAGTGAGCAAAAGATAAATAAAACTCCCGCAATATTAGTTTTAGATCGTTTCATTTGCATGTTGTTTTTGTTAGGGCAATTCACAAGTGTTCTCCATGCAAAAGAAAAGTGAATGATATGATTAGAATTTAGACGACAAAGGTTAAACAAAAGTTGGTACTTTAAGGGAAATATGATGTTATATATTCACTTAACATGAAAAAAATTGACCTATAATCTAATCTAATTTGGGTTCACGCCTTATTTTTTATTGAGATTCTATAATTTTTTAAGGTGCAATTGTTGTTAGAAAAAAATTTTAATTATAAAATAAAAATTAATATTATGTAGTAAATACAAATTTTAAATATTATTTTGACAAAATTAATAAATATATAATAGATATTTTTTTATATAAGTGTAAAATCAAACTAATTTAGTTTTTAAACTACAGTATTTAATGTTTATTAAACACTTTAATCTTATATCTTTTAAGTTACAAGTACCTAACTTTAATTTCAATCTACGCCTCAATATGATTTTATACAATTAGTTTAGGTTGTGCTCAATTTAGATTAAATTGCACGAATCTTACGGGTGATAATGGGTTGGGAACTCCTTTCCCTTGAACAATATAAGACAAGATAGGTACAATTTAGCATTAATAATTTTTTAATAGAAAAAGTTTTAGGCAGGATGCGGACACAACAGTATTTTATTCGGATGAGTAATATACATGAATTTGAATTAAGTGTTGCTATGAGTTTTTTTTTTTTAAATTGAATTTTTTTAATAATAAATATACTTAAACATTAGCAGTAGACTAATATAAATTCACGTGCGTTAAAAGATTATAAAGACTATCTATACTGATTTATCTTAAACGAAATGCATTAGATGTTCGATGAAGAATATTAGGAACAATAAACAGGGCTAATGTCTACCTCTAGTAGTAAGGGGCACTCTTCCGAATTTAAATGAGCTTGTGAGTTGATAAAATGAATAAAAAATCAAAAAATAGACGAAAACAATAAATTTTATTATTTTTTAATGAGAACAAAAAAAAATCTAAAAATATCCCGATAAAAAATAAAATGAGAGCCTAAACAAGACCCACCTGCAATGTTTGGGCTGGCAATCTTGAGGCGGCCCAGTATCAAGCTGATAAAAATAATCCAAATCTACTGCTTTGGGGCACGATGCGTGGCACACGGTTTGGAGTTCAAATCGTTCTGATTATGGCAGGACGGGAGCCACCGTCGTGCTACTCACAAGGCCAAGTTCAATTTTCAAACTTTCAAAAAAGATTCTCCCCACGAGGCTCCGTAATTATTGCAAGAGTTACAGAGATTCACAAACCTTTACTATAGCCCCTTCGATTTTTTGTAATTTGGATATGTGACAGAATATTTTATCTAACATGCCCTTACCTTATGGTGATTTTCGAAATATGCTAACTATCTACTCTTTTTTTTTTTTCTCCAGCTAAACATTTTAGAACAGAGAAATAATTGCTATGATTGGGCATCTTATTGGCTACCTCTTATTTATAATGAATTAGAATGGAAATGAACAATGTAAATCAAATTAAGTTATTTACTTGAGCTGCAAGAATTTGAATCAGAACGAGATATATTCTCATTAATATTTTTGCTTTATTTTATAATTAAAATGAATTGTTACAAGATACTAAACTATCCATTAGTTACAATTATGTATTTGTTCACTAACAAAATAAAGAGTACATATTTTTACTATAAATATTATTACCAAATTATTATCATTATTACCATTCTTATTGTAATAATATAATAAAATCATGACAATTACTATTATCGTAATATTAATTGTTACTATAGTTATAATAGTAATAGTAATGTTTTTTTTTATAGTTATAATAGTAATGGTAATAATTATAATTGTTACCATTATTATTATTTTAATTATAATAAGAGTAAGTATTACTTGATATTTAAATGGGGTAAAAAAATTGATTTTTTAAAGGGTAAAAATGTCTATTCATTTCTTATTTTCATTTCCCCATTTTTATTCTCACCTTCCTGAAGGGAAATGGATTCTCATTTTTAATTTGCAAATTCGTCCATCCTACTTAAAATCCATTCCCATTCTTTTATTACCATTATTAAGGCGGAATGAAAATCATTTCTATTCCTTAATCTAAAAAGTAAACACACTATTAGATAAAATAAATAATATGAGAATAAAACAAAGGTCCTCGGTTTGAGGGTTAGGAATGCAGTTACGTTAAATATTTGTTGGGAGAGCTTTTGCTACCTTTGTAGTCCTATCCAGCTCGAATTCAAATTATTCGGAGCCCAATGTAGTTTTCGGATATCAGACGGTTTAATATAAAAAAAAAATGCAAACAAACTCTCTATTGTTCAAATTAAAATAAATATTGTATGAGTTCTACATGATTCTTATTATTTTATTTTTAATTTATTCATTTTAAAATATGAGTCACATGCAACAATAATATAAAAATACCAAATCTATTGTACGAAAACAGTTTATGAATGAGATTATTTTGTTAGCTATTTATATTTCAGCTATATGATCATCAACATTATAAATTGTCCAATTATCTTACCAAGTGGCAATGAAGTTACATTTCATGCTTTCTGTCTTCAACTAATTTACTTTTTTATTACATTGAATTTGTAATTGTTTTCATAAAAATATTTATTGTCGCTGAAGAATTATGTAATTTTATGAAAGTGTATACACACACACACATGCATACATACATACATAAATATTGAATAATATCACTATTTCAACTTTCTTGTACGCCATTTAATATGATTATTTACCAGTCAAAGAATTTACCAATAAAAGAGATTTTATTAGTCCAAAAAACTAAAAGAAGTTGTTTTATTCAAGCTTTAATAAATTTTTAAACATATAATTATTTCATTAATTAAAATTCCAAATCATACCGTAAATACAATTTGCAATAAGCTTTGCGTAAAACAAAAGTTTAAAATATATATTTTTACTAACAACAATTCATAAAAATTACAAAAATATGAAAGAAAAAAAATCTAAAACGAAAAAGCTTAGTAACTTACCAATAAGAAACATAGTACTTAAATAATACAACATTTTAAATAGAAGTATAGAACTATAACATTTTGAAAGTTTTAGTTATAATGATCCAAAGTCATTAAAAAAAAACACACACACACAAGTAAAAAAGAAAACCAAAATGAAAACTTAGTAATTAGTCACTACGAACAATAAAAAGCAATACGCATTACTTGGATCATTCAAAATTTCTACAGAGCGGTAGCAATATAGCGGCTTAAAAGTTCAAGGCTTCAGGCTAGTAAGTTATAGGCTTACAGTTACAGCCTTACAGGACAGCCGAAAGGCCAACAAACTGTGGTCAGTGTATAACATAGACTAAACTTAAGGTTATATTTACAATTTCAGAAAGTGTAGGTCCTTCAAAATTGACGGTGCATCATGTGAGGATAGCTAAAAAACAAATATTGCAAACTTATTAAATTTCGTCCAATTTCTTATAATACTATTAAACAAACTAATTCCTGAGTACAAAAAGATAACCTCAATTCCCTAATCTCACACACTGAAACTCATAATACTCGCTTTCGTAATTCGACACGTGTTATAAAACAGGATCTATAGCGCGTTTTCGGCGAGTAAATTATTTTTCTGCAGCAATTGCGAGTAAGGCACTTCTGGTAAACACTTTCACTCTATATTACTAAAAATAGGACGATTATTCTCTGAAATGATTTTCATTTTATTTATCAAGACAGCCCCTTGATCAGGCAAAAAATAATTTTCGATCCCTCTTCGCTTTCCCTCTCTTTTCCATCTTTGGAGGGAAAAAAACATCACAAACGAAAGGGAAAAAAAAATGAAGAAAAAATTCGTCTTGCAGCTGGTAACAAGTCTAGGGTTTTAATTACTCGCACTTCACTTCTTTTAATCTCTTCAATCTTTCAACTCGCTTACTCCTGTTTTGCGTAATCACAGGAACAGTTGCAGTGACTTCAGCTTTTGATTTCCCCATTTTTCGATTTTCTCCTAGTAAGATTTTTCTTACTAAATTTGCTCTAAGCGCTATTTTTCAGTTGTGTTGGGTCAGCTATCTCTCGGGGTTTCATATTTTATGAATGCATGTTTGATTTAAATAGTATTAAATGCTGAAAATTTCGAGCTGGAATGGGGATTTTTTATTCGAAAGTAGTGAATTTCTTGTCGTTTTGGCCTTTTGTATATCGTCACTTGTATTGAATTGGCCGGGTCACCGGTCTAGGGTTTGAGCTTTAGCTTTTGCTTGAAAGGAAAAAACAAAGGGAAAAAAATATTGTGTTTTTTGTCTGCTGATTGTTTCTAAGCGATTTCAGCAATGATCTTGTTGGAGTTGATTTTAATAATTTTCGAAAAATTAATCAATTTTTAGCCCGTATCTGCTGCTTTTGTTGCTTATTGGAAATTCTGAATGAGCTGTTATAGTGATTGCTTTATACCCTCTACTTTTATTTTATTTTTCATATGTTTTTAACAGCTGAGTGAATCCTTTTCTACTAATTGTATCTGTCTATGGCTAATTATTATCTCTCATTGCGCAGAATGTTTGCTTTGAGTTGATAGTGTAACAGAGATATTTATTTTATGTTTGCACTAGAATTTGTTTTTCTTCTTTGGCTTTTGTATGTGTTCTGATACATGTTAAGCTGTTAACCTTGGTGGGATATTATGCATTCCTCTTTACCATTAATTATGTGGCTGATACATTGTGTTACATAGTTGCTATCCTTATGCTATTTGGAGACTTCTTGTATTCTTAGTTTTTGGACCTACAAAATGTCGAAAACTATTACTGAGTGATTGATTTTTTAGATATGATACTTGAGCACTATTTTTCCAATTGGATATTTATTTTGAGGTGTCCTACTGAGTCAGATAGGAAGTGATAGCCTCTGAACATTGGGACAGCCATTCTCTGGAAAATGCAAACCAAGAAAAAAGCAAACGGAAGAAATGCTTCCCAAGAGCATGCCAGTCCCAGGGTTTCAAGAACTGTGAAGAAAGGATCCGAAAATGTTGAAGTTCCAAAAAAGAAAGTTACAGAGCTAATCACATCTTCTGTCAGAAAGCAGAAATCTGGTATGCTTTCATCTTCGTCGTGCATATCTGTTCTATGTTTCTGGAAACTGGAAAGTTCCTGTTCCTGCATTTAATTATTTAATTTTTTTAAACTGGAAAAGTGCCATAGTTTTTTTTTTAAATATGAACTCAAAAGTGTGTTAATTGAGAAAAATCAAAATAGAGAGTGTACCAGTAGTCCTTTAAGCAAAGGAGATAAGCTTTTAGTGCTATGCAAAAGTATAGCCAACCACCCTAAACAATGCTGTATCCCCTCTCAATTTAGATGAATGAAAAGTGCCATAGTGTTATAACTTAGTGCCTGTATGTTTAGATTTTCTGGTATGCACACTTATATATCCTATCCATTCTATCCTTTACCATGGTTTACTTAGACCTTTGCAGCTTATTTCCAGTAGATGGTTTCATTTTACTGGGTGAGTGAATTTAACTGTTTTATCTCACAACAAATTCCAGTTAGCGTTCTGTCAAACAAAAATGAGGAGTCTGTTGCTGCAATCAATTTAAATACTAGATATGGCTTGGGGAATGAACCGTCTGGTGCTTGCCTGGAATATGATTCATTTAAGAATGCTTCCATGGATCATAAGGTAATTTTCTTGCTTGGCAGTTTTGCTATTGAAACTTTTCTGTTGTTGAGTATGGATGGAAGAGGGTGAATCAGTTATTAAATTTTTCTGGCGGCCAGTTAGTTGACACCTGGCATCTCTGTAGATGAGGCAAGGATATACAAAATACAGAATGACAGTTACCCCACTCAAATATAGTGATCATCTTTGCTCATAGCATTCCCTAAACAAACTTGAAGCTCCCAATCTTGTTCCTGTATAAGTATAAATATCTTTGTGAGGATATTTCTCTTTCAGTTGTCCTTGGGTACTTTGCTTGTAAGATTGACTTTAATTGGTCATTTTAATTGCTCTTTAATTTTATCAGAGGATGTCTACTGCAAGGATTGTAGGAACTGTCAAATGTCAGAAAAGCAAAACTTCATTTGTTGGAGCTATCTAGATTCTTTTATATGGTTTGTTAAATTGTAATGCAGGATTGTGATGAGGAAACTTCTCCTGTGTTGCAGACAATATTTTCTCCCGCTTTTCATGTATCTAAAGTAGCAGGTGGAGATATTGCCAGTGGAGGTAGGTGACATAATATTGTTATTCCTATAGGATCTAATGTCCTTATTCTCTTCTTCTGGAGTGGAGACCAAAAATCCCACAAGAAAAGAGAGATGGAATACTCACTAGTTGATATGTGGGATGGTCATGTTACCCAAGAAATTTCTGAACACTACAGTGAAAGCACATTCACTTCAATAAATGCAACATGCAATTGTAGTGTGTAGAAGTAGATAAAAAATGTGTGATCTAAAATTTGGAACTTTAGTGATCAGATGCTTGCCTAGATTCTAACATTATGATTATGCATGCGCAGATGCGGAAGGGGCTAATCTTTCCTCTGAAGTTTCAGCTATATATCTTGCTATGAAGAACTCAAAGCTGGAGTGTGTTGATGAGTATGGTCAAGAGTCTATGACTGATGTTTGCATGGAGGATGATGAGTACGAGGAATTTGATGACTTTGATCCTTATTTATTTATAAAGAACTTGCCAGAATTGTCATCAGTGGTCCCTACTTTTCGGCCTATGCTGCTACCTAAGCAGACACGGAGTTGCCCTCCTACTACTCTTGTTTTGGATTTGGATGGTAAGAAAATCTGCTTACATTTATTTGCTGTACTCTTTACATTCATGCGATTGGCTTCTGAACTATTTATTAAACAGGGATTTTCTCTCCAAAATTTGTTATTTGTGCCACTTGATGAAGATAATGTATGATCAATGCTTTTCTGCTGCTTTTTAAGGCAATCAGTCATTTGGTTTCTGCTGGACCTTTAGGCTATCAAATAAGGATTACACTTTAGATTCCTTGTGCCTTTTCCTGCTCTTTAAATCTTGATAGTAGTCTACACTTTTATCTCTCTCCAAGATTATGTTAGAAAACAACTCAATATCTGTTTCATCTATAGAAATGTGATGCCTGAGGGTCACTGGTTGTTGGTATTTTAATAATGCTGTCTTATTCTGTTTGGCTAGTATTGATATGCAATGTCGTGATTTTGATGTTTGGCTCTCTAGCAGCATGATTTTAAGGCTTACTGAAAAAGTGAAGTGCAGCAATCTGTTTTCTCTATTTGAGTTATGATTTGTGTCTTTCTATTGGCATGGTTGAAGAGTGGGCCAAATATTTTCCTCATTTTCACCCATTTGATGAAAAATGTAAATTAACCTTGTTGTTTGAAGAAGTGCCTCGTTTTATATGGCTAATGGTGAATAATTTGTCATTTTATGTTACCTTCAAGGAATTGATTAAGTTATTTTGATCTGGCAGAAACTCTGGTGCACTCCACTCTGGAGCCCTGTGATGATGCAGACTTCACATTCCCTGTAAATTTTAACCTCCAAAAGCATACAGTTTATGTTCGATGCCGTCCTCATCTCAAAGATTTTTTGGAGAGAGTTTCCAGTCTTTTTGAGATAATCATATTCACTGCCAGTCAAAGTATTTATGCAGAGCAGCTTCTAAATGTGCTCGATCCTAAGAGAAAATTATTTCGGCATCGTGTTTTCCGTGAATCATGTGTTTTTGTGGATGGCAATTACCTCAAAGATTTGTCACTTCTTGGCCGTGATTTGTCACATATTATCATAGTTGACAACTCCCCACAGGTAATGTTCTGAATTCCTCTTTTGAATTAATTGTATATGAATACTTATTCTGATGATGTCCAATTTCTTAAATAGGGTGCAATCAGAAAATGATAAAAATTTTGGTTCTATAGACAGGCATCGTATCTCTGGAACTGAAGTTTAGTGTCTGTCTTTTAGTCCGTTGTCCTTTTTTCTAAGAATTTTCATATGGTTGTAAATGCTTTGAATTGGCTAAATTCTTTCAAGTTGTATGGGTGGGCATCGTAAGATGTTACAGCTCCTTGGTTTGAAAAGTCAAAAAGAGAAAAAAGAAATAATTAAAAGAAGATTTTAGAAAAGAAATTGACACTTCGAGGGGTCAATGCCTCCCAAGAAAACAAATGCTGCCAAATTGTACTCGTCTCCCTTTATTCACTGCCAGCAAGCTTTATATAATAGTCTTTGTCAAATTACAAACCATAAAAAGAGGAACAAAAAACAAAATACAAAACAAATTTGAACGTTAAAAGAGAAATAAAAGGGATTCAATTGTAACGACTTAAACTAAGTCAAGAGCCAGCCGTAACAGCTCTTCCCCCTTTAATTTACACCCTTGTCCTCAAGGGTGAAACTAGGATAACGTTCTTGAATTATTTCACGTTCTTCCCAAGTTGCATCTGTCGGAGACAGACCACTCCAGTAAATTAAGATTTCATTCTTTCCCTTTCTCAATCTTGAACCCAAAACAGCTTGAGGAAATAAGTCAGTCGAATCTTCATCTTCTTGGACTGGTAACTCTCTCAAAACTTTGCAATTCTCTCCAATCTGCTTCTTAAGTACAGAAACGTGAAACACCGGATGCAGTCGAGAGGTGGCAGGCAAGTCTAGCTTGTAAGCAACTTTTCCAATCCTGTCAAGGACTTTAAAAGGGCCATAGTATCGAGGAGAAAGCTTGAAATTCTTTCTTTCAACTAATGACATTTGTCTATATGGCCTCAGCTTAAGGAAAACCCAATCTCCAACAGAAAATTCACGTTCTTGATGATGGGAATCATAGGCCTTCTTCATCCTTGCTTGTGCCTGCAAAATTCCTTCGCGAACTTCTTTCAGCACTTGATCACGAGCAATCAACTCACGTTCTACAGCTGCTACTTTAGTTGTTCCTGGGACATAGTGTAAAAGCTTTGGTGGATCTCGGCCATATACAACTTCAAAGGGAGTTTTCTTAATGGCTGAATGCCAACTTGTGTTATAGCAAAATTCTGCCCAAGGAAGCCACTTTAACCATTCTTTAGGCCTTGAACTTGTGAAACACCTCAAATACATCTCCAAAGTTCTATTAACAACCTCACTTTGCCCGTCAGTTTGTGGATGATAACTGGAGCTAAAGTTGAATGATGTCCCATTTAAGCAAAATAATTCTCTCCAGAAGGCACTAGTGAAAGTGGGGTCTCGGTCACAAACAATTGATTTAGGGAGTCCATGTAATTTGAAAATATTGTCAAAGAATAATCTAGCTACCCCAATAGCAGTATAAGGATGTGAGAGTGGAATGAAGTGTGCATACTTGGAGAGCCTATCAACTACAACAAAAATAGTTGTCTTACCCCCAGACAATGGCAAGCCTTCAACAAAATCCATGGAAATGTCTTCCCAAATTTGTTGGGGAATTGGTAGTGGCTGCAACAATCCGGCAGGCTTAGTTAATTCTGTCTTGTGACGTTGGCATATGTCACATTGACGAATGTACTCCTTAATCTGCTTCTTCATTCCTTTCCAGAAAAAATTTGCTTTAATTCTCTGAAATGTCTTTACATAGCCTTCATGGGTGCTGCCATGAAATTCTTGGATGATGTCATTTGTAAGAGTGGATGAACTTGGTAAGTATATACGTTCTTTATATAAAATCAACCCATCTACCAACTTCCAAGGGCCAAGGGCTTCATTTTGCTGAATTTTCTCCATTAATTCCTTTATCGCAAAGTCTGATTCCAATGCTTCCTTGATGGCATCTACCCAATGAGGGATGGACTGTGAAAAGGCAAGCAAAGAAGCATCAGATTGTTCCATATCATGTCTTCTTGACAAAGCATCAGCAGCAACATTGTCACCTCCCTTTTTGTATTCAATCTCAAAGTCAAAACCCACAAGCTTATAGAGCCATCTTTGTTGAGCAATGGTAGTGATTTTTTGAGTCCATAAATGCTTGAGGCTCCGATGGTCTGTTCGAACAATAAATTTTCTCCCTAAGAGATAAGGCCGCCATTTCTGAACTGCTATTACTAAAGCAAGGATCTCTTTCTCATACGTTGATAATAAGAGATTCTTCCCATGAAGTGCTTGGCTGAAATACGCAATGGGTCGATCCTGTAATAGAATTGCACCTATACCAACACCAGAAGCATCACACTCAATAATGAAAGGTTTAGAAAAATCAGGAAGAGATAATACTGGTGCCTGCGTCATTGCTATTTTCAGCTTCTTAAAAGCTTCCTCAGCTGCTGTCGTCCACAAAAATGAGTCCTTTTTAAGCATGTTAGTGAGTGGAGCTGCAATCTTCCCATAATCTTGGATGAACTTACGGTAATACCCGGTAAGGCCAAGGAATCCCCTCAATTGCTTGACAGAATTTGGCTTTGGCCAGGAAAGCATTGCTTCAATTTTTGATGGATCCACGGCTACCCCATGTTGGGAAATAATGTGCCCAAGATAATGAATTTCTTTCTTTCCAAACTCACACTTCTCCAGTTTAATATGTAATTGGTTAATTTGCAGGAGGTCAAAGACAATCCGTAGATGCTCTAAGTGGTTATCCCAATTCTTACTATAAACAAGAATATCATCAAAAAAAACCAATACAAATTTGCGCAAATAAGCCTTAAATACCTCATTCATCAGGGCCTGAAAAGTTGACGGAGCATTAGTAAGGCCGAAAGGCATCACTAGAAATTCGTAATGCCCTTGATGAGTTCGAAAAGCTGTCTTCTCAATATCAGCCTCAAGCATTCGAACCTGATGGTATCCTGAGCGCAAGTCTAACTTAGAAAAATAACAAGCTCCAGCAAGCTCATCAAGGAGTTCATCAATCACCGGAATTGGGAATTTATCCTTCACTGTGATGCGGTTTAATGCCCGATAGTCAATGCACATACGCCATGTTCCGTCATGCTTTTTAACTAGCAGCACCGGAGATGAGTAAGGACTGGTACTTGAGCGGATCACTCCAGCTTCTAATAACTCCTTTACAATTTGCTCAATTGTATTTTTTTGGAAATGAGGATAACGATATGGTCGTACCGCTACAGGTCCGTATCCTGGTAGGAGTGGAATTTGATGATCATGTCTTCGTTTGGGAGGTAAGCCTCTTGGTTCTTGCAGGACATCTTGATAGGAATCTAAGAGTTCCTGGATTTGCAGGGAAATCAAATCCTTTGTGACAGTCTGTTCCCTTCCCTCCATGCTTTGCAAAATAACTCCAGTTTGCCTTTTCCGAAGCTTAATAATGGGAGTTGTATCAAGCACCTTTTTATTTGCTATACCATATAAAATTATCCCTCTGCCATTCAATTCAAAGTGCATCTGAAGCCGTTCAAAATCCCATTGGATAAGTCCTAACGTTCTCAACCATTGGGTCCCAAGTACCATGTCATAACCCTCCATCGGTAAAATAAAAAAATCTGCAGTAAAAGGTATCCTCTGCAATTTAAAATTTAGTTGAGCATATTTTCCAGAACTCACTAATTGTTCTCCTGAAGCAACAATAACTTTAAGCCTGCTATTAGCATTTGCATTAAGTTTCACTCGTTGTGCAGTTTCAGCATTAATAAAGTTGTGGGTGCTGCCCGAGTCAATAAGAATTACCACCGATTTTCCCTTGATGCTTCCCCATACTCGCATGGTTTCCGGTGCTTGATCTCCTGCCATGGCATGTAGTGATATTTTTGGTGTAGCATTTTCATATACGTCCTCTATCTCCATCTGGATATCACCATCTTCATCATGATCTTCCCAACAAGCTTCAATATGAAATAGCTTTGCACACTTATGGCCAGGGTTGTACTTGTCATTACAATGAAAGCATAGTCCTCTTTTTCTTCTCTCGGAAAGCTCTGCAGGTGTCATTTTTCTTACCGTGGGTGCACTAGGTGGATTGTTATTTTGAACCGCAACTTTTGGCTGTTGGTTGACTGTTCTTTGCAGAGTTGTTGTCGTCTTTCGTTGAGCCAATTCACGAGCCTCGTATAGCTTGGCTAGTCCAATAGCCATGGTAAGTGTTGTAGGACGGTGTGCTTGAACATCAGTGCGAATGCTGTCTTTCAACCCAGTTAAGAAGCAACTCACCTTACGATCTTGCTGTAGAGCTCCCACCCTTGCCAATTGCCTCTCAAACCTTCCTTGATATTCCAACACCGACCCTTGTTGCCGCAACTTGATCAATTCGCTGAACTGATCTTCAAACTGATTAGGACCAAATCTAGCTACAATCCCATGCCTGAAGTCCTCCCATGAAACATAAAGAATCTCCTGTTCCAGCATTTGATACCACAGCTCTGCATCTCCATCTAAGTAAAAAGAGGCTAAAGAAACTTTGTTAGATTCTAAAATTTCATGAAGCGCAAAATACCTCTCCGCTTTACATAACCATGGTGTTGGGTCGTTGGTGCCGTCATATTTTGGAAAATCCAGCTTCATAGTTTTAGGAATGAAAGTATTGAAAGAACCTCTAGCTCTTGGAGGAGTGGCATGACTTTTTTGATCTTGATAGCGGTTACCAGAAGTTTCACCAATTTCTGGATACTTACTGGAAACTTTCTGACTTATCCTCTCCATTTGTTCAGATAGTTGAGTCAAGATTTGCATTTGTGTAGCAAACTCAAGCTGCTGCGTCGATAACTCCTGCTGTCCTAGCGACAAAGAAGCCAAAGTGTCTTCTATTTTCTTCACCCGGTCCTCCATCGTGGCCAAGCTCTGATACCAAAGATGTTACAGCTCCTTGGTTTGAAAAGTCAAAAAGAGAAAAAAGAAATAATTAAAAGAAGATTTTAGAAAAGAAATTGACACTTCGAGGGGTCAATGCCTCCCAAGAAAACAAATGCTGCCAAATTGTACTCGTCTCCCTTTATTCACTGCCAGCAAGCTTTATATAATAGCTGTGCTGTCAAATTACAAACCATAAAAAGAGGAACAAAAAACAAAATACAAAACAAATTTGAACGTTAAAAGAGAAATAAAAGGGATTCAATTGTAACGACTTAAACTAAGTCAAGAGCCAGCCGTAACATAAGATGACTAAATTAATTGGATTTCATCCATGAACACTGAGGCTAAGATAGACACATTCTTAGGTTTTTGGCTTAATTCTGTGATCATTTGGTATCATCAATTGCTGATTCTTTTTCATAGTTTGTCATTACATATCTGCCTGTGATTTTAAAAGTTAGCTACTGTTTTCATCTTATGAAGTGGCGTCAAGAAAATACTATCCTTTTACTCTATACACACTTGTTAAACAAAGATTAGTTTTCTATGTAAATCGTCAAATGCTCATTTTTTTAATGAGGTCAATGGTTTTCTTAGGCATTCGGGTTCCAAGTGGACAATGGAATTCCAATTGAGAGCTGGTTTGATGATCGTTCAGATCAAGAATTGCTTCTATTACTACCATTTTTGGAGAGCTTGGTTGGTGTTGAAGATGTTAGGCCCTTGATTGCACAGAAATTTAATCTTCGTGAGAAAATAGCTGCTGCTGTTTATCCTCCTTTAAATTCTAACAGAGGAGATCCATTTGAAAGGTGAGCCTGATGTGAACTAGTAAATAATGTGAACTGATTTGTTTTGTATGTGTTGACAATTACTTGAATGAATCTCTTTGCTGAGAAGTCTTCAAGACTCGGGGTTTAAAGTTAAAAGGTGTCAACTCAACTGGAAAGAGCAAAAATGGGCAATCATCTAATCATGTGTCAACAGTTGAAATGTTTTATGCAAAGATGGGTGCCATAATGCTTTAGAGTAGATAATTTTTAGATGATTATGGGTTGGAAATAATTTTTCGTTTTTAATAATTGAAGAATGTGTGCATTGCTTTTTATGAGTTCCAAGGTGGTTTCAATTTTTCCTACTTGAAGAACTTGCTACGGCAAGTTGAAAACTCCAAGAGATATGGTATTTGAAGTTTAATTTATATGATTTGCTGATGTTAGCCAGTTTTGCAATAGTGGAGATAGATTATGTATGTAGATTGACTGGAAATTTACTCGTTCACTTGTAATTCCTTCGCTCTCGATGTATATTGTTTTGTTTAATAAAGGATTTTCCAAGCACCTGAGTCTTAGCCTCTTGTTTAATTCTGCTCCATTGAAAATGAGATGGGAGGCTAGTTTAGCATATCTTTAGCATCTATTATATTGTATATTGTATGTGAGTATCTGCATTTAATAAATGAATACATCAGTATGAGATTGAGAGTTGGTCTTGTGTTGAATTTCAAGGGGTGAATGAAGCACAAATGGAGTAGCTGTTAAATAGCAATTAGTTGTGTTGTATTAATAGGAAAAGGATACCAATGGGCAAATGGTTATGTAGACTTAAGTTTTAAATGAAGGATGGTAGGATACTAATATTTTTTGGGTGACTGTATTGTATTATTTTAATATTGGTAGATTGTATTATGCTGTATTGTATTATTTTAATGTTGATATATTGTATTATATTATATTGCGTTAGCATTGTATTATAATAATAATGTGTAATGTTTGGTATTACACTGTATTGTAATAATTTTTTGCGAATAATTTAAATTAAATGTTATATTAATATATTTAAAATGTATTAGTATTTTATATTATTATTAATTTTAAATTAATATTATTCAAATGTACTCATATTTAAATATTTATTATTAGTTATAAATTATAAATTTATTAATAAATTATAATGTAAAAAAATAAAAATATTATATAATATTATATTAAATTAAAAGTTGTATTTATTATTATTATTATTATGATCAAAAGTCAAGCGGTAGTTGCAAAAGCAAGGGGGGGGGGGGGGGGGCGACAGTTGCCGCATTAACTTAAACACGATTGTGAGTCGTGTTTAGCTAATGAGGCAAGGGTATGTTTGGTTGAGGTATTAAAACTCCTCATTGTATTAAATTTTTACAAACTCATGTTTGGCAAACAAAAAATTACAGTAGCACTGTGTTAATGGCATTGCCGCATTAGTTAAACTTGACTCACAGTTGGGTTTAAGTTAATGTGGCAACTGCTGTTTCTTTTTTTTTTTTTCTTTTTACTTTTACAACTGTCATTTGCATTTTGCTTTATAATAATGAATAAATATAAATTTTAATTTAATATAATATTTTTGTTTTTACATTATAATTTATTAATAAATTTATAATTTATAACTAACAATAAATATTTAAATATGAATAAATTTGAATAATATTAATTTAAAATTAATAATAATATAAAATATTAATAAAATATTTTATTTTATTTAAATTAATCACAAAAAAATTATTATAGTATAGTGTAGTATCAAATATTGTACAATATTGATATAATACAGTGTTAATGTAATATAACATAATATAATACACTAACATTAAAATAATGCAATTCAACATAATACAATACAGTGTGTTAAACACATTATTTGATTATTAAATTCTTTGGTTTTATTAACTCAAAATTGTGACTATTAATTTTTTAATAAATAGAAATATAATATTAAAATAAATGTATAAATATATATTTTAATATAATTTCATATATTAAAAAATTAATACTTTGTAACTTTATATCACATCAAACTAAATTTTATAATAAATAGAAGCATAATATTAAAATAAATATAATAATTTTTGAAATTATAAATATGACAATTTGCATTTTGAAAATTATTTTATATATTAAAAATATTTAATATTATTTTCTATCAAACAAATTAAATTATTGAAAGGATTTTACAGTCAATTTGTTTTAATTGTTATTTATAGGGTATTAAAGTAAAAAAAAAAAGAGTTTTGGTTTCCCTAATTGAAAATTTAAGAATCAACTATTCATATCCAAATTGCATTTGTAGGTTTTAGCTCTTATAATTTGAGCAATTTGTCTTTGTTTATTTGAAAATTACCAAAAAAATTCATGTTTCACAGCTATTGGATCTAATTTGTTCAAAGGTAAGATAATATTTATGTTGATATCTTAAAATTCAAATAAATTTGATGTATGATAAATGAATTAGATAACAATTAAATAGACTTCAAGGAAAACAGATAAATGAACAGACCTTTTTAATAAATGTCAAAGACGTTTTTTCTCAAGTAATTTATAAAAATAAAGAAATCAATTAGATAATAAACTCAAATGGTAGGAATTAAAGAAGTATCTTATCATTGTGTTCTCTAACTTGTAAACCCAATGGAAAAATGGGAATGTCTTAACCCAATGCAAGAATTGGAATAGAGCCAAGAAGTTTTGTACTGTGAGTGATCGAACTTCTTTTTTTTTTTAAAAAAATTGATTAAGTATTCAATTATTATATTACACTGATATTTACAATCAAATATATACATAGAATTTACGTTATTATATTTTTTATTCTATAAAATATATGTCCAGTCGAATTGTAAGAGAAAATTTTTTTAAATAATATTCATATAATTAAATTTAATTAAAAAAAATTAAATCCGTAGAATTTTAAACTATTGCCCTTAAAATTATGCTTAACTTTATAAGTAATGGCCCAGACTGGGCTTCTTTAAGTGGCTTGTTATCGAACTTCAGAACTGCTACTAATGATAAATTTATCAGCCATTGCTTGTAACCCGATAAAATTCAAGTCTCCAGAGGCAACGAATTACCTGCGAACAAATCATGCTGCTTTGAGTGGGGCGTAGAATCTGATAGGTTCAGTTACCTCAGCTTTCCTCCAGTGAAGTACTGTACATTTCAGGGGTATATAACGATCAATGAGACGCCACGTCAGCCGTTGGTGACCAAAATGCACAGACATTTTTTATTAAATGGCAATATCCACCGGCCTTTACTTTCTCATCACACAACACGCATTTTTTCAGCTAACCATGGTTCATTTTCATAACGGCCTATAAATAACCCCACAAATGCGCGCCACTCTCATTTTTCACTCCAATTCAAAATTTCAAATCAAGCGTTCTCAGCTTCCTCTCCAAGTTACATTTTCTCTTTTCTCAGTGTTTTTCAAATTCTCTCAAAATACTGCAGCCATGGTGAGCCTAGAAACTGCTTCTAATTCCAAAATTTATCGTTCATTTTCACATATTCTTCGTTTTTCTAGTTCAATGATTTATCAAACAATAGCTTGCTCCTCAATCTCATTTTTCCGATTATTGTCTTTGTTATTAGGTTGTTGCACAGAAAGTAAAGGAAGCCGAAATCACCGAACAAGACTCGCTTCTTCTGGTAATCAACAATTTGGTATATGATTATCGCTTCTTTTAGAATTTGTACTTCCGACGATCTGAGCTCGAGAATCCAACTTATTTGTTTTTTTATTCATGCCTTAATTTGTTATAGCTGTATAAAACTTATTCGTGTTTAATTAGATCTGGTGTTTGTTGTATTTAATTTTGAATTTCCTCCTCCTAAAATTTAGACAAACATCAAACTCTTTCTTGTTTGGTGATTGGCAGGCCATTATTTAATTCAATTAAGAGGTTCTCAAGAATATACACTTTCTATAGATCGGAATTAAAATTTAAGCTCACTTGAATTAATTTATAGAGATCTAGCTTGCTAATAATATCGATTTGCTTATTTGCTTCTGTTCTATTTCTGTTGTAAGAAAACGTGGTCTACAATGTGTTTTCTTTTAAATTCTGGTGAAAAATGAAAAACGAAATGATGTTTCTTAAATTTACCACCGTTTGATTACAGTTTTTGTTGGAATCATTAACAATTATGTGAAGCACAATGGATTCAATTGGTTTTTAATGAATTCAATTTTGACAGACAAGGAACCTACTTCGTATAGCCATATTCAACATTAGTTACATAAGAGGCCTTTTTCCAGAGAATTACTTCAATGATAAGTCTGTTCCTGCTTTAGGTAAGCTTGTTTATGATTCGTGTATCAGATCTCTTAAGCTTGGCTGATAATCTGAATATTGAAGGCTAAAATTTGCTTAAAATTTTGTCTATAGAGATGAAGATCAAGAAGTTGATGCCGATGGATGCCGAGTCACGTAGATTAATTGATTGGATGGAGAAAGGCAAGATCTACATAAACTTTGCTATTTACATCAATTTGTTTATTTTTTCTTGTCTTATTTTGTTTTGCTAATTGTTTTGCTTGCTTTTGTCATTTTTTTTAATCAGGTGTTTATGATGCACTACAGAAAAAGTATCTGAAAACACTTTTGTTCTGTGTATGTGAAGCGGTTGAAGGCCCAATGATTGAAGAATATGCATGTAAGGTTTCTGAATGCTTCTAAACTTAATTGCACATTTCAAGTGTGTTTCTGTAGTTTAATTGGTGACTGTAAAATTGAAGAAAATTAACTATAGATGATTGGCTGAATAACAGAAACTTGCCCTGCAATGTTCTTACTTTGTTGACGGATGTATTTGTAATTTTTTTTTCTTCTTGTGATGTGGGAGAGGATTGACAGATTATAACACATCTTCCATTGCAGTTTCTTTTAGTTATTCTGATTCTGATAGCCAAGAGATTTCTATGAATATTAATCGAACTGGGAACAAGAAAAAGGGAGGAACATTCAAGTGCAATACCACCACAGAAATTACTACCACTCAGATGAGGTAGTTGGATCATAGTCCCATGTCAAATTTCAGTTTTCCTTCTACTTCGGTATGGTTTTAGCACTTGTAAAGAGTATTTTGTTAATTCCTGCCACGTCTGTAATATTTCAGGAGCTCTGCTTGTAAGATGGTCCGTACTCTGGTTCAGTTGATGAGAACTCTGGATAGGATGCCTGAAGAGGTACCTACTTGGAGGCTTGTTTTGCATGATACGTGATCTGTTGCATGCTCTTGGCATTTTGATTTTAGATGTCTTTTCACATAGTTGAGCCACGATGGTTTGTTTACTGATGAGAAATCCTTTTCTTGTTTCAGCGAACTATTTTAATGAAGCTCTTCTATTACGATGATGTGACGGTATGCCTATTTATCTGACCTCTTACCTCTTGGTTCTCTGCACTTGTACTTTGGATTGTGACTACAATTATAGTAGTTAAAAGATCCTATAGCTTGCTAGATTTGAAGAATTGGAGATGAGATATGAACTTTCATGTTGGCTGTTCTATGCTGTGTTAGCATGTGTGACTATTTTTCTGAGCAGTTGTATGCTTGATAATGCATATAAGGTGCATGCAAATTTTTTGCATATAGAATCATTCCTTGGAGATGCATAGGTGCTTAATTTTTGATAGCTTATGAAGAACTTTTGCATCTTTTGCATTTAATTCAAGAAGAAAACACTACAGAATTTTCCTCTTTTCTCGGCGGCTACATATTCAAACAAAAATAGATTTGAGATATATTTATCTGCCCATACAGCCGGTAGATTATGAGCCTCCATTCTTCCGATGCTGCTCAGAGGAGGAAGCTCACAATCCATGGACCAAAAATCCTTTGAAAATGGAAGTTGGGAACGTCAACAGCAAGCATTTTGTGTTAGCTCTTAAGGTGGTGAATGAAGATTTTTCTGGAAGCGCTATGATTTGGTTCTTCTGTTTAAAAAGTTTGGATCATAGCTTTTTATGTGGTATGTACAGGTAAAGAGCGTGCTTGATCCTTGTGAGGAAGAAAATGATGATATGCAAGATGATGAAGTGAGCTTAGGAGCCGCTTCTGTACAAAGGGATGAGTCTTCTGATTCTGGCAGTGAGGTGAAGTGACAAAGCTAAGTTTTGTTTTACAAATTTGTGCATAATGAATATTGAGTTTGGAAAGCATGTTATTTATTTCAGGTTAGCCAACCACAAGAGGATCAATACATAGTAGCGCCAATTGGTAATCACATCAACTGCTACAACTACTGTTTTTTCTTTGTAACTAAAATCTTGTTGAGGGACTCACCAGTGGAAGTAACAATGGTTATCTTGGCAGACAAGCAACAGCCGAAGGAAGACAATGGAATGGTTGATGAAGGTACATTTTGCTGTTGATTAGAGCATCCTTCTAGCGATATACACTTCACGACTTTTTTAAATTGTCAAAATGGATGAAATTATCTTGAACTCTGCTTCATGATATTTTTTTGGTTTATCCTTCTTAAGTTATTTGTGATTAATGGGAAATAAGATTCTCTTATGGGCTTGGTCCAGTTTAGAGTATTAGTTTGTAAATATGCTGTGCAGATAATACTCAGGATCCTGAGGAAGATGAACAACAATTGGCCAGAGTAAAGGACTGGATCAACTGCCGTCACCTTCGTAGTGTTGAACTTACTGATGTTCTATCAAATTTCCCTGATATTTCAGTGGTAAGAGATTCTATTTTTTCCTCTTCCAATTTTTGTTTCAATAAAGCGATTATCTGTGAAAATAGCCATTCAATTAGCTTATAATTTCAGTATATTCTTCATTGATCATCATTTTCATGACTTTTTAACTGATGATGTAAGTTCTTAATGGTTTAATGCAGGCATTGACTGAAGGTAAATGGAGATTCCCAATCATGTGAAGTTTGAACAGGAAGAAATGTGAAATGCTGCATTTTTAAACTCTTGACACGTTTTCTGCTATTTTGATTTCTTGAGCATTTCAGAAATAATGGGCAAGCTTGTGAAAGAAGGCCTTTTATCAAAAGGTGGAAAGGACACATACACTATAAACAAGCAAGAGGCCATTTCTGTGATTCTTTCTCTCTCCTTATAATTTTCTAAATTAATTTAGTTGTGAATCAAATTTCTCTCCCTGCTACCTGTTTTTGACTCACTCTCCTTTCCTTTGTGTAAATTACAAAATCAGAAATTTAATTATGAATTCGCCTTGGTGAAAGAGGAAATGGATGGGGTCGCACTTTGTGATAAATCTCCCCAGTTAGACGATCAGATATACATGAAGGTGATCATATACGCCTCTAAGCTGTATTGTAAACTGTGTTAAATCCATTGAAGATGTTCCCCTCTTAATAAATAAGCATTTTGGTGAAACTAGCTTGCCTTCCATTTTCTAAAGTTTATACTTCCCTGTTTTCAACTGTTTAAATAGAACTTAAACTAGCAGTTCAACCGCCTGTTTAAGTTTGCATTGCATTTGATACTCTTGTTTATTTTCATACAATTGACAAATTCAACAATCCCTTTTTATCTACTTAGAACAGCATTACCTATGAATACTAACAGTAAATGGTATTCATTTTCTGAGATGGCGTATCCTGAGTCCTGAAATTGTTGTCGTATCAGGCTTTGTATTATGCTCTTTCAATGAACTATATAACCATAGCAAAGCTTCAGAACAAGTTGGATAAAGAAGCCAATCAATCAACCGTCCGCAAATTAATTGACAAAATGATCCGAGAAGGTTATGTTGAAGCCAGAGGAAGCCGTAGGCTTGGTCAGTGCTGTCTAATTAAGAACTTGCTCGGCATAATATTGGAAGATCGACTTACCGCAATTTATTTTCTTCTGATTTGTCTTAATTTCACACAGGAAAACGAGTGATCCACTCCACTTTGACCGAGAAAAAGCTTATGGAAGTCAAGAAAGCACTGGATATTGATTTTATGGTAAATTTCAAGATCTGTTCTGTGTACATAAATAAATACATGTTTTTTATGTATCTGTATAAATTTTCCCTTGTCTTGTTCATTTTTAGCAGGAGGTCGAAACTAATGAACCACTTAACAAGTCCGGCCACCAAGAATTCTGGAAAATTGGTATCTGATCATTTCCTTAAAGATTTAGAATTTAGCATATGGTTCTTTTTCAGTATCTAATGGTTGTAATGATGTTAAAACAATTCTTCTGTAATCAGGAAGCAAGCACATGGACATGTCCACATGTGGTCTTCTTCACTCAGTTGGATCTGATGTCACTCGCACAAAGGGCAAATCCGACATTCATCAAAGTGGTTCTTTCAGGAGTGAGCAGGCTATCTCCAAGGCAAAAGTCGGAAACACTCCCACAAGCCGGGCTGGGGTTAGTGTACTATCAAAAAGTTTTTTACTTCAGCTGATAATTTTCCATTATTCTTTAGGTTTTGTAGCTCAATGAGATGGTTTATTGTTGAAACTGTGCAGCCAGTTGCTTCAAGAGAGAGTTTCGTACCAGGAAATGAGAAAATCAGAACAAATGGAAGCACAAATAATTGTGATGAGGTTGACGATATTATCTGCAGTAGATCTACTCAAGATAAAAGATTGAGGAAAACAAGCACGGTGTGTTTCTTCGTCTTTTTTTTTTTTTTTAATTTTTTTAACCACGGAATACCAGTAAGTTGCTGCCGATTGAAATGTCCTGTAATAGTAAAAACACGGTGATTCTATGGTTTTGTTGGTTTTACTTTTATCATCTTTACAGGTTAAGGAGCCGATTCTTCAGCATGCGAAGCGTCAGAAATCTCTAGCTATGTGTGTTTGAAAGGAGTTGAGTGGATCACGCAGCCAGGTCACCTTTGTTCAGTTAAGTGAACATCTCCTACACTAGTGTGGAAGTGAGAATGTAACGAAGCAACTTGTTTAGGCCATGGTGGCAGAAAATTGTAGTCTTGCTACTGTCCTGTTGGCGAATGCTTTGGTTCTTCTATATCTTCTTATTCATGTTGATGGATTTTACTAATTGGAAATTGATTTCTACACGCGTTTCTCAATTCTCATTGGTCCGAAGATATATTATAATCTTGTCTCCGGAATTTTGCTGATTGTGGGTTGTTGGAAGGAATAAAATTTTTATCTTCATGTATTAGCTCGTGTAATGCGCTTCTCAATGGTACGAAACGATTTGGCATCCGATCTTTGGAGATTCTCTGAACCGCAACCCACGTCGCCTGCCAAGTGCTACGCAACAAATGGCAACCTATGACTCCCCAAATTTTTGGGGGCATCAGAGAGCATCGGCATTTTGAAAATTACCACCTTTATTCCTCTGCCTCTCACAATCCTTTCTTCGGTCATTGATTTATCTTCCATAAGGACCAAAACAAAAATAAATATACACGACTCACTATGCACAAAGTGCTTGTAATTATATGAATTGTGAACTGACGAAAATTTAACCGCAAATCAGTCGGGAAATCAAA
This sequence comes from Atalantia buxifolia, assembly GCA_030444775.1. Taxonomy (NCBI): domain Eukaryota; kingdom Viridiplantae; phylum Streptophyta; class Magnoliopsida; order Sapindales; family Rutaceae; genus Atalantia; species Atalantia buxifolia. The sequence continues at coordinate 22,779,393 of CM059837.1, read as the reverse complement.
TAGCTGTCAGCCCATGGTTTTAGCAAATACAATTTGATGATTATAATAATATTTTCAAAGAGATATGATTTAATTTTTGACTAATTGCCCTAAATTGTTCTAATCTCATGCAACAGATTAATTGCTTTTTGAAGAGATAAGATAATGACATCACTTATAGCTCCATAGTAATTAAGAAAGAAGTGATCGTGAAAAATGACTCCTTATACGACAACCTATAGCTCCTCACCGTATTGCACCGCCTAAGCAGGAATTGTAATAGCAAAGGTTGCATCAAAAAATAAAATTAAGCCCCTAAAACCTAACATATTTGACGGCTGACAATCGAGCTTCGCTTAACCAGAGAAGCTTCCCTCAGATAATTCTAAACGTCCCACATGTCATCAACTTACACGTGTCTTTCTCGAAGCCTCTACTTTCGGCGAGAAAGAGCTAGGCCCCACGTTTCACACAATCAAAAACTTCCATCTCCCTCGCTAGCACAATCGCTGCCCATTCACCCAAACAATGGATCTATTTTCAGCCGCCAGATCACGCGGACGACTCAGATTAAATATCCTTTTGTCTCCATTCCCCATCCGATGGTAACATAAATACGAACACTCCCCTCAGAACCCTCACATCTTCGTTTTGTTGCAAATTATTGAACGCTGCAATCAATAGCAAACTAATTTCTCGCGAGATCTAAAAGCGAATATCGAATAATTCATCTTTTGCGCAGTGAAGATATGGAGACTGAGAGGAAGAAACAGGAACTGAAGCATCTTGGATTTATGAGGATAGCTGCGATTCAGGCTCTGGTGTGCGTGTCGAGTTTGTACGACTACGCGAAACGCAACTCGGGGCCGCTGCGCTCGCCGGTTGGGACTGTCGAAAGCGCTGTGACTGCCGTCGTGGGACCTGTTTATCAGAAATTCAAGGGCGTGCCTGATGATCTCCTCGTTTTTCTTGATAAGAAGGTATTATTTGTTTGTTTTATTTTTCTTAGATCAATTATTTTTTTAATTTTTTTCTTTATTTTCATCATTCCAAGATTTAGAATAATTTTTTCAAAATAGTTCCTATGAGGTTGGGTTGCTTCTGAACATTGGTGGAGAGAATATCGGATTTTTCTTAGCTTTGGGATTTGTTGATTTGGGATCTTTTAGGCATGATCTTATAAATAACATTTGATTTTGAGTGATTATGAATTTATAATCTAATAGATGAACTTATAAATAAGTTCTGAACAGTTAAAGAACTCCTGTTGTGGTTCCTAAAATATCAAAATTTTGTTTAATGTTATTCTTTGGGTTCTGATGTATTCATTACAAAGCTGTCTCTGTGACTGAATTCCCTGATTATTTAATTTCTGCGATGAAATTTGGCAAATAACCTAGATGGCGGGAGTAATTGACTTAATAATACTGCAGGTAGATGATGCTTCACGCAAGTTTGATGAGCACGCTCCCCCTTTGGCCAAGCGGGTTGCCAGCCAAGTACATAGTCTAATTGAAACAGCATCACAGAAAGCTCAAAAGCTTGTGAGTGAGGCCCAAACCGGGGGGCCTCGAGCAGCTGTCCATTATGCTGCTGCTGAGTCCAAACACCTTCTGCTAACAAATTCCGTGAAAGTATGGTATAAACTAAACCACTATGCATTGTTCCACACAATGGCAGATATGGCTGTTCCCACAGCCGCACAGTGGTCTAAGAAGTATAACCATCTTGTCGTGGAGATGACGAAGAAGGGTTACACAGTCTTTGGCTATCTTCCTTTGGTTCCCGTTGATGACATAGCCAAAGCTTTTAAGCAGAGTGAAGCTCCCAAGAAAGAAGATGCTCCAAAGAAAGAAGATGCAACAGAAAAGGATTCAAGTTCGGATTCTGACTAAGAATTTACTTGTTGTCTGATGAATTTGCTTCAACTAGTGGTCTGGTTTGCAAAATTCTAGGCTTGAAGGTATGGCCGGGTGGTGGCACTATGGTTTATAATTTGTAAATGACCTTTCAGACTTGGCACTATGGTTTGTAATCTGTAAATGACCTTTCAGACTTGGTTTTTCCCATATGTGAATGGAGATAAATGGTTCATAAATTCTGTTTTTTGTGTTTTCGGAATATTTTGTTTGTTTCGGTTCAGATTAACATTGAGGGTAGGGTAAATATTTATTCTACTACCTAAAATAACAATCCTAAAATAGCAACAAAAGTTTCTTCACCGCCTGTCATTAACTTTCACCTCGCATTTACCCTCCACTTTTGAACAGAAACAAGGCATATAATTTTTTTTTGAGGATTTCCTCTTTGAACATAAATGAGGTATATTCATGTTTTCATAATATTATTGTTACTTTCGGCGAAAACGTATAGCTTATGCCATGATTTGAATTATAACATAAAACATTCAGAGCTGGTGGATAGCATGCCAAAAGATATCATTCCACAATACCAGAGTAACATGGACAATCTCTTATAGTCTGCAACGCTGAGTTATTACGACCCAGCAGACATTTTTGACAAAAATGTTCAACCAAATCCAGAGAAAAAAAAATAATAACAACAGCTTAATTCACCTTCCCCTTTCGACAAGTTCTGAATCATTCCTGAATTTCCTACACCAATGAAAGAAAACAAAAAGTAAGCATTGTGAAATCATAATTAAAAGTTATGTAATATAGAACCTTTTTCTTTGAACTATAGCCCTCAACAATCGTTTGATGACTTCTTGTTCCATGATCATTATTTGATGTATTAGAAGTCATATGAAAAGAAAATGTACTACCTTCCAAAAATTTAGATATCAGAGAATATAAACAACGCGAAAAAAACACTTAATGTGGCTTGACAACAAAAAGGAATGGACCCATTCATTGCATATGCTAAGCACAAATCTTTACAGCATATGCTCTCAATAATTGTTCAATACAGATGTAATTTCTGCCCGACCATATCAGATCTAGAGTATCTAAAAACAGTTAAAAAGGAAGAAAAGCAAAAAGCTAGACGGGATTCTCGTAAGTCATTTAACACAATGGTGAAATTAAGGCAATCAACAATGAGATGGCATTCCAAGTTTTCCTTTTACAAAAGTGTTTGCATATCATCGTATGTACAATGACATCCTCCAAACATAACGTAATTTATTATAAAAATCTCTTAAGTCCACACCACGTCCAATTAAGTTTTGTCAGATCTTCGTAAGGGTTTAAATCTCAGCTGTGAAGTTGTCAAATCCAGTAGATATACAACAGGGTATCCATGGATGTGGGTAAATACGTGACTGATAAAATTGAAAAATCCTAACACTTAGAAAACAAAGAAAATAAATTAAATTAAACATGCCCACTGTTTAATAAATGTGCCATACGAGGCACCATCTCCCAACAACTGACAAACTCTGTCTTTCATTGCTCTAGATCATATAAATTCATGCCACTAAGGGAGACTGTGGTTTACTCTAACGGCAAAAATACCCGTCAGTGAGATTAACAAAATCATCTAACATTTACAAAATCCAGAGTCAAGAATCCACACACAATTAACAAACTTCAACTAATACTTGCACCACAAAACACCCAAAACCACAACATTATGCAAGCACAATCAAACTCATCAAAATCAAAACAGTGCAAAAAACCAAACCTAGCATTCAATTGGAGGTGGAGGTGGCATCATAGCTGTGCTGAAGAAGATCGTCATAAGGGTCCCTTCTGCCAGGCACTTGGCTAATCTGAGGATCCCAACGGAGTTGGGAATTGTGACGTTCAAATGTCCAAAATCCATAGGGGCGCAGAGGATAGCTCCACATCTCTTTAGTCTTACGGCACCTATCTTTCCTCTCATACAAACGCTCCCTGAATTTCCTGTCCCTCTCTTCCGGGTCCTCCATCAACCTCAGAATCATGTTCTCAGCAAACTCCATTATAAATTTCATCTTCACCTCTATTCCTATCAATCAGTTATTCAAACCACCCTAAATTTAGGATCGTGGAATTTTTAAAGTTGGAAACCCTAGACTGTGAACACAAAAATGAAATCCAAAAATTCTAAATATAATAATAACAATTAACCCAAGATTTGATAGCTTTTGAAAGTAATCTAAAGATTAAATTTCAGTCAAATATATAGCAATAAAGCATACCTGATTCTAAGCTCAGAACTAGCGACGCAGGGCAAGCAGCGTCTTCGATTTGGCAAAAGGATGTTTTCTAGATATTCACACAAGCAGAAAATGAAGCGAGTGTTTGTGGACTTGCGCTTACCTGCGGCCCAAAACACACTCAAATTGGGCCTTAAGGTTCGTTATTGGGCTGATTGGACCTTGCTAACTTTCCGGCAAATTAATTTGGACATGTACTAAAATTTGCCTATCTATTTTTGGTCAGCTTTCGCCTTTCTGAAGGAAAGTGAAATCTATATATATAATAGTTGACATTCTTCCGAGTCGCTTTTAAAATCCAGTTATTGGTTTGTAAATTACTAATGACATAATAAAGAAGGTTTCAGATATTAAATTGAAAAATTAATTGATTGCGAGAGGGGAACCTTGGAATCTTATACGTATAATTAAAAGTATAAAACGGTGGTTGCAAGATTCTTACTTTTTGCTTCTGTCAAACCAAGTGGGAATGAGATTCCTTTGTTTTTTTTTCCTTCGTTTTTTTTTCCTTCTTATTTTCTTTTTTGTTTTTCAGAGCCATGTTTTTTTTTTCAAAAGGCACTTCCTGCGTGCTTCATGATTCAAGCCTCTAGAAAAATGAAGAAACAAGTAATCGATGACTATTTCAAGAGCAGTTTCAATTAATGTAAAACACTTGCATTCCAAATAATCGCATACAAGCAAATTTTTCAGCACCGGTTTCGAAACTTCAATGACTTGATGGTTAATGTGCAGAAAAGTTGGTGCGGAAATGGTTGGTCAGATGTGACATTACGAGCTTGCTTAACATGAATAAATGTACTTGTATGAAATTAAAGTATTCGATTAAAGATCGAATATGATTTTTTGGTACGTTGGCTAGTAGTACATGGATACACAATCAAGTCAACCCCCATATTTTAATTTCTAACAGAAATGAGAAGGCAGAAGTAACCCCATGTTCTCTCGCTTTTTCTTCTGCAACAACTCTGTTTTCGAGCACAGCTGGGATTCCAACTACTGCCTTTAAATGGGCTGGGCTTGGACCACCTGAACAAGCCTGGGCATCTTCTAATCTTGCAGGGCAACTGCCAATCAGTAGTAACCAACAATAATATTGAGGAAATTGTAAAAGAATCATAATAAAAGGAAGAATATAAGCGTACGCCCACCATAAGATGCCTTTTTCGGGACACATATATCGGTATTTTTTTCCTTTCTGAGTATTGGAGCATAATTCATAAAGCTTTTGAAAATACCCACAAACCCTCCACTCACAATAATTATACATTTCTGATTTCCCCCCCACTACTTCCCACATCCACACCCACTTTCCCCTTTTTTTAATTATTATTTTTAAATGTTTTTCAACTTATTAAGCTGTTCGGAGCCAAATCTCTTGATGGGTATTTGCTTTTGACAGCCAAAACGCAATACAAGGAAGGAGCAACCAATACTTATATTGAACTAATTGATTGCCTAATGGCTGCTACCATCCCGAGCGTTGCCCAAAAAAAAAAAAAAATCACAATTTCCTGCTTGAATTTAAAAGCAAAAATTATGTACTACACCGAGAACCACTGTTGCAGTTTTGAGCTTCGAAATTCCACTTTTTTTGAGATTTAAGATATATGGCAATTCCTTGGCCTTTACCCCAAAGCTAATTAAACCTATTTCTTAATCTATCAACGATTTCAGTGTCTTGCGTTTGTTTGTTCGTATCATTCCAACACCTAATTTTTTCCTTTTTAAATACCAAATTGCTTGTGATTATATGAAACTGAAAATTTGAAAAAAAAAGAAAAAAGAATCAAAATACAAGTACAAGAACAAAACAACAAATTCACCGGAATTTGCCGTAATTAAGGTTGAGAGTTGTTTTTCGGTGAAAAAAAAAAACCCTTGATTTTTTTAATTTACCTCCTCCCTTTATACAAACAAGGGTAAAAAGAGAAGAAAACTCTCTCAACTGCCGTACAAGTTACAACGACCGTAATAAAAGATTTTTAACTTAATTTCCTCCCAAAAAAAAAACAAAAAACACTGGCCTTAATTTACTCCGGTTCCTTTTTCTCATTTTCCTTTTACGCCTACAAAACACACATTTTTGTGCCGTTACCGTTATGGTTACCGTTTACTATTCACCGTCAGTCTAACACTCTCACTCCCCGTTTAACTGTCCGCTACGACGTTATCTTCACCACCTCCCTCTGCGTCATTTAAATCCACGTCAACCTCACCGTTACCTTCTTCGTCCAGCCACCGCTCAGCCGGAGCACAATCAGCCTTATGCCGTAACTTCCAATCAAGCGCTTGACAGGCGCGTGAGCAGTAGTTTACCGCTCCACAAACCGAACATCGACGAAACTCGTGTCTTCTAGTCTCCGGTCTCCCGCATCCCACGTGCGAACACAGCCTTAATCCCGGACCCGGCGTCCCGCCCCGAGCCGCGAACCACTCGGCTAAAAATCGGCTCGCGGGATGCGCCTCTGGAGCCGGTACATTGCAACCGAAATCACTGAGTAACGGACATCCCATCCCAGTCACATTACCGTTATTGTTGGGATTTTGATTTCGAGGGTGAGGAACTGGGTGAGGTTGCGAGAGTGAATTCCACGTGAGCCAAGAGCGCGTGGAGATTCCTTGACAAGCTGCCGACGAAAGCACCGCAGCTAGCTCGCGAGCGTTGGCCTGGACGAGGAACCGGCGCCCCTCGGCGATGTTTTGGCGCACACCGTAGCCGTCCTGGAGACAGTGACCTAGCTCACGCAGCGCGTCGATATGGCCAAGGAAAGCGGCCCGCGCGCACAAAGCCACGCCAGCTCTCAAATCCTTGTCGTTTTTAGAACCGCCGCTTCCGTTGAACTGAATAACAGCCAGCGAGTAAAGTGCCTGCGCGTGTGAGCTAATCGCGGCCTTGGCCATGAGCGACGCCCCGCTTCCTCGGCTTTGCAAACAGTAGAATCGAATCTGCGAAAATCAAAAATCAATTATGAGCTATGAAAAACCTTGCAAGCATAATTCATTCGAAGAATGTCCATAACTTGAGAACTAAACATGGAATTTTCAACATGAAAAGAAGAAAAAGAAAAGCTATGAAAGAATAAAACTTTGTTACCATGCCAAGAGTGTAGCACGCTTCAACATTTCCGGCATCGGCACAGAGTTTCAAGAACCCGTGAGCTGACTCCGACCAGTTGTTGGCTTTAACGGCAAATGTTTTCTTAGAAGCTTTAGACAGTACTAAGGAATTCAAAGCTAAGCCATTCATTCTTTTGCATCTGCGTTTGTTTCATCCAAATCAATATACAACGTCAGTTGTGTATTTTGTGGAAAGTGTGACAAAAGGGGAAAGAAATACAAGAATAAGTAAGTATACGTTATCAAAACGTTGACGAAATCAGACGGCCAACGAGCGGTAGAGCTAAGCTTGCAGAGAATGGAAACGACAAGATCATCCGGCAAAGCATCAAACAAATCGGATTTTCCGGCAACGTCCGGCGAGAACCTTGCTTTTTTCCGGTAACTCGTCTTAGAATCACCGGAGGAGAAATCTCTTCTCTTCTTATCATTGACTGCCACTACTCTCTGGCCTAAGCAGACGTCAGCTACTCTCGGGTAACAAAGCCCTCTCTTGGTTCTCATTTTTCTATTCTCTATCTCTATCTCTATCTCTAATAAATATTCTCTCCTCTCCTCTCTTCTCTTCTCTTCTCTTCTCTTATCTTGGCCTGGCTATATAGCCTCCTTTATGAGAGAAGAAGAAGCTTTTGTTTATGTATGTGTATGTATGTTGTTTTCTTTGCCTCGCCGTTTAAAGATAAAAAGAGAGAAAGCAAAGCGAGAGCTTAATACAAAAGAGGGAAGACACAAGCGCCTTAAAAGAGAGCAACAACAACAACGACAGAACCGAATCATAAATAAAATCAATTAAATTTAAATTAAATTAAATAGCACCCCTGCCCCCGGGCCTGGACAAAAGAAAGTTAAAATATTAAAAAGAGAGAGAGAGAGAGAGAGAGGGAGAAAGTATAATTACGTTCTTAACCCTTTACTCGTCCGTCCTACGGTCAAACGGCGCTGACCCATATGCTTCCGGTCGTCGGTTTTGCCTTTTTAATTTCTTTCTTTTATTTGTGCGTACTGACAGGCGAAAGCAAACTCCTCCTCTCTTGTGTGCGAGCTTCTAAGCACTGTCTTTTTCTTTTTTCCAAGTTTTAATTTTTTTTTAAAAATAAAAGTAAAGAGATGAAGAGGCAGAGATAAAAAGGCTATGCTATCAGCAAATGCAAATTTCATCTCTTTTTATTTAATGCTTGTTGGGTACAGGTGGGACTTGTGCCTTTCTCTCTCTAAAAATGTTTGGGTTTGTTTTGAAAAGCGGTTAAATTTGTTGCGAGTAAAAACGACTAACTGTGATTTATTTTTTCACCCTGAGATAAATTCAAACATTTTGTTCGTTACTATTTACTAACTCAGGCGCGTGACTACACGCTTCTTTGATTCAGTCATAACTGTTTCTAATTGACCGAATTTGTTAATTTGCACCTGTATTTACATTTATTTGGAAAGTGTAGGACACGCGTCTGGGGGGTGAGACTGGAGTAAAGGCAGTGTTGCTAACAAACTCAGGTAGCGAATTCTGGGCTCTCGTAAATGACCTTAACCAAATGGGGTCAAATGCGTGAATCAGCACTAACAAAGGTTCAGTTACTCTTTGTTGTTTTTACTCGCCTATTTATTGTCATTTGTCTTTCCATTTTTTTGTCCTTGCTTTCCCAACAAACAAAATCTGACAGAATCCTAAAATTCAACCAAGCGTTTCATTCAACTCAATGTTTCGTAATTTTATGTCTATTTTTTCAAAAAACTTATGTGCATTTTTTGTTATACAATTACCAATTCCTACCCCTTTTTTTTTGTTCTTAATTTTTGGGACAGTTTTGTGTATTAGAACATTATGCTGCTAATAAATGTTACCATTTCTCAAACTATTCAGTTGTATGTTTTAGAAGGACATACATGAGATAGTTTAACAAGTACTATACCAATAGGTTTTTGGCCTATTGGAAGTGCCCTTACACTAAGAATTTGTGAGAGCATAGGTTTAACTTTTCATAATAAATGAGTGAAGAAAATGTAAAAGATTAATGTATACGATACACCCCTCGAATATTAAAAGCAATGTACATAAGTATCAATGTACATGAGATTGCAGTTGTATCGTATAAAATTACTGTCTAATAGATCAATTTTACATAATTGAGACTTCAATTGAGATTTATATGTTGGGGTACCTAATATTATTCTAGTTGTATATTAGAAACAATATATACGAGTATCAATGTATACGGCTCCAAGTTGTATAATCTAATTGTAAATATCATCTCAAGTATTAAAGAAGATTTAAAAATAATGAACATGAGGTCCTATCCGTATAATCTAATTGTAAATACTATTTTGAATATTAGAGAGAATTTAAAAAATAATATACATAGGGTCACAAATGTATAATCTAATTCTAAATAGAGTTTCACTTGATAATTGGGATTTTATACAAGGTCAAGGTGTTTTTTTTTAAATTATATGAGACTAATGTTTAAATTACAACTCATATTATATGAGATGTTATTACTTATATATTTACAATCAGACTCAAGATATTTACTCTACTCTCATTTCGAGAGGGAGAAAACAGTTTTCACTAAATTATTTTCTAAAATTAAAAATAAATTTTAACTTCCATAATATTTTTGTAGAGACTCAAATCGCTATTCTTACAATTGTAATAACAACGGCTCTAGCACCCGACCAAACGCCGGGTGGCTACAAGGTCAAGTTGTTACTTGTTGAAAATATGGTGTTTTAAAATAGAAAGAAATCAAAGTAATTCCTACGGGAGAAGTAAAGCGATGTATTTGCCAGATTTTATTTCCCAGTCTTTCAACTATAATGTAAAATGTTTGACATATAACTATTGAAATAATTAGAACTTAACATGACAAATAAAATAAAGAAGAATAAAATATGACTTTCTCTTCCTAGTTTCTACTTTTCCTCCCGCGAGTCTTTGAAGTCTTGACATTTCTTTGTCATTGATGATATTTAATATAACATAACCTTGAAATACGTGTTCTCAAAAAGCTTTCCATACGATAATCGTGATAAATGGATAAAATTATAATTATATCAATATATAAAAATATTTAAATAATTGTATTTTGGGAGAGCCTAAGGTACATTCAATGTACCTTACACTCAACCATGAGAACCACACAAGTTGTGGGACCATACAACTTGTGTGGTTCTCATAGTTGAATGTAAGGTACATCAAATGTACCTTAGCATTTACCTTATATTTTACGTATAACATTAACATATCAAACCCTCTTTATTTAGGTTGTTACTTGAATTTAAATTTTGAAAAAATAGGGGGTTACAACTTAAAATTTTAATTTAAAATTTATTCCCTCTTCTATGTCTTATAAATAAATAAAAAAAATCTATCGAGATTCTATTTACATAAATTTGATATAAAATAGTTGAAAAATATTTCTTCACATACACATGAATGTACATTAATAATTACAGAAATTTTTATGTCAAATTATTAAAAAATAAAATTATTTTTTCATAAAAATATTCTTATTTTATTAAAATGAAATATTAATAAAATAATTTATATTAAAATTTATTTTTTAATATTTTGTTAATGTCATTATTTTATTAAAATATAAATGTACTTATTATATTTATATATGTATATTTACATATGACTTTATGGTCAACGGCGCAGATGTACTTGGAAAGACTTGATACATTCAACTGCGGGCAGCATGCCTACACTGTAAGTCTGCAAGCTACCGTAGAGCTACATTCTCAGATCTCATAGCAAATTTTCTGAAACGCAATCTTAATTATTTGGAACAAAGTAAAATCAATCACTATTGGTGGGGCTCCCGCTGTTACCATTTTCCAGTCTAGTGTGGATTTCACTGGCCCCCACAACTATGGGGCGTTTTTCAACGGCAAAAGGGTTCTGTTTCTCTAGTTGCCAACATATTCACTGATGGATGGGCTGTAGGGTAGGGCCTACATATCTGACGGCTCAGATCGATCATGACTCATGATCATTCAATATTTGATTCATAAATGAGAAATCCAATACAACCACACACTTCAAAAAAGAGAGGGGGAAAAAATAGATGACAAGATGAAACCTCCGGAAATGGAAGTTGTTAGCTTTAATTTGGAGTTAATGATGCAACGAGATCACTAATTGGAAACTAAATCAAAGTTTCTAGTGAGTAGAATTGTGTGTGATTTTGGTGGAGCGGTTGAGATCGAAGTTACAGGATACATTGCAATTACAATTACATGTGGTATCTAGGAATTTCAGAGGAAGTTTTAATTGTAAGCTCTATAGTTCATTGTATTAACCAAATCCTAGGCCTACCTGGGATTGTTCCATTTGGTGGATAAAGGAAAAATAATAATAAAGCAATAGTTTTAAAAGAAAATAAATAACATTTTAATCCTTCCTGCAATTTGATGCACCGAAAAATTTTTATCTGTTGATTTTTTACTTCTATTATAAAAAACTAAACCATCTAAATTATCCACTAAAATACTTAGATAGAATAACCGTCGTGCTTTATTTTGGTACAATTGTTGAATGTTAAGTTGAACAAAAAAATCTTCTAAATTGATATAAATTTAATGATCTAATTGGAAACGTGATCATATTCATTATTTCGTAAATACAAATAATTTTCACCTTATGTGTGTGTACATAAATGGAATTTTAAGTCGACGACGCCTATTTTGAGAGTTATGATGCAAACCACATAATCGATTGAACATTGGTAAATTGTCGAGTGCTGATAATGTCATCTCAAATCATAGCTTGTGCTTGTTTGGTACAACTCATCTAATGGCTATAAGTGCTTATTTAATTGCATAAGTTCTTACTATAATTTTTATTGTTGTTTGATTTTTTTTTTTTGTAGAACTTTTAGAATTTAAAAAAATTATTTTATCTCTACTAGCAAAAGCTCAAATTTTGGGTTTTTAAGAATAGAGATTAAATTTTTTTTAAATATTAAAATATCATCTATTTATTTAACAATCTTTTTTTATTTTTTATAACGTAACTTAAAAAACCTTGCATATTAAAATAATTTCATATATTTTTAATAAAAGTTATTATTGACAATCAAATAACTAAATTTTTTAAAATAAAAATTCTATTTATAAAAATTATATTATTAAAAACTCTATTTAAATAAATTGTACTTAAAAAATTGTACCAACCTGGAGTCTAGCAACTCCGTTATCAAAGCCTAACATAGTAACGCACGTCATTTGAGAGTTATAAAGGAGATGCTCCAATTTATACGGTACTCTCTCATCGCATGGCTTCTTTTACTTATTGGAACAAAATCATGGACTCATCGTCCTGTGACGCACTTCTCACAAATTTGAATTATAATGCTCACATTGCAAGTCAAAAAAAAGGGTCCGTCTTGTCAAATAATATTTTGACCACATCATGATTAACTCCCTAAACTCAAGATCAACGGACAATAATCACTGCTTGAAAAAATAACAAATATATCTCAGGAATTGTGATGGCTCAAGCAACGTGGAAACCAAAAACGTCGGCCAGGTTGTGACATCGCCGTCAGATTAAACTATTGCCGTCATATCATATCCATTGACGTGGGATGGGCAGCCGGGTGATTTTATCGCAGACGTTAATCGAAAGGGCTTCGAGGATAAGTTATCGGGAGGCATGGGTGACGTGGATAGCAAGAAGTGATGTCGACCACTCATGTCATGTAAAGGGGGGCCCAGGTGTCCCCCTTCTTATTACGAAGGGAGCTGCGCCTCCCTTTCTTCTACAACAAGAGGAGAAATTGACTTTAGTGTGCTGCTGCTCATGCCATGTAAAGAAAAGATGGGACCCAGCTTTCTGGCGTGGGGCCATGGTTTTTGATGCAAAGGGCATGCAAAATGCAAATGGCTGGCTGATGGGTGATGGCCCCCGCAATCAACGTAGCCGATTTTGCTCGTAATTTTTTATTTTTGAATCCCATAATTCAAAAATCACATTGCGTGCTGCTCTTACTTGTGAGTGTGGTAACTGCGTTGGCTGGCTGGCAACGAGATAAAGGTGAAACACATTACCCAGGCTGTGCTACTTGTCTATCTCTACTCTCTTCTAAGCCTTTCATCCCCTCCAGATTCTTCTAATCAATTAGTCAAACACTTGGCCGGCATCCACTTTTGTCGTCCTTCACTGTTGTGTCCGCTGTCTAATCGCAGTTCCATTATATGACTTGTTCTGCACACTATCCTTGTAAAGTACTTATTAAGGGGACTCGGACTAAATGCTGGAGGGTTACCAGTCCACGGATCATGTAATAGCCTGTGTGACCAAATTGACCAAATTTTCTGTCCTAGAATCAAATTTATTTACTCTCGACCTTTTTGGTGTCGGATGCATTTAGCATTTACCAGCCACAATTAGAATCTCACATTTCACAATAGCAATGGAAAGTGCACAACATCTCAATCCTCAATATTCACATTATTTGCCTATCAAAAGAATTTTAGATAAATATTACTAAACATCAGTTCATCATCAGAGATTCATGTATAATTCATAAGTAGGGTTGGCCAGTGCTACAATGTTGACCCTCTAATTTAATGAAATTAAGGGGAAAAAGAGCTTACCGTCAGATTGGTAATACTGTAATTTTTAAAATAATCATTGTTAGTTGTACTATTAAAATAATAACGGTGAAGAAAATTAGCTAAAAAAATTATTTCTAAAAGTATTGTGAGTTTTAAAAATAATCATACGTGTTTAATAAATTTTACTGTTAAATTACTTTAAGAATATAAATAACTAAATTAAACATAATTTTAAATAAATCTTATATATATTTATAAACATGAATGCGAAATATTTTTTATTGTGTATATATAATAATTGATAACTAAAATAAAGATTTTACACTATTAATTTTATTTTTATTTTGTTATCTTAATATAATTGGTGATAACAATAATCTATTTAAAGTTAATGATTTTATTTGCTAATTAATAAGAATAATTTATAATTTTTATAATATATATAAAATTATACTAAGAATAAAACTAATTCTCAAAATTACATTTGGAAAGCTACTCTTTTCCTTTTTAAAAAAATTTATTAAAGAGTTGAGTGATTTTGCTAAAAATAATTTTTAAAAAATTTGGTCAACATAAAATTAGCTTTAAATTTTTCAAAATTACTTTTAAATTTTACAAAAATAATTCCAAATGAATCCTTAGTCTGGATTATATTTGCCTTTGTGTTGCAACTCTATTAAATAATAACAACTTAAAGATACCTCATATAATTGATTTGGGAAAAAAAAGTACTTATAGCTAAGCCATCATTATAGTCCTTGTAATGCACAAGTAGAGGACAAATAAATAGACAGCTGTATCATGTAGAGAAATCTAAATAAACTATAGCCGGTAAATAGAAGCAAAATATGATTTGACATGAAATAATATAGTTTAGTTACTGATTAAGCCATATATAATATATATATTTTTTATGAAGTTGACTAAAGTTTGTGACTGATAAGTATGCATGGCTCTGGTATTTAACTTTATTGGCAAGTTCCTTAACTTGAAAGTAGGGGAGTTGGGGATTTTTCCTCCTTTTTTTATTTTTATTTTTTTGTATTTATCAAGGAGTCAAAGACGTACGAAAGATATGCACCTGTTTTTTTCTTCAACCTTCTTATTTTAATATAATTAATTAATTAAATCTCTAAAGAAGATCTATCTTGATTGCGTTTTAGTTTCATGTCTCTTCGATGGGATGGGTTTTGGTCACATACGGTTCCATTATTGATTCATTTTCCAATTATTTTGTCCTTGATCTCTTACTTTGATACCCCTGTCCTTTCATTTTTTAGCAATGTTAAGTTGTTAACCAACCTAATTAACCAAATTCAGATTCAAAGCACATACCGTGTTACTGGGACGATATAATTTTGTCATATTTAGCCAATCGGATAGCTGTAACTGTGCTTATTTTCTTGATTTTGTTTATTAATTTTGTATTTTCAGTTATGTGATAATTGAGTTCTAGTATCATTTTCTGAGTTTCATTAATTATTATTTTTACATGAGCAATCTTTAATTCTTATCTTAACATTCATGTAATAGGTTTATTACTGCATTTGTTATTTGTTGGGGCCAGCTTGGAATTGTTGTGGTAAACATTAGTAAATTTTTTATATCACGCAAAAAAAGATAATTTAAAACTTATTTGGGATAACTTTTGAGAGGCTTAAAAGTAATTTTAGTGTTTAATTAAAAAAATTAAAATCAATTTTATCAAAATCAGCCCCTTCAACAGCTGATCTTAAAAATAAGAAAAGAATATCTTTTAAATTCTAATTTTAAAAATCAATTTTATCCTTTAATACAATTCCATAAATATTCTTAAAATTATTGTCTAAATCCAAAATTATCTCCATTCAAATTGGAAACAAAATCAATATACTTTAATACATTTTCTATTATAATTTATCAATATAAATTTATTAATATCAATTTTTTGATCGAATTGTTATTAAATTTATTTCACTATATTATAAATTTAATTATCAATTGTTTCAAGATAAAAATAAAAAATAAAATCAATATATTATAAATTTTATTTTTAGTAAAAATTATTATAGTATACAATTAAAATATTATATATATGTATAAGTAAATTTTATCGCATTTTAGTCATTTCTTTTCTTTCAGCAATTTAAAAATAAAATTTATTAAATGTCTATAACTGCTTTCAAAACTCACAGTACTTTTGAAAATAAAATTTACCAAATACTTAATTGATTTTCTTCACAACTGATTATCTCTGTAATATAGGCATACATATAACAACAATTATTTTAAAAGTTACAGTATTACCAAATTAGCCCTTAGTTTATGCCCTACTCTCATCTTGTGTTCTTGATAGGACACAATAGAATGTGCATAATAGTTTACTATAGTTACACATAAAATTAATCAAGAAAAAAATGTCAAAAAAGAATATTTGACACTATCAGCATAAATTTTATGATGTAAGGATGTTTTGAATTAATTTAAAAAATACGAGGATTATATGTATGTATGTATAAAGCTTAATTCAGCTCTTATACTTGAAAGATTTAAAATGAAATAAGAATTTCACTTATATGATGTATTATCATTCATAACATTATATTGAGACACTTAGGGTCAGTTTGGAATTGCGGAGGCTAATGAAATAAGCTGCTTATATTGTGCAAATGAAATAACCTGCTGATTAAAAAAATAGCTTAGTGTTTGGTAAACTGTGCTGTTGCGGTTGCTGTAAGTTTGAAAAGTATAGTATATGCGTTTGTTAAATCTTATTACGAAAGTGCGGTTATATTATATAATGACCAAAATGGACATACTTTTTAATTATTTTTTATTTTATGTTTAACAAATTATTTAGACTTTTTTTCTTAAATATGTAAAATTAATTAAAAAACTCAATTAAAAAAAATCTAAAAGAACTTCATAATTTATTACATAAAATATGATAAAAAGTAATATGTATTACATTCACAATAAATTTTTTGCAATAAAAATTGTGGCAATAATATGATATCTAATGATTAATATATTAGGATTTATGGATAAGTACGAAATAATTGTCTTTTTATCAAAACACTAAGATTATAATAGGTAATTTAAAAAGACGTAGTACCTTATTGAATAAGCTGCTTATGAAAAGCAATCCTCTACCTGCTTTTAAAAGCTGCTAACGAAATAGAGAAAATTATGAAATAAACTGTTTTTACAAAATTTACCAAACATTATTTTTATAAAAAAATTATAAAGTAAGCAGCTTATTGAGTTTTAAACTTAATCCCAAATGGGACCTCATAGTGCGTTTGATATAGAATTTAAAAATGCTTTTGATTTTTTGAAATTAAAGAATACCGGGATATTAAAATACACATTTGGCAAATTTTGATTTTTTTGTATCCGAAAAAAGTTTTCGGATACAACTCTAAAACCTAGTGTAAAAATTAAAAACAAAATACATGGTGAATTTTTTTTTTTTTGGGTATTTTAAATTTTTGGTATTTTGAAATATCAAAAAAAATTAAAATACGGTTTTCTTCTTAACTTAAAATTTTTTTAACTTTTAAAATTTTTAATCTCTTTACAACGTTCACATCATCTTATGATTTCCTTTTTTTTTTTAACATAACATATTTTTCACTGTTAATAAATTCCCAAGTTTAGTTGTATCTCAAAAGTTGTTAAGGTATGATTGAACGAAGAGACTCTAGTTTAACCTTTCTACATTATGTATTATTATCATTATTTTTTAAAATAAAAAAAAAATCTCTGGGGCTTTTTTGAACGCCATGCTTGCAGCATAAACGTATTGGCGAAAGATGATATCTAGTTGAAGTTTTGTCAAAATACAAAGATTTTTGTATTCTATTCAAATTTTTTAAAGCAGTTTTCAAATGACAAATCAAATGCAACCTTAACTTTGATTAAAATTTTAAATACGTTTAAGACTCTTCAATTATAAAAAGATAAGCAAATGCTATAAAATTTATATATTCTTCAATCAAGGAGCTCAATCACGTAAGATCCTTGTGGGACGCATGTCGTATTCTGATAAGTTGATAATCTTGTGATTGGTGCCATCTGAAAATGAGCCGATCGTCCAAAGCCAAAGGCTATAAGATCGACGACGTTGATGATAGATATGAAATGGGACGTTTAAGGTTACTAGTTCTATGCATTGTGTGTTGTTTTGATGATGATGCGTGGACTTTTCCGGTGAGCTTCCTTTTTAGCTAGCATATGAGATTTTTAATAGAGATTTGGATTAGGCATTTCACCAACTGATGACACGTGGTGGGATAGCGCTGTTTCGTCATCGAAGGTAATTGGATTTGGAAGCAAAGGTGGAGAGCTGCGTTAAGTGGCCTCGTCTTGTGGTTCCTTTTCCTCATTCTGGATAAAGAGGAAATGAATCTTTTTTTTTTCTTCTTTTTACTTTCTTTTCCTTTATAACGAAAGGTCAATCTGCATTTTTTTTTAATTAAATTTGGATTTGTCTTGCGATTTTCTTTTGTCTTATGATAAGAAAAGTGTTATCCATTAAGCGAATCACAATTTGAGTTGTAGGTGATATATATGTTCTTATCCAATAACGAGTAAAGAGATAAAAAAAAAAAAAGTATTAGATATGGTTTCCAAAAGACAAATATGATAATTGAAAATTATGAATTCTGAGATTTCAAAATAACGAACATTGAAAATTATGGATTCTAAAAAATTTAATAGGTTCAAAATACATTACGTTTAAGCATCTAACATGATGCCTTTGTCCAAATTTAAAATGGTATCTTAATTTGTAAAAGATTTTTTGATCATTGAGAAATCTAATTCCTATAATAACAAGCAATGATGTGAAGGTTAAGAAGTGGATCAGGATTTTATATTGATCTCAAATTAAGTAAAATTTAAGTCTATAATTGGCATTATCGAATAAGAATGTATATGTAAATAATTAAATTTAAATCTTATGTTATTATAAGTATCCAAAAGTATAATCATTCTCAGATGCATAAGTTATTATTATTATTTTTTTAATACAGACACGTTCTTAAATCGTGTAGTTTAAGAAAATTAAAAATTATTTCTCTTAAACTCTATAATTTAAAAGCATGACGATATAAAAATGACAAAAAAAAAAAACAGTCGCACTAGAGAATGACTTTCTAAGAGTTTATATAGAATTAACTTTAAAAAATGTTAAATAAGTGACTGTCCATTAAAATTTAAACCACACATTAAACATGTACAAGGGGCAAAAGCAAGACTAAACCACGTCAAATGGTAGCTTTGTCTCTCGGTATGATTAGCTTAATGACGTTAAAAAATGGTAAAGACTAAAGATTAAGGGCAAGCACAGTAACTAAATCACACTTCACGCTATCTAATTAAATCACAAACCCACTGTTTCCCCAACATTAATTAATCCGCTGATTTCGTTTCACTCTTGCCTGGTGCTTAATCTTAAAGTAATCTCAAGATTCAAAAGCATTTTAAATTTGCCCTTTCGAAATCCTCAGAAATAGAATTTTCAATTAAAACAAATTTTGTAAGATTGGACATAAATGGAGAATAATTATACGATGGGGTAGATGATGGGCCATGCTTAATGTTGGAATTTTTTTTTTTTTTTCACATGCATATTGATTTTTTCCTTTCTAGTTTATTTTATTTTTCATTTTACGTATGCTTTAGGATGTGGTTAAATAGATGCGAGTGATAAGGTGGGCTCCGAACGAAGGGAGCAAAGCGTTTCTGCCAAATTTGGACAGAATCAGTTTAGCAAGCTGTTACGCGGGGCCCACTTCTGTTAGGACGTTTAGAGACAGGTGAGTTGTTCCCTCCGAGTGGTGCACGGCTCTTTCATGGACGAAACACGTGGCATAATATTCGTCGCTGCTTTAAGCTCCCCATTCCACGTAAGACAGAAACACGTAGCCGCCTGACATGAGGTGTTGCAATATAATTGGCAGTCAGCAAATTAGACGCCCAAAAAGAAAAAAAAATCACCGTTGCCCTGTATAGTTGGCTCTTTTACATGCTCGAGGTGCCCCCCCGTTCTTTCTTTCACATGCAGCGCATGTCCCGTTACGTTTTAGCTTTACGTCAAAATATGTTTTATGCAAATTTCTACTTTACTTGCGTCAGATAAAGATTCTAAATGCAGTTTAACAAATTTTTAATTAGCACAATATAAAACTAGGAATAGTATATGAGATCCTTTAGCTTGAGACGACTCAGATGAATTCAAAATACATATTAAAAAGGAAAGTGCATGAAAATTATTGGGGGTTTGTTATTCACAATCGATTCCTACATAAATTCTTACCTTATTACCGGCCAAATATTGTTCCATCTGTGACCCACTGTACGTTTTTAAGGCAGGTGTTAGGTGCTAACTCGGCAGGCAAATGTTTGGTTGTGGTACCGGCATGTAAAATTCAAGCTTATTAATTTTCCATGAAAAGAGATTTGAAAAACATTGAGCAGAAAGCAAGCTGCATGCAACCATAATATTTAATTAAAAAAAATATATCCCGAGTGCTTCGGAGTAAAATGGAATGTTTAAATAAATTAGTTGAACTCAGAATAAAAAAAACAGAAGCATGTGAGGTGTGTGTGTGTGTGTGTATATATATATCTTTTCGAAGAAAAAAAAAAAAAGAAAAGATGGGAAGTATCGGTTGGGCAACAAGAACAAGTCATTGGACTTGTTAACGTAGAATTATATCAATCTAATTCCTCATTCTCTACGTTGGGATTTGAAAGGATTGAATGAGTTAACCAACCAAATAAATTGAAGTGAATATCTTATTTTATAAGTTGTAAGCAAGCAATAGATTTAGCCGCTGACTAAACAGAGAATTTGAAGTAGACAATGCAGAGGATCTTGCTTAACGCATTTGCCATTGATTAGGGTCCCCTTCTGACCGATGTGGGTATGGGCTGCATGCGTACGCACATGATGCTATGCATCCCATACGGTTGAGTAAGGCTCAAGCCAAATTTCGCCTGTGTCGCCTGTGTCGCCTGTGCGGTTCCACTTGTTTAATTAAATTGATTACCTTAACTCGTACAAACAGTCAAATCACGTTCATTTGCTGAAATGACGAATTTGACCCAAACCAAGTTGAACTTCGATACGGACTCAACACGTGATCCGTTCGATTGCACGTGACTGGGTTCTCAAAAAGTAAAAAATGGCAGAAGTTTGACTGGCCTCTCCTTTATTACATCATGTGAATCTTGCCTTCCTTTACATACTTTCAGCTCAACACGCCACCACACTTTTGTCTTTGCAGTTGCATATCTTTTCATGTTGTCTCTGCCATTGTGACTATTCATGGCAGTATGAGAAATTCTGAATTGAAATTAGACTAAAGATGATTCTTCAAATGACAGAAACATCCTCTAAAGAACTGCAGTTACCGCAAGTCATGTTAGGGTTTTTATGGAACTTTCACTTGACTGCTTGGCCGTGCAAGCAAAAATTAGGTTGCTTTTTGCTACCCGGCACTGGGACAAGTTCAAGTAAATTGCCTTTACGTGGATGGTACGTGAACTTCAAGCTTCAACAAAAATAACCCAAAGCTATATGGGCCTATATAAGTATATATAAATATATGGTGTATATATTCTTAAGTAGCTTGCAATCACTCTCCCGTTATGGGGTCATGATCTTCTCTCCGTGATTCTCAGTAACCAATTGAATAACGCCAACTTGCATAGCGCAATTTGAAGCTTTATTAATTACCCTTCGTTTTTAAGAAATTAATTTGCAAGATAAGTGTCACATAAATTGTTTCTCTCGCTTCATATATGGAAAAAAAATGAAAAATATAATAATAAATTCCTATTTTGAAAGATCAAGATTGGGTGGAAGGGATAAGGTTTAAGATGTGGAGTGGGTGGAGTAAAAATCTCTTCATTTCTCACCTCAGGCTCTCATGGGTTCTAATAAAATAGAATCTAGTGGACTGTAGCAAAACACATAGACGTATATTCGATATAGAAATTTAAGTTGTAAAATAAAATAATAAACACGAATATCTACTCATAAATTTATAATAACAAATAGATCTTTCTGAGAATGAATTCAAGAAACAAAGGCTTCGATGGGTGACAAAATTAAGATCGTCAGATGTTGAGCATGGTAATTGTAATTAGTCAAAGTAGTCGGCTAGTTTAGGGATATAAACAAATTACAGGTTTTAGAATCACATGCCAAATGATCCTTATAAATTGATTTTGTCACAATATGCGACAAATTACAGGTTTTAGAATCACATGCTAAAAGATCCTTATAAATCGATTTTGTCACAATATGCGTGGTCGGTGACTACCTCTAACTAAAGTCTATCGACGGTTCAATGCGGCTAATCCAACACGTTTAAGTTCTTACTTTTAACTATATATAGATGTATGTATGTGTCAGTCAATGATTCCAAAAGGTATGACATGTCACTCCACTAACAGCTGTTGTCTCATAGTCATCCGTTGCATAAATTAGAGAATTAGAAGCGCTAAATCGTATGAGAGTTATGTTAACAGATGTTATAACGTCGGTTATAACGGGAGTAGATGAAAAGGCACCGGCGAATGTGTCGACGATGAAGGTAAAAATTATTTATTTAAAAGACTAGCGGTCGATTTGCATTTCGCAGTTCTAGGTAGCGTAAATTTGTGTCATTCTGAAACGTTAAAATTTGCTTGAGAATTAAATAAAATTAATAGGGATTTGTGAGAATTTAGCGTAACGAACCATAAACGGGATTAGGGTGAGGGAACTGAGGATGTTGCTTTACGCATTTGGCATCTAAATTGTGATTTGTATTTTATTTTGTTTGGTTTGGTTTGGTTTTTGGGGCCCTTTAACTGCATCGATCTTCGTGTAAAAAATCCCAGTGAGCGTGCACACGTACTGGCCCAATGCTTGAGTAATTCTCAAGCCATCCTAACATTCTCTGTCCATTTAATTTTTTATTTGTTACCTAAAAAGATAAAAAAAAAAAAAGTATTAATTAGGACCTTTTAATTTACTTTTTGTACAAGACTCGTGTTTTGTCAAAGTCAAAGACACAAAAGCCTGTTCAGGGCCTTGTGAGGCCATTTGCATTTTTCATCTACACTTGCGCTCAGAGCTTATCCTCTGAATATATATATTTTATTAACTTCAAGGTAATGGAATTTCATGTCCTTCAACTTGAGTTTACTTTCAATGAGTTCAAAATAAACCAATCAACATTTCAAAAATTTGTGAAGATAAAAATAGTTCTCTGTGTGTGTGTGTGTGTGTGTACACACCGAACCCCACGTTCCAAACTAGTTTTTGATCATCATATATTTAGTCGTATTAAATTTACTATTTTTTTAAAGAAGTAAAATACGGTGCAATGAGATGGAGATGGAGATGAAGCGATGATTAGCTTCTAGTAGCTTCTAATAGCTTCTAATTTCCAATAATGGGTAGTGTAGTTTAGAGGGGGTGAAGCTTTTATTGTTCAAACATCAAAGTTAAAGAGTACTTGTACATAAGATTGCTTAATGCCTGCTAGTTTTGGGACACTGATAACGTGCTTGGTAAGTGAAGTTAACTACAACACAAGCTACACTACTAGCGTGGGTTATTATGGTTCATTTTCTTCAAAACTAATGTCTTATTTAGTGTAACTTTTGAGCAACTCAGTCATAATTTCACTATCTTGGTTTGTGTTTATAAAAACAAAAAAAAACAAAAACAAAAAAAGGAAGGGAAGGGGGGGGGGGGGGGGGGAACAAGTCCAAGTACTAGTACTAAATCTTATATAATTTGCCATTACAGCCTTAGAATACTAATATTAAAGGAATAAAAATTCAGTGCTGAGCAAAGTTTTTGTTAAATACTAAATCAATAATTGTTAGCTAAAATAAATAAAAAAATAAATAATTTTAAAACAATTCTAATCATTAATTTAATATTCAGTTAAAACTTAATTTAACATTAAATCCTAATTCATATTAAAAATCCTTTAGAAAGTGATTTTATAAATAAAAAGAAAATAATTTATTTAGTATCACTTTTGATAAAAACAATGTGTTTTTCAATTGTCAGCTTCTTCTCTAAGAAGTACCTACCACTTCTCTTAAATGCATTTTTTATCTCAGAATATGTGCCTGTTCATTGAGGTCAAATACCTTTTTTTTTTTTAAGAAAGAGTCTCTTCGATTATGTGAAAGTATTTTAATTAAATATCAAGATGAATCGCGATACTCTTCTGATTCTTGCAGATCATGATTTTATCCAACCGTTGGATTCAGAGAAAAAATAATTATTGATTGAATTTAACGATTAAATTTAATCAAAGTGATACTTAGTATAATCGTGATCAAATTTTACCTTAGATATCAAATGTACCCCCGATTTAATTCTCAACATCTAAACTTACTTCAATGGAATATTTTAGTTTCCTGAATTCCATTAATATTTAATATGTACCATCATAACAAAAAAGAAAAAAATTTTTTTTACCGTTCTCCCAATCGAACCACACCAAGTGGCAGATAAAACATTAAAATAGTATAAATTCTCTATTCTATAATTCAGGCTTTAATATAAATTACTCAAACTCTAAAGCTACAAAATTGATTTTGACACAAACCCATTTTCAATGACCATTTGATGCTTGCATGAAACAAAGTACAACGCAGTAATGTACTGAATTTAATTAATTTGCACCTTGAAATCTCCTTCTTGATGTAACAGGTTCCAAAACTGAAATTAACTCATAGCAGAACCTGTCAAAAATCGCATCACTTTATTAAAATTGTAAAATTCGTGGAAGGTTTCTCCTTGAAAATGGCCTTTGTAGCATAAACCCATCGACACATCATATTAAGAAATTAAAGAATTGAAAGCACGGTAGCAATAAATTAATCAAAAAAGCACAACTTAACCTGGAAACATATGGCACGCTAGCACGTACTTATGAAAACTCTGGAAATTAATATAAAAATTAATTCAAGAAAAGGTGTGACAATTATGTTGTTGATTGATTAATATGTACAGCCACTGCGGCCTTTCTGCACAGCCTCAGCTCGTGCATGAATCTCGATAGAAATTGGTGTTCAAAAACGTCATCGTTGAGAGCTCCATTTTATCTAACTTCCCAAATTCCTGTCGTGGCATTTTCCAGTTGACATAGCCTTAATTTAAAACAAATGGTAACCTCTTTCCTTCTAAGAAAATTTCGAATGGGATGAGAAACTTCACTCGTTAAACACCAAATCAAGTCCACTGTTAACATTACTCGACTTCGAATGATCGATGGCACAAAGCGGATTCACGAATAGCGGAGCTACAACCAAAGGAATGAACCTACTAGCAATTAATCAACCATGCATTAACATAAAAAGCATCATTTTATTAATAATTGTAATGATAGCAATGATGATGATAATAATTATTATTAATAAGGTTGACTAGCTACGATGTAACGTACACAAAATGATGATGGATTGATGGTGTGTGGCCGTCCAAAAGACCGACATGTTAATATTCTCTGTAGAGAAATATCGAAAGGGTATCGGATTAGGTTTATTGGTTTAGCAAGCAATATGCATCATGCCATGTATTAAAAACAAAATCCTGATGCTTGGTCGGCATCTAATCGTCTTGAACGTCACCTAATGGCTAATGGGCATTAATCAATCAATCAGTCCAAGTTTTCTTGGAAAGTTTTTTTTTCTCCTAATTCGCCTTTCTTTTTTTTTTTTTTTACATCAAGTAAAAGATAGAAACCCTAATATCTGTTCGAGTGAGAGAAAAATTTTGAACCACCCATTTTGATTGTAGAGAGCTCGGATTACCCCACTTGAAAAAAAAGAAAAATAAAAAAATAAAATTGGCTATCGATGAGCATGTCTCAGCTTTAGGAAACTCAATCACGACTTGGTAAGAAAGTAACTGTGAGATAGAACCCCTTTAAAAAAGAACTAAAGGAGTATTTCACCAAGTAATTAACAAAGCAATGGCTGGTTGAGTTTAGGTGTAGTAATTAAACAAATTAATTAATTAAATTGGTGATATTGCTTACGATTCCATGATAAGTACATAATTCTAGTCAGATGGGCTGCATTATGCTGTATCGACTCGGGTAGTCGTCATGATTATAATCGAAAGCGAAGGATACAGCGATATAATTAACACTAGTAATTAACTTCTATATCATGACGTACATTCGATTATTCGAAACTTAATTGTCCTTGCCTTTCTGCATGTATTGTTTAAACTTTTGAGCTTTGACTTCATCTTCTTCTTAAAACTCCCGTCACCTCAAAGATATATAAGTATGTGATATGGGTTATTTTATAATTACAATTTATATAAATGATTTTAAGGATAAATGCTTATTTAGTCTTGATATTTTGACTTAAATATTCGTTTAATTATATTTTAAAAAATACTTCAAAATACTCATGTAGTTTAATATATTACATTCTTATCCTTACTTTTTTTTCTTTTTATAATTATACCTTTCCAACAATATTCTTAACATTATTTGATTTATCTACAAAATATTTAATTAGCAAATTAACTAAAAAATATCAGTGTGAAAGAACTAGTATTTTTTTATATTTCTACAACAAACTTGTTAATAATTAATTACAAATTAATTAATGTCAGCCAACTTAAAGCAGTCTCTATTATCCTTACAATAATCTTGATATTAATTATTTTTTACTAAATTAATTTTAAAAATGAAATGACATATAAAAGTTTGTGTAAATTTTTATGTCACTTTTAAAATTAATTTGATAAATTATTTTTTTTTGTTGATTAATATCCCCAATAATATTGTTACAAGACTATTATTGTAAAAAAAAAAAAGAAAAAAAGGAGGTATTTTTTTAAATGTATGAACCGAACGGATACTTAACTAAAAATCTATGAAGGAAAGGAGCATTTATCGCGATTTTAGGTAAACAAAATGTAAACAAGTTGTTCATTTCTGTTGAATACTACAAACATTTAATTATTACTTTTCTTTATTTGTCAATTTCAATCCTTTTTCACTATGACGAAACGTTTCTTCATACATCACATTGGTGGATAGAATCATGGAGTCAACCGAAGAAAATTCATATGATCATACATTTTTCAACTTTTAATTAGACGGGACACCATCGGCTGCTAGCTTCTTGTACAAGAAAGGGTGTTCAATGTTGATGTTTCTCTCTATGATTTGATTTTTATCGAAGGCTCCTAAAGTGTCCCAAATGTTTTGATAATTACATATCAAAACGGTAATGGACTAATGGTGGTCTCTATTGAAAAAATAAATAAATAAATGTGGCGATGGAGCTTTTTCATGTCACTGTTTGTTCAGAAAGATGTTGATATGTGAGAAAGAATTGCTATTCCAAGATTGCGTCTGTAAACATTGATGGTATCTTTAATCTATTGAAGTATTAGGGCTATTGACCCTACAAAGTTAGGTGACTGTGATGCCTCTAATTAGGGCTAGCTGCAACAATTTTGCCCATGTTCGCTGTCCCTCCAAAATGAAGATTAATTGATATGCCAACAATAATAGGCTAAATGCAGCAATTTTGCCCATTTTCACTGTCCCTCCAAGTTGAAGATTAATTTTTTATTTTTTATTTATAGTAAATTGAAGATTAATTGATATGCCAGCATTCCCAGTTTTAGGAGATTTAGCAATCTACTCATCATCTGCTAGATTTGCCACTAATGGGTGATGGCAATTTTACACATCAAATCAAAATGCTAAATTATGTGTAATAAACCTACCAGCATGTGGCGATATAATGAGTAGTACGAACCCTAAATTTATGAACAGCACAATAATACAAATTTGGGGCCAAGTAACATATGCAGAATCCGACACGATCATCTTACTTTTTGAGGTTCGGCAAAGTTGTTACAGTCATTATAACAACCCAAATGTTGCATAATTTAGTACTTTCAGAACTCAATATGCATAAAAGGAGCCTCACAGGACAATGATGCCAAGGACTGCGTCTTCGCTTCTTGACTCCGCAACTGAAGAAAATTTGAAAAAGGACCATAACGAGAAAAAGAAAATCGTTTGATGATGATGATTTGATTGAATTGAACCCACTTTCCTTTGTATTAGGTTTTTGAAAGTTATAATTTCGAATGCTGGCTTTGTGTGTGTGTGTGTGTGTGTTATAATTCTCGTGTAGACATAATTAGCAGGCTGTTTCTGTGATATAATTCTCGTAAGGCATAATTACAGTACTAATTAGCAAGCACATGCCAGCTGAATGAAAAAGTAGAACAGGGATCCGAGGCTTTCAAGTTTATCATCACTTGCAAATTAAAAAGATTGCCAAATCCTATTAACCATGCTCTGATTTTGTTGATAGACCTGAAACCTTCACTAATTACACCATGGATGCAAATGCTAACAACCATTAATTAATTTGTTCCCTTAGTTATCTAAACTTCGGCTTGATGCAGTGGTTAAAACAGATCCATTTGCAAAATGTGTAGCCAATTATTTGTGACAATCTTGCTGGTAATGCTTACCAAACTGGATCTTGCGGTCGGTCCTTTACCGCGTAGAGGAAACTGTAGATGATTATGTATCTAATAAAACTGAATATATAAATCTTGTTTTGCTTGCAACTGGAAAAACATAATTATGACCCTCTGAAATCATTTTCACCACCATTAGCAGGACATATGTGTATATACATATCATGAACTGTTTGCTACGAAACAAACATTATGTTTGAATATAAACCTCTTAAACTTGTATAATAAGGAATAAGAATCAAGCCCTGGATTCATTTGGGTTTCAAAATTTCAAGCTTCAACCAGTTTTACTATCCAATTTACAAAAATGGGAGAATGAGTATGATTTTTAAAAAATAGATATTCAAAGCTTTGGACTTGGTTACAAGAACACACGTGTTGGTTTTTTTTTTTTTTTTTCCTTGAGAATCTGCTAGGGCAAGTGGGTGGAATAAAGACATAAGAGTTTGTGTTAGTGGGCCTCTACTTTATCAACTTCAAAGTCATGCAAATGGGGGTTATGATTTTGCCTCACAAATCAAGATAAGAACTGAGTTGTGGCTTCCAGTTTGTTTTTTGTTTTTTTTGGTTTAATTTTTTTTCTTTTTTTCCCTTCTCTTTTACATTTTTCTTACCAAACAAAGAGCAGGGGTCCAAAGAAAAATTTAAATATATGAGAAACGATTCACATTTTCCATTTTATGAGAATCCAAATGAGAATGACCCTTTAAGATCTGTTTTCTTTCTCCCACAGAGAATACAATGATACAAGGAAGATTCATAAGTTTTAACTCAATTCAGCCCAGATAAACTCAATGGGCTGGGCTTCAGCCATATGCAATCCCCGGTACACAAGCCTGAGTTGCGTCGGTTGTAGGCTGCAGAAGTCATGTGGGCTCACGCAAATCCAGTTTGAAGAAAAGAAGAGTAGTGATATTTCACCCCTTTTTTTTTTTCATCAACCTATTTTTTAATTAACTCAATCAATTTATCAAATTACTCTTATTTGGATTAGAAAATAATGAAAAAATATTTTTTTTTCCATTCTTTCACTTCCTCTCTCTCATGGGGTTTGTTTGGTGTTAAAACAATGTAGTTCTTAAGCTACAGGTTTTGTGAGGATAAAAAAAACTATATAATTATCAAATAAAAGTATAATAACATATAGTAAAAATTATTTTTAATATTTAGTTTGAAAAAATAGTAAAAATATTATCGTTTTTCACAATATAATTGTAATATTAAATCAACTCAACTTCCAAACCATAACTCTTAGTGTTTACTAAATATTTTAGTACTGTAACTTTTAAATTACAAGAACTCATTCTCAATAATAGGCAGGGCCTCAATTTTTTGGATTGGTAATTTCTTAAGTAGAGGCAAAAGTGAATTGAAGTTGAAATTGTTTAAGAGAAAGGGGACTAATATCAAGTCTAAAAGCAAAACATTTTGGATTAGAGTGAGAATTCTGAGAAGTGAGAATTTTGGGATTGGGGGTGTGTAAGGGAAGTGGAAGTAGATTATTTACTTACATTGAAATGAGAGTATGGAGCCGGAATCATAATCCAATTTATGTGTTTATCTTAAATTGGGAGTAAATAGTTTCAAATTATAAATTTGCCCTTATTAAAAGAATTGTAGTTTTTAATTACGAAATTAACAAAAAATATATTTGAAAAAAAATATTTATTTTATTATTTTTGTAAATTAATAGTAGTTATTAATATTCTTAATTATGTAAATCATAATTTTTTATTAGTTTTAATTTTAATTATGTAAATTAAAAATATTGATAAGAGCAACATAAATAAGACATTGTTATTAATAATATAATACAAAATTAATATTTTCTCAAGACAAGCTATTTTTATTATGAAATATTAATATTAAATAAATATAATACTATTATTTTTAAGTAATTTCAAATTAGAATCAATGTGAACTATTATTTTTAACTAAATTTAATAATAATAATATATTTAAATAAATTTAATATTATTATTTTTAATATATGTAATTTATAAAATATATAATAATATTATTTAGATAAATATGATGTTATTTATTTTATTAAATATAATTAAATTAAATTAAATTAAAGAATGGTAAAAAAGAAAGAGGTGTCCCCTCATAAGAGTGGGAACCTCACTGTCTACTTAAAAAATTTGTGTGGTTCATAAAGTGGGATTCCCACTACTCACTTAAAATATATAAGTAATTATGAAAGTGAGAGAAATTTACGCTCCTCATTTCTACTCTAATAAGTAAAAATAACATTGAATAAGAGGAACAATTACTATTTTGTAATTGTCAAATTTTTTTATTTATTTGAAACTTTCCTCTCCAGAATTCATCTTACCAGGTCTCGAACCCTAGTGGTTAGGAATACTTAGGCTAAAAGAGCATTCATCCCTAAGGCCGAAGAGGGCCTAGAATCTTTCGCTGCTAACAGATTGGAATAAATATGCATTAAAAAAAAAAAAATCCAGGTCAATTTTATCTTTCTGTTGTAATATGCATGCCCATTTGAATAATAATCAATCACAACTCTACACACAAATCGACACAAATCGAATCTCAATCTAAATCAATTGGCCGCGAAATAACATAAATAAGAGTAATTGTATGTAATTAAAATATGTAACGGAGCTGGGTTAGCCACAGGATCCCTAGCCGATATTTTTTATGCATGGGGCATAATGAACTTACAATCTGAACCACCAACTCGAGATTAATCCAAGTAAGCGAGAAAATTCGAGGTAGAGGAGCATTATATCAGATTCTGCATGCCACATGGCAGCACATAAGCCAGTTAGAGATCCACTCTTCTATCCTTCAAGATAAGCCCCTGCATATGTTAACATTAACAAGTTTTTGTATCTTCTATTCACTTCCAACCGTATTCTATTATACACGCACGCAAACGCGAGACATAATTTTGCTGAAAGCCTGTGCCTGGTAATAAAAATGGCTTCCGTTTGTGCTTCCCCTGCTGTCGCAGCCATCTCACCCCCCAGGCAAGTTCTCTTCACACCCCCATTAATTAGTTTTCACATCGTTTAAGCGCGTGATTATTTAGTTAATTAAAGTAACATTGCAGTTCTCAGAAGAGTGGATCAGTTGTGGGAGCAACAAAGGCTTCTTTCCTTGGTGGGAAGAAGCTGAAATTGAGAAAATACGGAGCAACAGCGGGAACACGATCGGTTTCAGTGAGTGCGGCCGCAGCTGATCCTAACAGGCCTCTCTGGTTCCCAGGCAGCACTCCTCCTGAATGGCTCGATGGTAGCCTCCCCGGAGATTTCGGATTCGATCCTCTTGGTCTTGGTAAGATAAATGTAGAAGACTAATCGTACGTCTCAAGTACGTGCACATTGTTAATTGGTTTGTTATCCACAGGATCTGATCCTGAGACGCTGAGATGGAACGTGCAATCAGAACTTGTGCACTGCAGATGGGCAATGCTAGGAGCTGCAGGAATTTTCATTCCGGAATTGTTAACAAAACTTGGAATCCTCAACACTCCATCCTGGTACACAGCTGGGGAGCAAGAGTACTTCACAGACACCACCACTCTGTTCATTGTTGAGATGATATTCATAGGCTGGGCCGAGGGCAGACGGTGGGCCGACATTATAAAGCCAGGCTGTGTGAACACTGACCCGATCTTCCCCAACAACAAGCTCACCGGCACCGATGTTGGGTACCCGGGTGGGCTTTGGTTTGACCCGCTTGGCTGGGGATCCGGTTCACCCGAGAAGGTAAAGGAGCTGAGGACTAAGGAGATCAAGAATGGAAGATTGGCTATGTTGGCTGTGATGGGTGCTTGGTTCCAGCACATTTACACCGGCACCGGCCCCATCGACAATCTCATTGCTCACCTTGCTGATCCTGGTCATGCCACCGTTTTTGCTGTAAGTTAATTACAGCACCTAGCACTCTACTCATTGTATGTATGTAATTAAGTCTTAATTATATTTATTTACTAATTAGCGATGATGATTGGTGGTTAATTTGCTTCAGGCCTTCACCCCCAAGTGAGATGATGACGAGCAAAGTGAGAGATATTTGGGCCAAGAGGAAGCTTGAGATCAAAGGAATTGGTGTTTCTCTTAGGGAAAGGTTGTATGATTAGAACTTGTATTAATTGCCTCTAGCTATGTACAAAGACTTGTGTGATCACTTAGATGCCATGAATATAAAAAATAATCAGGTGGAAACGAAACTTGTCTATAAATTAAAATTAAATACACCATTAATTTTCCAATATAAAAAATCACACGAGAGACGACTAATTGGTGCGGGGTAAAAAAGTCTTTTCAAATTATGTTTAGTAAATCACTCTAGAATCGCAAGATCATCTTCAATTACAAGAATATAATTGGTTTGATCAATATTTATGGTTTGCCTTGTCTCGATGACATACATAAATAGAATTTGTCCCATTAATGGAGTTGTGAGATTTCTTTTTGAGAAAAACTAAAAAGGATGGTCGATTTTCGTTTGTCCTTGAAGAAACACTCCGTCTTGATGAACGATTAGCATGTCGATTAATTCGCTTTGATTAGTTCTTTTAACCCTTCAAACAAAATTTGCATTGGCAATAGATAGTACGTATTTTTAAGATGGATTCAGCAATACCTAATGATCTTTAAAGAACGAAAGATGATACATTTTATTCCCCGAAGCGATAGCATCGAAAATTGCACTATGAAATAAAAGAAAATTTCATTATAAGTTTTGCTAATTGTTGTACATACATCATTACTTAAACTAAGATGGCTCGTTCCTATCTATTGGATTGATTTTAAAAATCAGCGTTTCTTAAAAAAGGATGAGCGGAAATATATTTTCTTACACACAGAAATTCTTTACATAATAGCATAAGCATATGCTGTAAAGGTTATGTTATTGCCATTTGGGCGGATCTTATCTGGTTGTAAATGAGTCTTGCGCCCGCCCCGTGGTTACTCAACTTTTGAGTTATAAAGAGTGATGACTGTTGTTTAGTGTCAAAAGTTTCACATCGCCATCTAAACCTCTTTGAAAAAACTAATATCCTATTAACTAACATACCATTTGATATCAAACCTTGAACTTAATACAATATAGTCCAATATTTTAGTTCTAATACTGATGTTTTCACTGTCTACGGCAAGCCAAGTCGTCACGGCGGCGCTGCCAACGTTGAAAATAAATGCTGTAATTTCGTAAATATTTTAAAAAGCTCGTGGCTCGTGAGCTTTACAAGGGGTAAAAAGCTAAAATATGCGAGGCTTCCAAATGGATATGACAAAAAAGGACTAATCACCTCCTGAATCTTATTTATTTATTTATTTTTGGTTGGGTTTGTTCACGCAATTGTATTTAATAAACATTTTTATCACCTTTAACGGAGCCAACAACAAATAAAAATAAAAAAATCAAATTCAATGCTATCAATCGGATAAATATTTCGCTAACTTTCTCTTCTCATTACCTAATTTATCTGGTTGACTTGCCAATCTGACCAAGTAGCTGACCAGTTCAAATCAGTTGTGTGTTTTTCTTTGTTCTTTCCGTTTCTTTTCCGCTGTCTTTCCTTTCTGGAAGTGCTTCTTACGTGGGAGTTCACTAAATCAACTAATCGGCACCAGCTATTATGCATAAAATTCAAAGGTGGATTTGCACAAGTTAAAATATTTCACTCTACTAACTAAACGCAATTTGCCCACCAGCTAATGTGCATAAACTTAGAAGGGTGGCTATTGGCCAAGACTTAATAGTAATTAAAAGTATATCAAGTATGAACTAGACCAAAAGTACTTTATTTATTTATTTCATAATTTAAGCATTTTGTCTGCTGCTTTGGTAAGGATTTCAGAAGTACTTTTGCACACAATTGAGATCTATGGAATCATATTGTAGTTAAATTGACTGCTATAGTGCCGTGAAGGATGATTTCATTAATAAATAAATCCTAGGCTACCGATTTAAACAACATTAACAACAAGGGTAAATTAATTTCTGATCAAAAAATAAACTATTAAACTAAGGCTTTGTTTGGATTTAAGTCTTTAAACTATTGTGGCTTTGAAGCAAGGATTGTGAAATAGAAGCACCAAGTATCAAGTAAACGGCAATGGATGTTCGATAATCACCCCGCTTGAAGGGTAAATTAAACAAAGTAATAGACAAAATTTTCATCAAATAATAATGAAAATCAATTTTCCAAACATTTTAGCTGCTCCATACAAAGTGCGACTATCAAACACCCACCACCACCACCACCAAATATAGACACAATTGCAATACTGTTCTTTTCTGATAAGAAATAATGTGATAATAAAACAATTAAAATATTAAGGCAATTTTAAAAGAAACAAATTTAAATACAATGATTATAACTAGGTTCACATTCAAAATTAAATATCGAAATCACATCCGCAAATTCTAAGTTGTCGAAGCAACCGATTTGTGATTTGTGAAGCAGAAGCACCAAGCACAAAATTAAATGATAAATCTCTTCTCATTATATATACGAAGAGTATTGTCATTACAATTAACACCTACTGATCGCTTGTCTCTCTTCGAGTATCGGCACCGGATTTATAAATAATTACAATACTATGAATTTCGCAAAATAACAAATAAAATATATATATATATTAGAAAGAGAGTTTCCAGACTAAACGAAGACTATAGCAGAACCAGAAATAACGAACCAACTAAGACGGTCGGTTCGGCCGACGAACCGATACCTGAACGGGGAGGGGCCGACCGGTACCGGTTCCTCCACAGCTGCGACACGCCATGCGGCCCGAGCCGGCGCAGGTCCGGCATCCAACATCGCCGTCCGACCACCGCGTGCACATGCACGTGACCCGACCCGTTCCGTTGCAGCTGGGGCACCTGTCAAATGGGCCGGCCATGGGCTTCTGGTCCATGACGGATTTGACCAGAGCGGCACCGGCCAAGACGCTAAGTCCCGTGGCCACCTGAGTCAGCACGATTGGACCCATTTGGCTAACGAACCGACGAATCAATCAAACAGAGAAACGGGGATGGGTTCGGCGAGGACGGAGAGCAATATTGAAGAACTTTTCAGGGAGAATTTTAGAGAGGCGTGGCTTATATCTTGTGGGAATAGAGAAAGTGGTGACGGCTGTGTACACGTGGACGGGTGAGTTTTGGGTGGCTTGGAAGAAAATTAGTTGTAGGCTGCTCGGCCCCTTGTTGGCTTGTTGGTGGGGGTGGTGCGCGTTTTGGAGTTATGCGAAGATGTTTTGTTTGCATTTGCTTGCTTATTTTATTTTTGCTTTTACTCTTCTACTTCTTTTGATTTGACTTCTTGGGGTGGGATTTCTCTGGATTCTTGTTTGAATGCAATTTTATTTTATTTTTCCGCCCTTCTTCTTTGCGTGTCAACGGTTACAACATATCCATCTTGTTCGATGCTACTGATTGTTATGGTTAGTCTTCTTTTTTCTTTTTCTTTTTCTTTTTATCTAATTACAATTACAATACTACCGATTTTTTATAATTAGGGAGTTGTTGGGATTAATTAAAAAGTTCTTAGTTCTTATAAGAATTTAAGAAAAAAATTTTAATTTTATGTCTCAATCTTATATAAAATGGACGTACCAAAATTAATAGTAATCTATTCGATTGGATAATATGAATATTTCTCCCATACTATATTCTATCTATTTTTATTACTATAATGTATAAAGACATCAAAATGAATAGTAGATAAATCTAGAAGATGCGCTGTAGGGGATAATCTTTGTCCTTTCATTTAAAATAGATAAAAGTACATCACATGAAGTAGTTGTTGGGAAAATGTGCTCTTTAAAAGTATATGTGTTTATTTAATTGTAATAGATAATTTTTCTGATTAATAAAATAAATGAGGTATTTTATTTAAGTATCTAAATTGCATTAATATTTTGAGTAAAGTCCATTTGATCATATTATATGTATTTATGTGATCACCACGTGATTTACTGTAATATAAATACAAGTTATCTTATGATTAAATAAATTATGTTCATAGCTTAATAAATAAAGTTGGGACTTTATTTAGGTATGATCGTAATAAATTCATTGAATGGTTTGTCTTAATCATGTATGAATTTATTGATGTAATCTACATTACATCAACAGATCACATATGAGATTTAATTAACCTCAAAACGACCATTTTACTTATTAAATCTCATGGCATTGATTTTACTTTGTAATCTTAATCTTGAGTTAGTTATGATTTCATGATTGTAATTGTTATTCCATTTGAGTTACCAAATGGGCACGATGAGACTTGTGGTCAAGATTACCCTATATCTTGGTGGAGGCAATTATGAGTATTGGAGTTATAGATTAACAATATAGAATTTGTACGACACATCTCTTGATGAGTTTTCGACTGATCATGTAATTCTCTCGGTAGAATGTGTCAACATATTTAATATGTTGAAAATGATCATTAGAGAAAATCGGTAAGTATCGAGGAACAAGATGTAATTAAATCGATTGGACAAATTGAGATATCGATTTAATTAATGATGTGGTATAAAGGATTATGCAAAAAGAAATCAATGCGGCTTGGCGAATTATTATTCGAAAGATACAATTATGGAGGTCGATTCAATCTTATAGTGGAGTAAAATTGGAATTAAATAATTATATTTGTTTAATTACAAATTTAATTATCGTAGCCACTATCAGATGTTCCCAAACGATCCCCTAAGGTTAATTTCATTTAATTGACAACACCATCACCTGACCCAAAAGCAAGAAAAAACGTATTAGGTGAAAATCATAATTATAATATTTGTTAAAGCTCAGTATGTTATATTCAAGTGTAAAAAGGGCTTGTGATATTTTACAAGTGGTCCCCTAGTTAGTTCTGGCATTCACTCCATTTTTACGTAAGTGGAGAGATAGTATTTAAATTAAATATTTAAATATTTAAATTAAAAGAGTAATGATAATCCTAACATACTAGGGTTTTTCATAAGATATTATAAAATGGGTACTTTTCTCCCAAATCGGAGATAGAAGAGAATTCCAGAGTTTTTGAGAAAAATACAGAAGACATCTAAGAGACACTAGTTGCAATTGGGAGTGGTGAAACAGACGCCCACACGTCCAGTGTTGATCGATCTTGCGTCATAGCCTGGAAGATCGTTTGGAGACGGATCTACAACTCTCAATCGTTCGTCTTCTCAGATCATCAAAGGTACGAATTTCTAGATTACTTAATTCTTATATGTTGTATGAGATCGGTCCAAAAAAGTTTTAATTGAAAAATTGAAAAACCTGATTTTCTCCCTACAGTAGTCTAGGACCATACAATTTTATTTTTTGATTTTATAATTTCTTCAAATATTCCAGTCAAGTAAATTTGAATGTTATTCGATGGTAAATTATTAATGATTAAAAAGACTAATGTTTTTAGTGAGTAAGATTCACTGAGATTTTTTATGTCTTTCAAACCCTTCAAAAATAACAGAGTATTTTTTATTTGTTTTTGTTAAACAGATCATAGATATTTTGAGTAGCACAAAAAGATCAGATTTTATGACGCCTCCAAGAACAATGCAACTTGTAAAGAGGGCCAAATGCCTAAATCCATCCGTTTGATATGCGACCTCAAATCTTTTTCAACGGTTTAGATACACACAACACTCTGGGAAAGATACTTCCAACTTCTTAGTTCAATTTCGTGCTCGATATTTCGTAGAACGAGACCAATCCCACCACTTGGTCTTGGAACGGCAGTCATCATCATTAAATCCAAGCGCCAACTCGCTTTCTCTTCCATTCCCATGTGTTCCCAAGCCGTCCATATGCAAATTATGAATAATATTTTGTATCCGACGTAATGGGAAAGAATCTTGTTCCTTTTTGCATACTTTTTCCGTGGACTAATAATTATGAGTCGTTTTTAAATACTAAATGAAATGGATCATTAAACTATACTTTTGTCGACGACTCGCCTTTTTAGTAGACTCTTCAGGTTTGAAATCAAATTACGTCTGGCTTCTTATTTTCAAGCTCCTACAAATACATTCGGTGCACGACCACGTGCTAATTTGTGAGTTTCTTCTTAGTAAGCATTGGTTGCCCGGTTGGTGGTGATGGTGGGGTAGCCTTGAAAATGCAGTCCATTTTTTATTGCAATGGTTCGCATGTAAGCTTCGATATAACAAGAATATTGAAAGCATTAAAGTATCATTTACATTTTGTATTGGAATGGAAATTTTGACTGAATAATAAAAATTTTGAGATTAAAAGTGTAGAATGTGAATAGGTTACTTACTTATAGTGAAATAGGAGCATAGAAATGGAATTGAAATCATAATTAAATTTATGTGTTTATATAATCTCGAATTAGGAGTAAATAATTTTAAATTACAGTTTTACTCTTATTTAAAGAATCATAATTTTTAATTACAAAATCAAGAAAAAAATATATTTGAAAAGTAAAATTTTTATTTTATTATAATTGTAAATTAATAACAATTATTAATATTCTTAATTATGTAAATCATATTTTTTACTAATTTTAGTTTTAATTATGTAAATAAAAAATTATTATTAAGAGCAACACAAATGAAACATTATTATTAATAAAATAATACAAAATTAAAATTTTCTTAAAATAAAATATTAATTATTATTAATTACTAATATTAAATAAATATAATATTAATATATTTTTAAATAAAAATAATATATAGTAATATTATTAATTCTCTATGCGTATAATAATATTATTTTTAAGTAATTTTAACATAGAATCAATGTAAATTATTATTTTAAATAAATACAATAATATTATATTTAAATATGGGGTCCGGTTATTAAGAATAGTTGATGATAATCATTAACTTAACTGCTAGATCCAAATTCAGATTGTCACCATAAACTGGATCTAACGGTTAAAGCAACAGTTGTACCATACAACTGTTGCGTAATAGATTTGGCCTTAAATATGTTAAATATTATTATTTTTAATAAATATAATTTATAAAATAATATTATCCCCACTCCCCATTCCAAAAAAAGATGAATTCCCACCTCTTTTTTAAAATTGATAAATAAACACTAGAGTGGGAGGAATACAGATTATTCACTACCACTTCAGGAAGTAAAGAGTGCATGACAGTATAAACGGTGATATACAGATTATATAATTTTAGAAAATGAATTTTCAGACCACAACCAGTGCTGCTTTTATTTTGACTGTCAAAAACAGATACCATCTTTGTGGGGGAAAAAAAATTGGTACAGTCGAACCTCATCTTCAAATCACGTGCAAAACCGAGACCTGTGTGTGCTTTAGTGTTGGTAAGATTTAAACCGAGACCTGTGTGCGCTTCAATGTTGGTAAGATTTTCGCTGCACAACTTCACAACTCTGCTTCTCAGCTAAATGAATCAGGATACCTACTGCAAAATTAAACTCTACGTCCTTGCAATTTCTACAACTTCACATTATCTTAAACTCCCCTGAGGGGCCTAACCAATTGACACAGGCATCAACTGCTATTCACATGCCTAATCATAATAGTTGCCGTCGAACCAGTCCTCCGTTCTCTAATTGCAGCAATGTCTGGCATGTGTCTTAAGAAAACTTCCTCAACTGACTGTTAAATCAAAATTTAATACATGGTGGAATTATACACTCAAAAAACTTGTCTTATGTTGATGTTGATTCTTGAATTTCTGATATATTCCAAGAAAAAATGATCATCTTCATGCGAGAACTGCAAATCAAGAGAGGCAATTTCAGCATTTTCTCTGTCTGTAAAAATCCGGGGTACACCTGCAAGATTAGAGGTCAATAGTCAGTAGCCATGTCTAGTTATGCTATAGAAACTGCTATCATTTGTAAAAGTCAACAGCCATATTACATCATCACGAATGATTCAATCTCATGGATAATAGCAGGATATTGTAATTGAATTAGTCAACGGGATAAAAGTTAGGCATATTATTACCACAAAAACAAATTGTAGTTGGTCATTGTCATGGCTATTATTTAACTTTGTCGCGGAGAATTGCTTTTTGCAAGTTTTTGTTATTCCCATTGAAAAAGATTCTAATGTCTTTGATCAAGGAATTTTGACTTCACCTATGTTGAATGATCATTATCAAATATCTGCTATTCCAACATTAACCTTCATCAAGGCAATTATCTTTTTCACAAAGGCATCACGGATGGTAAGTGATTAAAGCTTATATAACGTGAAGGTTTTATTGTCTATCTCGTACACAGGTGGACTGCTATTATGATTTTAAAATGTGATCATATGCACCAAATCATGATTACAAAATTGCCAGGCGGAACACACTCACCATGAAAACATTCCCTTGCTTCTCCAGCCATAAGTACAGCATCACCGCTTCGGAGAAACATTGCCAATGGTGGGTCCTCCCTGGACTTGCCTCCCAAAAGAAAAATGGCTTTGCAGCCCAAACTGAATGGAAATTACAAACCACCAAAAATAAGTTAACTTCTCTTTATGTTTCTTCTTCACATTCTGCAGCAGAAAGCTATATACACGTACAGAGTAGAGGGGTGAAATATTAAAATACCTCATGCTTACAATAGGTTTTCTCCAATCTGCTTCCATGTCATCTAGGTGGCCCCCAAGTGTATCCCCTGAAAAGAAAGAAGAAGATCTAAGAACATGGTTGTTCACAGCCTAGAGGAGCAGAAAGGACTCTGCCTTAATAATTCAGGTAAAAATAGTGAAGTATTTGTAAAGTTTGTCATCGTCCCTTCTAATATCTAAGACAAACTAAATCAAATATGACTGAGTTTTAAACCCGTAATAGAGTTCAAAACCATTAGAAATGGTAAATATATGTTTTCAATTTCATCTTCAATCAATTAGCTTCCTTTCTACAATAACCAAAATTATACAATAAAATAAACAGTAAAAGCAACTGTCAGGATGCAAACTTTTATAAGTACCCAATCCAAAATAGTTTACTATTGCAGCTTCAGGCTGAAATTCTTCTCCAATGGGCATTGCAGGTGCAGCTAATCTTTTAGCCAGTTGACAAAGCGCATCAGGTATCTTCTTATGTGGGAGAGACACATTGTAATTTCGCTACACCATCAATATACAAAGCTTTAGAAGATAATTTAAAGATTATAAGCAGCTTTCAGATCTTAATACAAACTTCATATACTTCCCACAGTTATACCCCTAATTTATTCAAGAAAAAGAAAAAGAATGCAATCATCTGCAAGGCATTGCAAATCATGCATACATTCAGTAGGAGATCCTGGGATCAAAACCTAGAATAGCGTGAACTTAAACCTGGTTGAATATAGTGCGTTTGCCTCTAGGCAGATTATTCCACTAAAGTGAGAAAGACTCAGTTCTATAATTAGATCATCACATAAGGCAAAAATCAAATCTAACAAAGATGTCACACAGACATGATTTTGGATTTTAAAACATACACAACACTATACAGGAGAGTAAGCCAAAAAAAAGGAAATGACAAACATCTAGTTTCTAATTACCTTGGACCAGTCAAATTGTAAGCCAAGGGTACACCACCGCAACTTCCGAAACAGAACACTGGCTTTAACCGACTTGCATGTCTTTCCTCTCAGTGTGGCAATATCTTCCTCATAAAATTTCCACCTATGAGCATCTTCATTACTAGTACAAGAACTAGCTCCCAAATCCAAACTACCAATTGAACTCTCCTCTTCAAGCAATACTTTCTTTTCTTTTACAGCATTGAATAAGTCATCTATGGGGCCATAAAATGCATTGTGATTCGTTCTGTTAGGAGGCTGCAGGAAGCTTGTTAAACTCTCCCTTATCCATTGGCTTTGTTCTTGCATACTTAACGCACCTGGAATGAAATAAAACCCTGCATTGCAATTACAACATCAAATAAGTCATAAATTAAAAAATCCCTATACAATCAACGACCTTTACAATTTATAGATCATGAATACAAGGCGATTTCAAATAAAAGAGATCGGTACCAGGATGATTTTCCAAGAGGAAAACTGGAGAATTGAAACCACATTGGACAGCAACGATTCCTGGAGGAAGCTGACCGTTCTGATTGTATGAATCTAGAATGGACTTGAAATCCAAAACATCGGACAAGTCAACTTGTTTTGGTTGTTTTTTCCTGTGAAATTGAAACGAAATGTCCGGCACCAGGTGTTAACATTACAAATAAAAAATAAAAGCAAGAATTGGACGAAAGCTAATAATGAGAGATACTTTCTGGAGGATTTTGAAGAGTCTTCATAATATAGCTTGTATTTCTTTTCAGCCTTCCTGAAAGCTGTTCGCTCTGCATCGTCAGAGACTTTGTCAGATCCATACATTTCACTAAGTTGGCTAAACTGGCGATTGAAATCGTAATCGCAGGTGGAAGAGGCAATTTTAGCCGATTAATTTAGGGTTTTGATTAGGGTTTCTTGCGAATCATTCAAGTTTTCTGTTTTCCAAGACGGCGAGTGAATGCTCCAAAGATTAGCATACGTAAAAATAACTCAAACTTCTCACAATCGAGAAACTAACATAATTCGATGAACATAAAGACCATACTACCCTTCAATGCAATAAAAATGAATTAAATGCAGTTAATGGCGAATGCTCAAATAATTCTTATATTTTAGGATAAGTATTAGTTTGTTGTATTTAAAAAAATTTTTTTATTATCTTTTACAATAATATACTTACAACAACTTTGGAAGCACTAATTAATTATAATTTTTAAAAATATTAATTAAAAAATTTAAAAATAATTATTTATTAGTAAATTAACTAATAATTATCTTTAAATGAATTGATATTTTTCATATACTTACAACAATCTTTTAATTATTTAAAATAAATTGATGCTAACTAA
Organism: Atalantia buxifolia; assembly: GCA_030444775.1. Lineage (NCBI taxonomy): Eukaryota > Viridiplantae > Streptophyta > Magnoliopsida > Sapindales > Rutaceae > Atalantia > Atalantia buxifolia. The sequence continues at coordinate 22,736,180 of CM059837.1, read as the reverse complement.
CTTAATGTTATATTTATTATCTTTACAATTATAATCTTGCTAATAATTATTTTTTAAAAAATAATTTATTAAATTAATTATAAAAGTAAAATAATTTCTTTTAGAATTAATTTTTTATAAATTAATTAATTAATATCTACAAAAATATTATTGTAAATATATTATTATAAAAGGAAAAATAAATATGGCTTTGACTAAATATATTAATAACATAAATCTTTTTAAATATTTCTCAAAATATAAATAATAAATATACACTTTGACTAAAATATAAAAACTAAATAAGTATTTATCCTACATAACACGTGTGTATATAACTTCGGTCGAACTAATAAGCATTTATCCTTTATTTGATAAGTAGGTTTTAATTTTACTATTAGTTTAGGCGCGTTTGAGATTGAGATTGGGCTACTATACTTTTTAAAATATAATACTAAAGTGTTTGATAAATACTATTTACTATAACTTGAAAATTATATAAATATGATTTTTCAGTTGTATGAAAGAAATCTACTATATCTTTAATAATTTTATCAAAATTATTATTTAAAATTTATATTTTTTATATATTATTATTTTTTATTTTATAATTATAATTTTTTTACAACAGCTGTAATTTAAAATTTACAGCATCTTAATCTTAAATATAACCTTAGAAAGAATTTGAAAAAAAAAATGTCTGCTAAAAATGCTCTCATTTGTGGCGTAGCAATACGGCGTCGGTTGGAATTGGTTACGTACACACATCTTATTTCTTTGTCCACACCGCCATGTCATGTGTGAAAATACCAAAAATTCCTTCTCAAATGCAGCCTATGCACTTGAAGTGTACCTACAATTGTCTTTTCAACTAACATACGCAAAATGAGCGCCCGCCACGTTAACATGTCTGTGTCTGGCGCCCTTATCCTCATTATTTTCTGCGACCAGGGAAAAATCTTGCTAACTGAATGGACAGTAGCATATAGAGGATATAAATACTTAGAACACCACGTTCGGAAAAAATTTTCATCATTCACAAACAAAATGGCTTGCAGTACCGTGTTACGTTGTGTGTTCTTAACGGAGTCATGCAGACCTTTGCATCGCCATAACCGCGCTCTCTTTTCTCTTCCACTTACGACCGTTGGATCTACCCCATTGACCCGTTTGATTTGCATTAACTACGGAAGAATTAGGGCTCGGAACTTTCACTCTGCGCGACGAATTCATCTCAATTGCTCGCATAACGAGAGCCAATCATCATCTGCGGACGACAGTGACCAAGGTCCACCTCAAGAAGCCGTTCTTAAAGCCATTTCAGGTTCCTCTCTTGCCATTCTGTTTAATTATTATTGCTATTATTTATTGGGGTTAATATTATTTAATTAACAGTCGTTTTTGTTGGATATAATTTGAGTACGATCTTAATGAAATCGGCTGAAACAATAAACGAATTATTTTAAAATTCTAAACTACTTTTTGACAGAACATGATGTGTTGTGAACGTTAATAAAGAGAATTGAGCAATTGTACGTTTATAAGCATATGTTTAAGAAAATATTGATTGAATTGTACTTGTATTTTCTTATGAGTAGATTCTTTGGCAGTATATTGATTGGATTGCTATTGCGTCATTGGATAGGAATATCTTGTTTGATTTATGTAAATAAATTTTCATTTTGATGCCGATTTTATATGCTGATTTGGAATCAACGTTGGATCTAGAGGTATCAAAGTCAGAAGGGAGGGTAGGGCAAACGACAAATGTGGTAATAGGAGGTACGGTAGCAGATGATTCTACTAATGAGTGGCTCGCTTTGGATCGGAAGGTAAAATAGATGAAATATAGTCTAAGCTCCCGGTTGCCTGGGTTTCTGGATGTGTCATCCTCTTTGGTTGCTGTGTCACTATACTATCTTGTCATAATGGAGATATTATTTTATGCTAGGTTAACTCATACCCAACAGTTAGGGGGTTTACAGCAATTGGAAGTGGTGGTGATGACTTTGTGCAAGCTATGGTTGTTGCTGTTGAATCTGTCATTCAAAAGCCTATTCCTGAGGTATGCTCTCAATTAATTAATTGATGAATTAGTGAATGAAAGATGAACAAAGTGGTGATTTTAGTGATAGGATTATATATCACATGGCTACTTTATTCTTATCATCTGCTATGCAATTGTTTGATTGTTATTTTTCACTTGCAAACACTATTCTTTTATTAGATTTTCTTTTTCCAATTGAATTGACCTTGTTAGGATTTTGAAGGTACAAGTTTGTCCTTAATTGGTACCTGCGTGCAAGATAACATGAAGTGGGATGATAAATTATGACTAAAAACTATATCTTAGAACAGAACATCCCGCAGGTGCATGCTGTTGATTATAAAAATGAAGATCATACGAAAATTTCAATAAATTCTACAATATAAGATTGGACTATGCTGTGTTTCTGGATTTTAGTTTTTTTTTTTTTTTTGGGTGATTGACTTAAGATCTGTAGTTATCTGCTGGAACAATTTCAGTGTATGGTTGCAACAGCCGTAAGTGATGTTAATGGAGGTTTTCTGAGTCTCTCACAACATATTGAGGGAGACCGCCTAAAATGTAAACTGGTTATGGTAGTGTAGTTTTAAGTCATAGCTGTAAAAAGAACTACATTAGATTTTTCTTTGTCTAAGAAAATTATAGGACTACAATCGACATGTCATGTTGGTGGTTTTTGGGGAAGTGGTTTTAATTTGGTATTATGAAATGGTAATTAAATACCGTGATGGAACATCTACTATTATAGGACAGATCATGACACAAGCTTAGTTAAGATAGCTTTCATCCAGCTATATGTGGTCGGTTACTGCTATACAAACCTGTAATTACTGCCCACCTTATCCTTTTTTGATTGCTGGTAATCTGATCGGCTGTATGATAACATGGGGTTTCGCGACAGAATGTTTGAATTTTAAAATTTGGAATTACTGGACACCAAACAATATCAACTGTGTTTTACATCAGAGTAAGAAGTTTACCATAATATGGCCAAAACAATTGATGGTCCGAGGAAGATACGCTTATAAATCTGTCAATGCAGGTAACCCAGAATACTTGAATAAATTATTTGAAAAATTGGCTCAAGCAAAAGCACTCTATAATTAATTTCTATGTTGAATTTCATGCCATAGGTTTACCACTTTTTGCAATGATATCCTTATTTGTATGATAGACTGCATTTTAGTTATTGATTCACTCACAAGTTAAGGCTTATCTTGAGAATATAGGTGTGACTTGTGATTAGAATGATGTCCGTTGGCCATTAGTTTGGGTCTTTTTACTGGTTGAGAGTTTACCTTGTATCAGTGGATAAATGTTTTACTTTCTAGAGCTATTGCATGGTGGCATTGTGTATCTCCCAAATCTTGCACACTGAAATTGAAAGTTGCACACACATGGTGCCCTAATGGAGCAGATTTTGTCTTTTAGCTGTATCATTCTGACACAAAGCTGGAATGAATAACTACCTTCTTATTAATTTTTTATCTTTCATTATAGGGTCGGGTAAGGCAGAAAGTATCGTCACGGGGAAAATATGTATCTGTCAACATTGGTCCTGTTCAAGTCAGCTCCAGTGAGCAGGTCTTTCCTCTTTCTAGCTCTCTGTTTCTCTCCCACATGTGCGCACACCACACATATGCAGGACGCATTTGATATCAATGAATTATCATTTATCAGATTTTTATTCACATTAACAATATTTTATGATCATTGAGATTTATTTGAAGTTGGCTGATAGTGAGATAATATTCTTTTCCAGGTCCAAGCTGTGTACAATGCTATGAAGAGAGATGAAAGAATGAGATACTTTTTGTAATGTGATTATCATTCTTGCTTGTACAGTTATGGTGATTGTCTAATAGTGTGGGGTTTCCACATTCTTCATCTATTTCCTCTACTTTTTCTTCTCCAAGGTAGTTTGCTTTACATTGTTTGATTAACCCATGACTTCATTTTAGCAAAAGAATCATGGTTCTCTATTCGTCCCGATGCGTATGGACTAATTTGTTAACCACAAACTAGCAGCAAATTGAGGTTTTTATATGTAGCTAATATATTTTAGTTGTAAGGCAGGGCTTATTTCTGTCGACTACCCCGCAAAGAATTTTGTTTATTTATTCATTTAGTTCGTGATTTCAAGGTCATCAAAATACCGTAGAACGACGACTTAACGTAGCTATAGTACTATTAACGTAAATAATCAAAATCTCCATTTGGCTTTAGTGAGGCTGGTATGGTATCAGGTTAAAATGTGTTATTATTTTAATATAGTCAATTTATTATTGACGTAAGATATTCTTATCATGCGATTTGAAGTTAATAATCTTACTCGGAGTTAGATGTAATGTGTGGATGCCGATGGGATGAATTATGATTCATGAATGGTAGTGGTTGGAAAATTTTTGTTGAGATGCCGTGTTAAGCAAAATTCCAAATGCAAAATTATATTCAGACATCGGTGTCGGCTGTCGACACTATCAACCCAACTGATAAAATATTGCTGGTCATACAGTGGGTGATATGGAGCAGTTATGTTTTAGCAAATTTGCAGTTTTACTAAACGCGCACTACAATGCATGTCTCTGATCGAATTGGAAGGAAAAATAAAAGTGTTAGGAAATTGAGCTTCCTCCCAAGATCACTCCCAGCAATTTGTCAAGCAACAAATTAATAAGAAAAATTAAATAGAGAATACATCAATCACACAACACAAGATTTACGTGGAAAACTCCAAATCCGGAGAAAAACCACGGCCGTTGTCAAAAGACAAACTGACAAAAAAAAAATATTCACTATGTGGAAAATTATTACAACCACTCTTAGAAATAATTTTCTCTCACCCAAGCCCCAAATACATGATCCCGAGAAATATTCCTTAACAAAGCAAACCCGTAATACCCTCATATTGAGGAGCCAAATACTCCTTCAATACATCTACATGCTTAAGAATATTTCTCTGCCACTGGAAGCTCTCAATGCTTCTCTTGCAATCTCTTGCTTCTCAAATTTGGGATGATCAAAATGAAAGATGAACCCCTCTATTTATAGCCACCAATGGCTACTGTTCATTAAGCGGCTACTGTTCATTTTGCGGCTACTATTCATTTTGCGGCTACTGTTCATTTTGCGGCTTTTCTTCTTTTTTTTTTTTAATCAATTTTCAACAATCTCCACCTTGATTAAAAAAAAATTTTATAGCCGCCGCTACAAAACACTGTCTTCACCAACAGTCATAATTCTCAACGTAGAGAATTATCATACTCCACCATGAAGAGTATACCACTTAGAATCAACCACTCTAAGATTTTTCTCGGCACATGTCGAAATACTCTGCTGAAATTTATGGTGCAACTTCCATGTTGGCTTTCCTGGAAGTTCGTCAGCCATCGACATAGATTCCACCACACACCCTGCATAAATGCCAACCACGCCTTGTGTGTAAATTTTGTGGACCCCGCTGATAGTAACATGTTATTTTTCATGGCAACTTGGAGATCTACATGCCAAAAGAACTAACCCAATCTCTTATAAAAAGGAAATTCACCATCTACGAGAATATCGGTATCTTCTTTACTGATTCTGGAGCAATTTGCCGAGTCCGCTCCACCTTCTTGACAATTTCCTTAAGGTGCCAAAATTGTCCACACCTTCAAATTCTTGTGCATACCAGATTGGATACACCTTTAACTTGAATTCTCTACAAGCCAACAAAAAATCATTCTCCCATTAATTTTTCAACAACATCAAACTCCACTAAGTTTAAAAAACACTAGCTGCTGACATATATGCTTCATAGATCAGCCTGTTCTCTTCACCATAGATTATTTGGATTGCATCCCACTGCTTCACATGAACAGTACCGTATACGTGAACGATGCAAAGATATCGTGAACAAGTCCCCGACACCAAAACTTCAATCAATGGCTCTGATACCACTGTTAGGAAATTGAGCTTCCTCCCAAGATCACTCCCAGCAATTTGTCAAGCAACAAATTAATAAGAAAAATTAAATAGAGAATACACCAATCACACAACACAAGATTTACGTGGAAAACTCCAAATCCGGAGAAAAACCACGGCCGTTGTCAAAAGACAACCAGAGAAAAAATATTCACTATGTGGAAAATTATTACAACCACTCTTAGAAATAATTTTCTCTCACCCAAGCCCCAAATACATGATCCCGAGAAATATTCCTTAACAAAGCAAACCCGTAATACCCTCATATTGAGGAGCCAAATACTCCTTCAATACATCTACATGCTTAAGAATATTTCTCTGCCACTGGAAGCTCTCAATGCTTCTCTTGCAATCTCTTGCTTCTCAAATTTGGGATGATCAAAATGAAAGATGAACCCCTCTATTTATAGCCACCACCAATTCTCATTTAGCATTAAGCATTTCTTCGTTTTCTTGGCCATCGTTCATTTTACTTCGCCATTTCTTTTCATTTTTTTTTTTCTTTTTTTTTTTTTTTTTTTTTTTTAATCAATTTTCAACAAAAAGTTTATATGGTCGCTTGGCAATTGCAGTTTGTTAATCGATGCACGCTTTTTGTAAAAGTACGAATGCTTACTGCGCGCAAAATTGCCGATGGTTGCATATTGCGAGAGAATAACAACTTGAATTTTGACTTCCTTCAATACTCTGTTTTCCTATCAGGCTAGTATTCCTGTGAATTATATGCATGAACTGCGGCACAGTCTTGACTCCAAGACCAGTCATTCTCGAACCTTGAAAGATTCCCAAATTATTAGCTAAATTGCACGCAATATGGATGCCATGTACGACCCAAATTGCTCGGCCAGTCACCATCTCTCCTTAATTTAAAAGTTAAAACCAGCTATTGATTAACAAACCGCAATTGCAACCATCAGCAATTGCGGTATATATCGTCTTCTATCGACCATAATTTGCTAATTATTGACGTTCCGTAGTTTTTATATCTTCGGTATAGATAAACGATTGTAAAAGGTCAATCTTTTACTAGCAAAAGATTTGAGGGTATGTTCGATATAGTACAAGCCAAGGTTATTACGGAGGGGAGAAACAAGTGAAATAAAAGTTAATGTGCTGGTACATATGATTAATTTTTTTGACAAAATGAATAAAAATATTGGAATAAAATCATGTTGGTTTTTAAAGTCACCAGCCCACCACTATGCATGTACACCAAACATTTTATGATTGAAGTTTTTAAGCCGCGGCTTCCCCACAGGTACCCGAACTTACAGGTTTTGGAGCATGAAAATTAACTCTTATTTTTCAGCTAAATGAGGACAATGATGTCGTCACTTGTGATTGAGGGCATTCCTCTCTCTCTTTGTCGCAGCTCTTTCGATGACTTTCTTTAATATTATAATTTATGTCCAATTCAACCGCAGCTACATGACATTAAGCTGGTCCTCGCATCAACATCCATAGCTCTGTCTGTTTTTCTTCCCCTGCTTCCTAGCTTTGGTCTTTTTCTCTTCTTCTTCGCTCACTGGCTTTCAAAATATTTAAAAGGCTAGACTTGAGCTTCCTCTAATTTGATTTAACTGTATGATGCTTGGAAGAATGGATCAAAAGATCACTCTGCGTGCAGAACCTGAGGTAATTTGCCTTTTGCCTGTCTTTTCTTTTCTTTTTTTCCCCCGTTGAACTTTCACTTAATATTATTCCTTCAAACATAGGATATGCTCCAAAGTGAACACGAAGAATCTTCTTTAGCATCAATACCCAGATCGCCCATTAATCAAAGTAGCAGGCCAAGCAGCATGATCATTAAGGTCAGTGTGAAATATTGTTGTGTAAAATTTTGTTTGTATAACTTTTGACGTCTTTCATTAATAAGCTGCACAATTTTATGTACTGTAAATTATAATAAACAGAAAGCGCATACGCTGATTCCAGCTCACATGGTAGCTGAAGCCATATCAACACTGCGCGGCCTGGACTTGAGATGGTCAGGTCCCATAACGCCAACCGAAATGCAATATGTAGAGCAATATGTTTTCGCAAAATACCCACAGTATTACAATGGAATTGTTGAACCAGAAGACACTCATGATCTTGAAAATCTGTGTGTCGATGAAGAATCAACAGAGACTGTTATTGACGAGAAACGCAAGTCATCACCTAAAAGTTCATCTCCGTCATTCAACCTCAATGATCTTGACAAATCTCAACTGGAACCATCAAGATTGTTAGATATTCTCTCCAAGAAAACTTCTTTTCAAGGGAATTTCATTTCAATCCCCGAAATTCAAGCTCGAAATCGGGCGCTAAAGCATTGCGGATTGAGTGAAGAGGAGTATTTAGTCCTCTTCGTGCCCAATTACAAAGAAGCTATGCTAATGATAGGAGAAAGCTACCCTTTCTTTAAAGGAAATTACTACTTAACAATCATTTCTGAAGAATCCGATTACATCAGAGGATTTGCAGCTCAGAAAGAATCAAAGGTCATTGCGGCACCAGAGACCTGGCTGGATTTGAGAATTAAAGGTTCACAACTTAGTCAAAATTTCAGAAGGAAGTGCAAGTACACGCCCAAGGGACTTTTCTCATACCCAGTGGTTGTGAATGGCACTAGATATTCTATGCATTGGATTTCTGAAGCTCACAGAAATGCATGGCATGTTCTGCTCGATGCAACTGGTTTGGTGTTTGGGGAAGATCAGCTGGCTCTGGCACTTCATCGGCCGGATCTTGTGTTGTGTACACTTGATAATAATACTCATGCTCAGCCATTAAAGATCACTTGCCTTTTGGTTAGGAGAAAATCATTTGGTACTACATCATCAACTTCAGCCTAACTAAGGATTTCTTAATTCTTGTGAATGCTTTTGTGTTTGTTGCTCTTGAATTAAGATGAATATTTTCCATTTCATTGTACTCTTTCTTTTTTCTGTTAAATCATTGGGCGCCTTAAACTTGGTTCAAAACTATGTTAATTTAGAACACAAATTCTTCTAAAATTATCTAATTCAAATTTGATTAGCTTGTAAAGTTTTTAATTTGATTTTAAACTACTTTAGCTGGAGTTTGTTCTTTCTTTCTACTGGGAAAAAAAATATCACTTAAATAATTGGTGGTTTAAGAGCAAGATTACTATCACTATTCTCATAAGGAATACCCAGATCATAAAAACATCGTTATTTCATTTTTGTATCATACTCGATTCTGGAGAGGGTTTGGTTCAGGGCCCAGTGGTGATCGAGAGAGCTGGTGGCCCAACATGTTTATTCGATAGTATCAATTGGAGTCAGCGGGCGAAACACTTTAGGCCGAAGAGAGAAACAAACCGTCAGCACTTGATTCATTGAACTTTGAGGCCAACAAAATTATGTTCAATTATTTTCTCGCTATTAACCCTTTCTATTATTGCTTACTTGAACAATGAGCAATACATGTGATTAAAGTTAAAGGATACAGGCCATTGACATTAATTTCTTAACAATCAACAATGACTTAACCACGAAGAGTGACTTCTATTATACTGTCTGCAATTAAACGACAAGTAACAAATTATTTTTAAAAATAAAATACAAAACGGTCCTTTTCCATTTTCTCTTTTAAGGGCACACGAGATTAAGGGCATATTCCGTAGTGTTGTGATGCGGCTATTAAGTTTTAAGTTTATGAGTGTAAAACAAAACCCAGCAGTTGGGTTGTGCTGCCACAATCCACCGCATCACCAAACAGTCCAGCAGCTGGGACCCTAAATTTATCGGGCAGCTGCCTTTTTTTTTGCAGCGCGCCTGCGCTTTGCTAAGTTGCCGAGCGAAAACAAAATGTTGGCGTTCTGAGAATGACTTGATATCAGCCTCCATGAAAAAGATGTTTGATTGCGAATTTGTGATTTGTGAAAGCTTACTTCATCTGTGCAAGAAAATAGAGAACCGAATAAAAATGACATGAAAACTTTGTTCCAACCATTAATATATAACCTGTAGCTTAGATTAGATCCATTAACTTATCTGCAGCATCATGAGAAATTAATCTGTTTCTATCGAACAATAATATATTTTAAAAAGTTCTGTTTCGAGATTTAAACATATCATACACGTACCCACGGCAAATCAATAAGAAAAAAAGAAATTTCTTACCAAAATAAAGAAATTAGATGTAGATTACTGAGAATCAACCGAGAGAAATTAAGTTCAAATCGTTAGCTAGTGTCAGAGCTGGGCTACGTGTTTGGTAATATTTTATCTTCTTTTTTTTTTTTGGCTTAATACTGTTGGGGGGGGCAGAATACATATTTTTGTACAATTTCAATTATTTACTTATTTAATTTAATGTTTCATGACATATAATTTAAAAAAAATTAAAAACCAAGGAAGAAATGTTATGGTCACTGGCAGTATTCACTGATGATAATGGTCTTCGGGGGTAAAACAAACAGAAACCGTATCGTACCATCATCTTTAAATCAATAATTTTGGGTTGCTGCTTTGGCTTTACTTAGAATAATTCCATGTCATGTAAGCAAAGCAACTTTCGATCGGATCAAAATGTGGATCATATGATGTGCAAGCTGCAGTGGCATACAATTTTTTTTTTTCTTTTTTTTTTGGGAGAAGGTAGCGACACACATTTAAATTGCTGGAGCAGCCAAATATTTGAAATTTCTCCAATCGACCAGAAAGAAACAAAAGAGCAAAATAGGGTTTTGTACTTTGTAGCTAAACGACACTTGGTCCAAGACACAACATCGCAACTCACAAAAAAAACCCTACAACTGCCACAAATATAAAGTAATCATCGACGCAGCACCTTTGGTTGGTTGGGCCGTTCACCACAACACAGCCTCCCTTGTCCCTTGTCGTTCGTACCTTTCCGCCACACAAGCCTTCTTGCTGTCCGCGATTACTGGTTACATGCGTAATCTTAAATCTTATTTATTTGAACTTTTATTACCGCTACTTATTATTTAAATAAAGTAAACGCAATCCATTGAAGTAAATAAGAAATAAATAAATAAATAAATAAGACAAATGGCATCGGCGGCGCATGTTAGCACAAAAGTCTCCGGCTATGTAATTACTCTGGATAAAACTACGGTACCACGTGTGGTATCATGCACATCCCTTGAAAATATTATTGAAGCCCCTCTTACTTATTTTTATTTAAACTTTACTTCACAAATATTAAGTTCATTTTTCCTAAACTCGTGAATTCTTTAACGGCCGATCAACGGCAAATCAGCTCACTCGGTGGCGTGGCTGGTTGGAAAAGACAAAAGAAATTGTGGAGAACAAATCCCGAGTGGTGGGGTCACTGAAAACCGACGAAATCGCAGCATATTGAAGCCGTAATTCTTCAGCTTTTCACGATTTAGATCCGCGTCTTTCCGATGATAAGGATGACATGGAGATGACCAGCATCGCACAAGCTTCCGATCAGTACCAACCTTAACCGATGGAGTAGCCGGAAACGGAAACAAAAGCCGGATTAGGTTCGCAGGTTCGGGTCGACCGGTTCATTTTACCACAAAGTCGGCACGAAAATGACTAGCATCGCACAAGCTTCATATCGGTACCAACCTTAGTCTGTGGAGTTGCCGGAAATGAAAACGGAATGTAAGTCGGGTTCGCGAGTTTTGTGATAAAGACAAAAAATATTTTAATACATGTGTAATATAAAATAAAATTTTGTAAATAATAAATACTATAAGTGTATTAACTAAAATATTTATATGAATTAAGTAGAAATTAATTTAATATTTATAAAAATATATAAATAAAAATTAGTTAAAGGGGTGAGTGATATTTTTAAGAAGTGTGGTACAGTACCACGCGAGGTACCGTAGCGGGATCCAATTACTCTTATGTCTTGGACTTTGATATTCGGACACCGACACTTAAAAACAATTTATGCCAATCTCCTATCGTCCGTTGCCACCTCATCACTCTTTTATTTCATTTAAAAAAAAACTGACAAAATTCAATGTTCAAAGAATAAGCATACCTTATTAATTAATTATTGATATTATAACCTGCATATCCCATCCAAGATTCTGTAGTAAAAGTGAAAGCTGAAATAAAAATAATAATAATAATAATAATAATCATAAACAAACAACAGTCGGGGTGATGTAACGCAACGCAGCGTTTCAGCAAAACGTATCATCGGCATTGGTCGAGTTAGCCGCCGGTGGGATTTCAAAGTGCCAGATTCTCCCCACGGCGTCCTTCAAGTACTTCCTACACAAGAACTCCTCGGCGAAGGCCTTCTCCACTCTCCGATCAACATCGTGCAGGTACACGTGCGTCACACCGGATCCTTTCCTCTGCCTGGCCATAACCGCCGCCGAGAATATTGCTGCCATCCGCCCCGGCGCCCGCGGGAAGTACCCGCGCGGCGCGTCGATCATGATGATGTCCCACTGCTTGTCGTAGACGTCATCGGGGAGGCCCGTCAAGGCGAGCTTGCAGTCAACATTGCCACGTACGAAGGCTTTGGAGGGGGAGCAAAGGGGTTCTTTTTTGTAAGAGGAGAGGAGGGCGTCGGCTTCCGAGAGCTGAGTGCGGTACTGGACGGCGTGGGCGTTGAGTGTGGGGTCGTCCTTGAGGACGGACTGGACCCACTTGGGATCCTCCTCGAGGAATAGCGTGGTGCCACGTGGATTGAAGGAGTTCCACATGAGGGAGTCGTAGCCGAGGCCGAAGACGAGGAAGTTGCAAGGGGATATTTCTTTGAGGACGTTGAAGGACACGGTTATTTCGGCGAGCGATTGTTGGGGGACGATTTTTGAGGTGGCGTAGTGTAGAATGGCGCGGAGTTGGATCGGCGTGGCTGTGTTCTCGGCTACCTCTCGGGCTTTCGAGCTGGCCAGCGAACAGAAGAACGAGTCCTCGGCTGACCGGATTAATGTCGAAATCACTAGCGCTGCGGCGATTAGTCCGGCGATTGCGACCACCAGGAGTTTCTTTTTCTCCGGTCGAAACTGAGGGCTCTTCGTCATTTCAATTTGTGTCTTCTTTTTTTTTTTTTTTTTCCTTTTCGCAAAGAAAATAATAATTGAGATTAATTAAAAGAATCGGGGGGTGTTTAGCTGTAAGTAAGATATAAGGGCTATAGAGATGAAATCGAGACGTGTTTGTGAGATTAAGATATGTGAATGGAAAGAAAGTGGGTATGTAAAACTCAAATAAATAAGGAAATTTTCAAGAGTGGTGCTCACGTTCCTTATCCTCATTTCTACCTGACAGTAGACCTAACGTCGGAATAAATCTTCTCACTTTCTTGATTGCTTGGTTGTAATATTTTATTCTAAATTAAAATCAATATTGTGAATGGTTTGAATTTCAAAGTGTCTTCTAATATGATAGTGCATTTATCAGTCACTAATTATAATTTTGGTTAGAATCAAAATTGAAATAAGTTATATTATCATTAATTTATTAACTGTATTTTAGAAGTGACATCACATAATAAATTATTATAAGATATTAAAATGTTCTTAGTATTATTATTATTATTATTATTTGTTATAATAACTATGATTATTATTATTTAAAACTTTATTATTAACAAAATTAATTATTAATAATAAGAATAAAACAACAACAACAACAATACCAATACCGAACAATAGTAAGAATAACAATAATTACTACTATTATTCATTATCAACGACAATAAATAATAATAACAATTATCATCATCACCACCACCACCGGCGATCAATCGTGGCAGTTATAGTGATAGCACCAGTAGCAAATCGCAGGGCAACAGTGAATGGCAGCAACAAAGACAACAATATCACCAAGCAGCATTGACAATGATGGTAACAAGCAGCTGTGGCAACGACGGCAACAAAATGATAATTTTTTTTTTAAACATATAAAGAAGAACCAAATAGAAATTTTATAAATTTAATGAGGGTAATATAACTAATCAAAGAAATGAGATTTTTATCCTCATTTCTTCTGTGAGAATGGAAACTCCCGTAATTATTTTTAATTTTGGGTGAGATTCGCTAATCTTTTTTCAGTTTCGTTTCTCATATAAATAATTGAACACACCATCTATTCTCATTCTCTGATTCTTATTCAGATTAGTAAATACGCCATAGATTCATTTGAATCTTGTTTAGTGCTTTATTTTTTTGAACACTAATATTTTCTTTAGAACAAAGTAATAGTAATTTTTTTATATGTAATTTAAAAAAAATGCTTTAGTCATTTTCTAATGCAACATCTCACATTTTAGCACCATGGACAGGAATTTTAAAAAAATTATTGCTATCGATTATGAATATATTGATAACGCTATATATACAAAGTTGAAATATAAAATTTGTATTTAAGTAGTATGTGAAGTGACTTTGTAATAATTTGTAACAAAACAAATGTGTTTAGGATATCAGTTTAAGTAACGTTAATTAAAAAAATGAAAAAGAAAAAGAAAATTGTATATTTTTTTTTATTAAAGTATAAAATTAAACAAATAAAAGACTAAAAGAAATAAAGAATGAACGTATGCGACTGCGGAAAATTTTGAAATATATGGAACATTGACGAAGATGTTGCACCGTTTTTCCCTTTTTTGTTTTCTATATATATCTGCATATGATTCTAAAAACTTGTATAAAAAAGTTAAAAATGATTCGGGATTTTTGGGTTGGTGGGAACATAATTAATCCTGAGGGTGTTTGATACGAATTATCATAATCTTGTCCTTAACTTAATTATTTCAAACGAACAATTAGGAATTAAGGAGAATAACCCATTAAATGTCTATAACCTAACTTTATGACTGGTATTAAAAGTCCCTGTTGACTAGATTGTCATTTCCAAATGCATCAAATTCTACCTGTTACCATTTGAAATTGATGAATCGAATCATTGCCCATCTTAAGATTGAAATTTTCTAACTGCTTCAGGGATCATGATCCATGTTCTATAAACTTTTGGTCGCCTTAATAATAATATCATAGCATTCATTTGTCCATATTCAGTACATCAAATAGCGTATTTGAATTTTCATATTATAATTTTAATACATCCTATCATTATCGAGTCGTGTATCTATTATATTAAATTTAGATTAATATAATTATAACTCATTTAATAGCCGTGTTTAAATATTAAATTTTAAATTTGACAGAGAAAATATATAGGTGACCCATTACGGTTCAAGTAATAATCAGATTATTGTGTCACTTAATATACAAGTAATCTGCTTAATACATATCTTATTTACATTAAGCATTACAACTCAATTGACTACACACATTCATATATCTAAAAAATATTATGTATAGATATATAAAATATATATGTCTACCAAAATGTTATACATTTATAACAAACTAAAGCTTGCAAATTTTTTATTTTTTTTGGAGCGAAAATTCGCACCATATAAAAACAATTTTGCCCACCCGGTTTATGAAAAATGTTTCGTAAGAAGTTTTTGGTCAATTGATTTTGATAGCATAACTAGTTGGCTTGACCTTCAATCAAAAAATCAATATGTTTTTGAGTGGCAAAGCTCGAGAGTTATTAAGAAAAAAAAAATGATAACGAAACGAACGGAGAAAAAACGGGGAAACCGGAGAAAATGAGGTAGTGGGAAAAGCCTAATTTAGCATCTTAATTTTGGCGTTTTTAATTTGGAACTAAAATTTTGTCAACTCCAAGCCTCCAAGAGTGAGAAAAATAAGATAAATTATCATTCATTGCTCAACGCGTTCGGCCTGGTTGGGAAATCTGACGAGAGGTCCATTTCCATTTTCCAATCACATTCGATTGTTTTTGTTATGATTTTCAATGAAAAAAACGAATACGACGAGTAAAAAGGACCCATCGTTCAGTTAAAAGAATAAAAAGTCACACAATATTTTTAATCAGTCCGTCTATTGCGCAGAAATTTGCATTTTTTAGAAATAAGCACTTCTTCAAAATTTGTAGTAATTTGACGTTAAATTGCTTCGGTTCAATATTAATTTACTGCTAAACAATAAACACGCTCATTTTCTTAAATCTCGTAAGCAATGTTTTAAACGAAAAAAATTTAAAATTTTTAAGTAAGATAGACATAATTACATATATATCAATATTTCTTTAGTAGGTTAATTGGATAAAGTTTACCAATATAAATATATAGGCTTGTAAGAGCATCCTCACTGTTAGCAAATAAAAAAAATAGATTTCGAATAAAATAATAAATAAAAATAACTTTTAATATATTAAAATTTATGTTAGTTATATATTTTAATGACATTCTTATTAGAGAATGACTTTTATATATATATATATATATATATATATATATATATATATATATATATATATATATAATTATGAAAATGATTATAATAAACGCATGCAATCAAACAATGAACATCCATCAAAATGATTAAGGACAATGTGGATTCTTTAATATGCAATAATTTAAATTATTATTGTAAAAAATTAAGTGTAGCGTTTTTAAATTTAAAAGAATAGTGTTACATTTAAATTTGATTGTAAATATTCTTAATTTATGTTTAAACGAAAAACGTATAATTTGCCCTTTAAAATAGTTAATGTTCTTAAATGGTCCCGTTGGGGCATTAAAATTTTTTTATCAAATTTGTTAAATAATTAATTTGAGTTGGCACGATGCTGCTAGCGCAGGGCATCCGACAACACACAAGAACATACGGAGGTGGATGTGTTACAGATTCTGTAACATACACCCGCCACTCCATGCACTCCACGTGTCGTGTATGTGGAAACAAAGCGCGCAAATGGCACCCGCAGCTGGCTAAGCTGGTCTGTAAGGTGCAGAAGCTGTACCGTAGCCAGCTCCTAGAACATAAATTGCTTAAAGAGTCAAAGGCATTATGGTTTTAGAGCTCACGACATGTGGCATTAACGGGGCCCATATCTTTTCGGAGAATTGCTTCACACTTTTAACAATGTTATTTTTATGAGTGAGACTACCGTGACCTCTTTAAATATTTTTTTAATTTTTTTTATTAATTTTATTAAAATATTATAAAATTTTTTTAACACTCTTTTAATAATAAAAGTACTTTTTAAATTCATTAATATAAATTTTATTCTGTAACTTTTTTATTCTCATAAATTTTGAGATAGCTAATTATCTATAAAAAAAAAAAAAAGAGAGAGAGAGAAAAGAAAAAAAAAAAAGGCAGCCTAAAACTCTCTACTTTAATGTGGCAAATCATTGAAACAATACATGGCAAGCACCTTGCTCCAATGCATGGCAATTCATTCTAATTGACGATGACACCTAGCAAACACTTGGCTTCCATGCATGCAATTCTAAGGCCAAATGTTAATTTGGTTTACCCACGAAGATGTTCAGCACAAGCTTCTAAATCTTAATTTTCCTCGTAGGGTCCCAAGGTTTTCTCTCAGAAGCTTACTGATGACGAGTTACTGCTACAAAAAATTTTTCACTAGAAATTAAGATAAAAAAGTAACTTTCTTAATTTTTAAAATACTAATTTCAATTTTAAATACTATTCATTTTGTCTCTTAATTAAGTTATTTTTTATTTTTCTATAGATATTTTAACATTTACAGTCACTTGTAGCATTACTTAAATTTATAGTATTTAGTTCATAATTCATAAATTAGATTAAAATTTTGTAATTTTAAATTGCTTTATTTAGCATAATTTGTAGCTTCACTTAAATTATTTTATTTAAAAATGGTCCTATTATATAATTTTAATAAAAATTAAAATTATAAAATAACTAATGAGATGTTAAGAAGCGTTTAGAGGTGTGCCAATAGTCTTACTCTATTTTTATTGGATCTTGTGCTAATGGAACCCATTACATGTAATCCTCGATGTTCGGCCCAGATGTCCAACCAAAAGGCGCTAAGGTGTTCCGTGCTCGCAAGAAAATGTCCCATGTTAATGAGAACCAGTCCTAATAATATTTACCAAAGCAATATTTAAAAAAAAAAAGAAAAGAAAAGCGATCCTAATAATAAATAACAAACCTCTCGTTTTTTTTAAATTAATTTGTTTGTATTCATTTACATATTATAAAAAAAATACAAAGCTATTTTACCTGAGAATAACGTACCTCCAAAGCTATTTTATCTGGTATACAATTTGTGGTAGATAAAATTTAAAAGAATACAATTAAGACATGTTTGTTTTTGAGAGAAATAATTTATCTAATATCAAGAAATTTTAAAATACACAAGAAATAATAGAACTAATTAATGTATGTATAGTATAATGTAGTTAAATTTTAAATAACCATCAATTATATATTGATTTTTTTAAAAAATAAATACACACATATTATAATTTTATAATCCAGCACTCATTTTTGTTCAAATTAATATTGCAAATACAACAATTTTATTGAAGCACAGAAGTAAGCAGGTCAATTCCATTACTAGACGAATGTCCATTTTTATGCTTTAAAATTTGGCAGGACATAGGTGGAGCAAAAGCTCTAATTCGACAAGAACCTTTTGCAAACTTAGGCATACCACTTTGGCAGCAGCATTAGCACAAAACATCTCAACCTTTTTGAACAGTTCAACAATTTTGATTTCATCAAGCAGCTTCATCCCCTCATTCATTTTCTCTGCCAGCATCCCAAATGGCAACCAAATGCAATGTGTGTTTGGGGAATAGAATGAGGTGACCAAGATAAGGTATTTGCTCATACATTATCGTGCTCTCCTCTAAGTAAAATATAAGCAACACCTAGACACAGTGAGCGAGACCACTGGTGAGTGAGCGAGCGGCTGGTGAGCAGACCGCCTGGTGAGCAGACCGCCTGGTGAAGCATACCGCCTGGTGAGCAGACCGCCTGGTGAGCAGACCGCCTAGTGGCAGACCACCTGATCAGCAAACCGCCTGGTGAGCAGGCCACTTGGTGAGCAGACCACCTGATAAGCAAACGGCCTGGTGAGCAGACCACTTAATGAACAGACTACCTGGTGAGCAGACTACCTCGACCAGGTGGTAATCTTGATGACCTCGAGCAGACCACCTTGACCAGGTGATGACCAGGAAACAAGACTCAGTCAAATAAACCACCACAAAACCTCCTCCGAAAATCAGGGCACAAAGTCTATCAGTTATTGGTTATGGCCACGATCTAAGGTCATGGGTGTGGGGTGTTTATAAAAACCCCAAGAACATCACACAGGGGGGCTCTTTTTTTCCTCTCTCTCTCTCTAGAAGGATCTCTTTCTCTCTCTACTGACTGGAGAACTTCTCTCATGATTTCTTTCCCGTTAGGATGAATTATCTTGGATTATTTTCTGATAAATTTACTTAAAGCTTTTTGTTTAAAGCATTCATAATTAAGCCACATGAATTGTGGTATGGGTTTTTTTCAAGTAGACCCAAATCACTGACTTGAGCGTCGGAGGGTTTCTGTGGAAAAACTTCCGCGCCTCCCGATCATTATTTGTGCTCACAGGTTCACAAGTTCTCTGCTCGCGGATAGTCTGCTCATGGAGTATCTGCTCATAGAAAATCTGCTCATGGAGATCAACCAGCAGCTTCCCACCAAACAAATTTAATGCTGATGCAGGGACCTGAGATCGAGTCGCTAACCAACCCATCCGGATTTCAGCATCAACAATGTGAACCAAATTAACTTGGTTCCCACGAAAGAAAGTGTTACACCCTAAAATGAAAACCGTGCAAGCCTTATAAGGGTTCAAAGTGAATAATATTTTGACATATTTAATTTAGGTCATGACATAAAGACTTTTCCTTTTGATACAGTTAACATCCATCATAATTATTTTCAACGATGCGTTAGGTTATAATATAAAGCCATCTGCCCAAAATCAGTTACTTCAACTTTAACTTATTTCAAATCTTCATCAAAAGCCCTACTTTTAACTGCAGTGGCCAAAATCTAACCACTTGAATTTTGGACTAAAGCTCCCAATCCCGCAAAATTACTACTCAATTTGGTCGCAACACGAACATTCAAACTTGAAAGAATAAAGAATCATGAGGGACCATACAACAGGGGCTGTATGGTTGAAAGAAATTTATGTGTACAACAACAGTGGTTGGGAAGATTACATAAAATAAAAAATAAAAACTATGTTTGAATTTAACACAATAAATAAATGAGTGCCGCTAAACGGCCATAAGGAAGAAGAAAAAAAAAAAAGACGACAGAAACTGCAGCATCTGCTGTCGTTTCATGTGTCCTTTCTCCTTCTACGGCTCACAAAAGCTATTAAAAAGTAATATTTAAAAAATAGCGAAAAAGTAATGCAAAAAAAAAAAAAAAGAGTAGTCATGCAAAATACATAGATACTCTGTTTAAATATTGCATGAAATAATATAACAGTATGATGACGAATCATATTCATAAATCAAGAGAGATGAAATGCCAGTCTTCAAGTCTAGTAATATTTGCTAAAGGAAAAATCTTCTTTAACTATATATCAAAACTATTTAATTATTCATACCTCAATAATTCAAAAAAATTATCATAAATTAAATAATTCAATTTTTTTTATTTTTAATTAATTATTTGACAAAAAAAATTGATTATGTACGAGTGAGAGAGGGAGAGTTGAATGGATCCTTTGGCGATGACACAGTGGTGACATGGTGGTGGTGGTTGTTCTGTTGGCTCTATGATGTGTGGGCATAATGACAGTGGCTCTGTTGGCTCCGTTTTTTGTTGGCGTGGTGGTGGTGGCAACTATGTTGACTACAAGTTTGTGGCTTTTGTTCTTGGGTTTTTTTTTTTTGGGATAAGAGATTGTTAACACTGATCTGAAAATGACTTTTTTTATTGAGAAATTTATCACCG
Organism: Atalantia buxifolia; assembly: GCA_030444775.1. Classification (NCBI taxonomy): domain Eukaryota; kingdom Viridiplantae; phylum Streptophyta; class Magnoliopsida; order Sapindales; family Rutaceae; genus Atalantia; species Atalantia buxifolia. Next base: position 22,715,385 of record CM059837.1, on the reverse strand, counting down.
TCCATCTGTTTATTTTTTTTTTAAAAATATACAAACACTTTTTTTTTTCAGCGCGCCACCTAAAGTTTACTTTTTATTACTGACTTTCACTTCCGTTTAACTACCGTTAGTGGATTTAATGGAATGTTAATAAAATGATAATTTTACCCCTCAAAATTATAATTTAACCCAAAATAAATAGAAATTAGAGATAAATTGACTAAATTTAAGTTTTTTTTTAAGCAATAGAGTTAAATGACTTCGCGTTAAATGACTTTATTTTACTCTTTTAAAAAAATTAGCATAATATAATATAATTTTAGATATTCGAATGAAATACCTATTTTACCCTTATGACATCAGCAACTTTCTAACGATTGTTTGACGGAAGTAGATGTCAGTAATAAAAGGCAAACTTTAGGTGGCGTGTTGAAAAAAAATAAATATTTAAATACTTTTAAAAAAGATGAAATAAATAAATAGGCAGTGGTTAATTTCTCTTTTTTTTTTTTTCAATAGAATGAAGGGTGGATGTGCAAAGCTTTGGGTAGTGATAAATAGAGAGGATAATGTTTGAATATAAGGAGAGATTTCACCCATTTTTTGCTTCTTTTTTAATTATTATTTTAATATTTATTGTGAGCTAAATAGAAGAGAAAGAAGGACGTATGAAACGATAACACATGCTATCATTTTTGTCGTAACTTTTTTCTTCATTATTTTCTTAAATGATAACTTATAAAAATCTTAAACTTTATGCAGTATCCAAAATCATAAGGATTTATTTATGTTACACTTAATGTAACATACACTCAAAATCACAACCACACAAATTATGGGATCCACACAATTGTGTGGTTGTAATTTTGAGTGTATGTTACATTGAGTGTAACATAGGGGGCTCCAAATCATAAAACCTAAAAGCCATCAACCATAAAGTGAATAAATATGAAGGATAAGGGTTTAAAATCCGAGGGCTTGAAGGTAAAGATGAAAGGATGATGATGATTGATATTTTCCAAAAGATAATGACGGCGAAACAATGGCGTCACACTTTCGATTGACCATCGGTGCAGTCGATGTGGGATTGACAGGTGGTGATGATGGGTAATAATGGCTGCTGTCGCGGGGGAGTACGGCGAAATGGGGGGTAACTGAGGGTTCGGTTGATTGTCCCCTCTAATCGATTAATCCAGTTGGCCATTCAATATATAATTTTTGGATATTTTGTTACAGAGAAGTACAACATAATACATAAATTATAAATTTAATACAATATATTAAGACTGCTAAAATTAACTCGGTAATAGCATAATCTGCTATCCCGTAAGTGATGTATTCCCTTATTAAATTTGATAGAAAGTTGCCACCCTTACTATCTCATATTGAGTAAATTTAAAATTTTTTATAAACCGTAGTTGCATAAAATGTAACTACTAATTTTTCTGTTCAGCAATTTTTTTTTAATTTAAAATGCAATCTTTACACGATAGTATCGAATTATTTTATTTATTTTAGCGTTGACGTAACAAGCACCTATAAGAAAAATTTCTCTCTGAAAAACTTCTCTCTAAAAAAAAAAGGAAAAAAATGAAAAGAGGAAACACAATAACTTTTACATTGGGCAGACATGCTGACTGCTACACTGCTAAGCGTTAAGAGGACCTGACCATAATAATTAATATTTAATAATATCAAATGTGAAGTAACAGTGTAAATTCTCCGTACAATTCATAAAAGATGAGAAGGTGTGTTACAAGGATTTTAGGAGGGTGTTCGAAAGCTCCACTCGTGGTACAATCTGGAAACTGCCCCTAGTAAATTCTCAGCTGTGCCTTTTGAATCACGGGATTGGAATTTTGGGTCCATGAATGGATCCAACTTTTGTTTCATGAGGATTTAGGAGATGGGCTGTGCCTAGGCCTCGTGTTATTTGCATTGATCTTTATTCCAGTTAACCCTCTGGGATGGCTCAAAATTTTGCAAATTGCGAACCACGTGATGAAAATTTAAAAATCTCTGAAAGATCTTCATGGTAAAATTCTCCACGGATTTTAGGCCCATTGAATCCCATTTCGAATGAAGAAAAATTTTAATAATTTTTAGAGATTGGAAGAAAAATAATTTTTAAATTTTTAATCGGATGAGTTTGATTTTGTACTTCCCACCCTACTCCCACCCCAATCCCCATTATATATAAATATATTTTTAATTCTTATTTTATCAACTATAATATTAATTAATAATTTTTTTTTAATTTTTATATAACATAAACAAGATACAAATAAAAGAAGACTCTATAATATTTTCCAACTTTAAAATATTGTTATATTTTCTTTTTTCTTTTAAGGTGTTACTTTCTTTAAATATTTTTCACTTTTAATATCATTTTAAAATATTATTTCAAACTTTTAGAGATTTTTTTAAAATAATTTGAATACTTTATAATATGGTGATGATTTTATTTTAAGTCTCTAATTTTTAAGTTATTGAAATCATATATCTATACTTACTATAAAATAAGTAAATAAAAAATAGATTGAGAATAAGAAAATCATTCTCCACATAAAGATTCTTCGTTCTCACCTTATTAAATTTATTAAAAAATGAGGTGAGAAATAAAAATAAAATTTTTTAATAAGATAAAAAATAAAATAGGTCTCCTCATTTTCATCCAATCCCATTCCCATTCCATTCCCATCTCCATTGGAATTTGAGTTTTTTCTTATTGATTTATTACTATTACTATTTGGGTTTTTAAATCCCTTTGTATCAAGGTAGAAGACTTTTTTGGTGCGTTTACTTACCGGATTGGGGAATCGGAATCCGGAATCGGAATGATTGACGCGTTTACTTCGCAAAAATGAAGCGGGAATCGGAATCGGAATGGTGGGGCCCACAACAATTTGGGAATGAGGAATGGGAGATTGATTCCCATGGGGGGAGGTGGGAATCAATCTCCCATTCCTTGGATTTCCCATTTTACCCTCCCCCAAAACAAAAAATGCCTACTTTGTCCTAAATTCTATTTAATTAATATATTATTATAATTAATTAATTATTATGATTAATTAATATATTATTAAAATTAATTAATTACTTATTATGATTAATTAATATATTAATATAATATTAAATATAATTATTAATAATTATAGTTCTTGAACAAATAATCACAATAATTAATATATTATTATTATAGTTTATTAATTAATATGTTATTATAGTAATTATTAATATTATTACTATAATTAATTCATATATTATTATTAATTAATTAATATAATTATTACTTTAATTAATATATTAAAATATAATTATAAATAATTATAATTTTTGAATAAATAATCACAATAATTAATTTATTGTTATTGTTGTTATAATTAATGAATTAACTGTTATAATAATTATTAATATAATTATTATAATTAATTCATATATTATTATTAATTAATTAATTCATATATTATTATTAATTAATTAATTAATATAATTATTACTATTAATTAATATATTAACATATTAAAAAATAATTATTAATAATTATAGTCTTTGAATAAACAATCACAATAATTAATTTATTGTTATTGTTATTATAATTAATTAATTAATTAATATACTGTTATAATAATTATTAATATAATAATTATAATTAATTCATATATTATAATTAATTAAATAATATAATTATTACTACTAATTAATATATTATTAACAATAATTATTAATAATTATAATTTTTGAATAAATAATCACAATAATTAATATTTTATTATTGTAATTAATTAATATATTATTATAATAATTAATTAATTTATTATTATTATAATTATTAATATAATTATTATAATTAATTCATATATTATTATAATAATTATTAATATAATTATTATAATTAATTCATATATTATTATTAATTAATATAATAATAATTATTAAATAATATAATAATATATTATTAACAATAATATTAATTAATTAATTAATATATTATTATAATAATTAATAATATAATTATTATAATTAATTCATATATTATTATTAATTAATATAATAATAATTATTAAATAATATAATAATATATTATTAACAATAATATATTAATAATTATAGTTCTCGAGTAAATAATCACAATAATTAATATATTATTATTTTAATTAATTAATTAATATATTATTATTTTAATTAATTAATTAATATATTATTATTTTAATTAATTAATTAATATATTATTATTTTAATTAATTAATTAATTAATATATTATTATTTTAATTAATTAATATATTATTATAATAATTATTAATATAATTATAATAATTATTAATATAATTATAATAATTATTAATATAATTATTATAATTAATTAATATATTATTATTAATTAATATAATTATTATAATTAATTAATATATTATTATTAATTAATATAATAATAATTATTAAATAATATAATAATAATTATTAAATAATATAATAATATATTATTAACAATAATATATCAATAATTATAGTTCTCGAGTAAATAATCAGAATAATTAATATATTATTATTGTAATTAATTAATTAATTAATATATTAATATAATAATAATTATTTATAATTAATATATTATTATTAATTAATTAAATACTATAATTATTACTACTAATTAATATATTAATATTTTTTTAACAATAATTATTAATGATTATAATTTTTGAATGAATAATCACAATAATTAATATATTATTATAATTAATTAATTAATATTAATATTATTAGTTAATATATTTTTATAATAATTGTTAATATAATTATAATAATTAATTAATAAAATTTTACAATTAATTAATATATTAGTTAATAATAATAATTATAACAATAATCCATTAAGTACTTTTTGGTAATTTGTTACAATCTAACTCATTCCGATTCCGATTCAAGACAAAGTAAACACATTAATGGCAATCCAGCTCATTCCGATTTCGATTCCTACAATTCAAGTAAACAACTTAATTTGATTCCCATTCCCTATTCCCATTCCAGCTCATTCCCATTCCTGTCCATTCCGATTCCAGCCCATTCCGATTCCAGTTTAGTAAACGCAGCATTTATCTCAATCCGTTCGCTACCAATCAAATGAATCCACCACAGCCGCAACGTAATCGCAGCCGTTAAATTTGCTGACCGCCTTAACAGTTAAACTCCCCATTTGGTGATCTGGTCAGCATCGCTTATTCACTAATCACAATCTCTAGAAACACAAGTGCATGTGCATAAAAAACATGCCACCTGGGAGACAGATGACACTTGCTACGGCTACACGTCAGTCTCATTTAAGGCAGTCGCTCGCCACGTCTGTACAGCTCACACCAGCGTACCGCGTACATAACTGCTGCCGAACCACTTTAATGGTTCCTCATTTATGGCTGGCTATTAACTGCCTATTTACTAGACCAGAACTCCGCAATCAATCACAGCCGTCCATCATAAAAACACGGCCCACAGGTACGCAGAAATGGACCGTCATGAATGCAAACCCTGCAGTATTCAGTCCAACAGTCACCCGCTCGCCATTAATACATAAACATTTGAGGCTACAACGCGTTTCAAGTTTTGACGTTACTTGTATTGAAATTCCAATTGACAATAAAAATCATTTATCCCAGCAAAAAAGGAAAGAGGAAAAAGAGCAAAAGAGAGAAGATGATGGGAATGAAAAAAAGGTTTCTATGCGGCATAGTGTTTGGCTTCATAGCGTTAAGGGTTGTAACGGCTGATGATGCTACAAATCAGGAGTGTAGTGATGATTTGCAGAAGACGATGGCCTGTTTGGATTTTGCAAGAGGGAAGATTACGACGCCGTCCAAAGAATGTTGCGGCGCTGTGAAGGGTATAAAAGACAATGATCCAAAGTGTTTGTGTGTTATCATCCAGCAGGCTAATGGCAATGGAGGCGATATGGTTAAGAACTTGGGCGTGCAGGTATCTAAGCTGCTTCAGCTTCCATCCGCTTGCCAGTTGCAAAATGCCAGCATCAGCCTCTGCCCAAGTATGTTCCTTAATATTTCTTTTGTTTGCATGCAAACGCAACGCTTTCTCTGATAGATATTTTTTTCTAATTAATTATAAGTATTTATCTCAAATAATTTACGTTGCGAAAATACAACCAATTGTGAAGATCAAATGTTTTTAGTGTGTTCGAGTATGTGCTTAGATGCAAAGATTTTAATTAATCGGTAAGTTTAAGTAGTTAGATCCAGCTCACACGCACGTTGTGGCTTTCCTTAATTTGCATGCAATTTAGATATTCTGCCATCGATGTTATTGTTTTAATTAGCGAGGGCGTGGTTTCGAGTCCTTCGGCATTCTTTTTTTTTTTTCCCCCGCTCAAATAGAATTAGGTATAAGTAATCATATACGTACAGATAATCTTGTAAGTATTTATAGAAGTATAAGTCTGAAATATCATATAATAATTTAACGTGAGTTATTTATGTAACCATGTAATCTAAATATTAATAAGAGAAAAATTAGTGGGCGCGTGGGTTAGAATCTCAGTATTGATATAGTATTAAGATTTGACTCTCTGTATAATAAGGATTTATTTATCTTTTTACATTGGTGAAGAATCGATCTCCTTCTAATATTTAGATTAGCTTTAGTATTATATTATAATAGAATTATTTAAGAGAGTCCCAATTGATGAAAATATATTAGTGTATAAAAAAAAAGTTAAGAGAAACGTACACTAGCTTTAATTCTTTCCACAAATTTAATAGATTAGGCACCAAAATGCCTCTATGTGGCCCGGTGCCATGATCAATTGTCAGTTTAATGCTCTAATTAATGCGGGTTAGATAGGTTAGCTGCTGGAGTAATGTTATAAATGGGGCTCATGGCCCTTTCAACATTAAGCTGGTTGCAACTAGCAAAGCGGTTGTCTTTACTTTCTTAGTAACTAAACAGCATTATATCAATTTGTTGCTAATCTTAATTCATTAACTCTGTTTTGTCTACCCAAATGCACAGAGCTTCTAGGGCTATCTCCTAGCTCTCCAGATGCTGCAATATTCACAAATGCTTCTTCATCGGCGACTCCAACTGCACCAGCGACCGCGGGAACATCAGCATTGCCGGGTAAATCTGACGGATCGTCTGGGAACATGCACGGACCATACCTCCTTGGACCGACGGTGATCATGGCAATGGCTGTCTTTTTCTATGCGTTCCCAACTGGGTCTGCTTCTTTACGTGCTTAACGACAGCACATATGGCGTCGAAATTGAGAATTCACTCAAGTGGTGAAGCAGCTTCTTGTTGTTCCTTTCTTGCAATGTTGTTCCGACTTTATGACTATGTTCTTTGTCTTCTTGACTCTATGACATTGTTCATCCATGCTGTTTAGCTTTTCCAGGCCTGCTTTCTGCTTCTCTTATTTACATAATATTAGATAGAAGTAAATTTAAAATTTGGATTCTTGGTTCACAAATTACATTTTTCGAAAACGTAACTTCAATTTATCATTTAGCTTTAATAAATTGAGATCTTGTTTTTATTCTAAAGCTTAGAATCCTACACAAGGGAAATATAAAATCATTCAAGATAATTTCTCAAATATTATTTTTGTTTATTATTATTATCATTATTTGGAAAAAAAATGAAAAAGAAAACTATATCAGACACAAGGGAAATATAAAACAGGCCATGGTTCCTCTCCGTCGCTTGCTTAGGCTTAAGAAGAATTTTCGACATCTTAAAAGATTGTTTAACCGCGACCCCAAAAAAATTTTGAACACAAATTTTAATAACCAACATAAAGAAGTTTTAGAGCACAAAAAGATTATCAATAACACCCATCACATACGGAGGCTTTGATTAACCACAGAAAGAAATTAACTGCTCTAAATAAAACACCAATGGATATGACATATAAACCGATAATTTTAATCTGGACAAGTTCTTATCAATATTAAGAAACATCGAAATGGATATCTCTGTAAACACCATTCAAACCTATGTATTAAGGCTATCATCTTAAGCAGAATCTTCCATAGAATTGGTAATAGATAAACCAGCAAAGAAAAATAGGAATATCCGGATCATGGCAGATAGATTCAGGTTCACTTCCTACCTAGTTTGATTTTAAATTTTGCAGCTTAATCGCTGTGAGCCACAGCTGTGGTGGAGACAACATTCCTCACTGATGAATGTTCTCTCTGGTGCTCAGTCAACAACACAGCTTCAGCGAAGCTCTTGGACATTTTCTTTATGAAATCGTTTGATAGTGAAACTGGATTTTGTTTTTCCCTGCCTACTGCCAATGACGGAGGAGCCACTCGGTTTGCTTGCTGTCCAGCCTTCCTTTCCTGCATTGCTTTCTGTCGCTGCTCGTAGAAGTGAAAGTCATCTAGAATGGATGAATAACTTTCATAGTTCTTAAATATGTTCAACATCTCAATACCCTGCTCCAATTCCACCTGCAAAATTGAGGCAGAATAGTCAAATGTCAATAGAAAGTTTTATCACAAAAAGGAAAACAAAACTAAACTAGGTTTTACTTGTAATGAACTGGAAATTTTTTTGACGTAGGAAATCAACCTCTAAGAAAATTGCATGAAGTAGAATCCACTTACAAGCTACAAGTTTATTATGAAGATCCAATTTCAGGTGAGCAATAGAATATTAAAAGATGGATCTATTCAGAAACCATAATTCAAGGACCTTAGCTCACTCATGATGGATCAACACATTTGCAGTCAAATTCTTTAGATTGTATAGATATTAAAACCCAAAGGGAAGTCTCTACTTAGCATGCTTTAAAACAACAAACAAACTGAGAGTGAAGCAGATTGAGCTTGTCACGCGTAATCAATTAAACATAGCAACAGATAAATACTAAGACCAAATGTGGTGCAAAGTTAAGAGCACATGCAAATCAGGATAGTATCAGTTTCCACCATTACTCACCAACTGAGAGTAGATCATGAATCCCAGTAAATTCTTACCTCTTGAGTATCTCTACTATTTGTAACTGGCTTGTTGTCATTTTTTTCAAGTATAATGTGTCGAAATTGACTGTTAGGGACATCCTTAATTATGTGCCACTTGACTGGGAACTGTCCAGACCACTTATCCTGCAGCCAATAATCGACACTCTTGTCAAAGTCTACTGGCCCTACCATCTCTGCCACCCCACAAAATTGGGCACTAGCATTTACCTGTGTGCAATTGCAAACATCCAAAGATTAGCCCATACCTTCAAAGCTCTCATTTTTTGTTTTCAAATGAAGCTTCTCATGGATGATTAAACAAGTAAAACAAGAGATTGATCACAGAAGAAATGCAGGAGACATAATAGTGAGAACTTCCTTGCAAATTATAGTATGACTAATCATCAAAAAAAAAAAAAGTAAACTCCTTGCTTAGGATGAAACACCCAAGCCAAAGGATAGAAGAAAATAAAATTAAAGAGAACACGCAATTTATCAATAAGAGCAGCAATGTGAAAAAAATAGACCATGCCCCATTGACCTAATTGCCTACTTATGATAATAATCAGTAAAGGACAATGCATTTATCAATCAGAAGCTCTTATAATCTACATAAACACATATGTGCAAGTGCAATGTGTTGCACATGTCTGCAAGTTTGAGCCTGGCCAACCCACTACAAGAGTTGCAAACCACAATTGCAGGAGCTGCACCGACATTAGCCCCAACAAATTAGAAAATATTATTGAGAAACACATGCAACATAACATCCATTCCTCTGCCCCAATTGCCATTCTTGTTAGGAGTCATCTAATTTCTCAAATTAACGATCCTAGCAGATTAGACGAGATTTTAGTTTAGACTTAAACTGACTCCTATGTAACTATGTACTCAACATTTGGAGCATCAGACTGGATAAAGTACCGAAAACAACAGAAAGATCGGGCATGTCCCATGCTTCTCCTTTGCTTCGCGATAAGCAGCATCCAACTTTTTGTTGCCATTCGGGGTGCTTGCCCAGAGACCATACTTTATGCTTTTGTGAACATTATCTTCACTATAAGATTTGATGATGAAGAACTTTGCAACTTTATAGTTGGTAACAAAATCCAATTGGTTGTAAGACCCTTTAAGAATATCATCAAGGGTTCCATTCTTGCTATTATCAACAGCAAATCCATAAGCTGTTGTCCTAACTTTTGGCTTAAATGCCCTAGGTCCTCTATTGCGCTCACTTAGTGTATCAAGGGTGACAGTACAACTACATGAGAAGTTATTACATCTTCCTCCTTGTCTGGCTTCAGTGAGCGTTGGCCAGTTCTGACCATCCATCTCCATACTAGAAGTGGAGACGCATCCATATTCAGAGCCTTGATCACTTAGACAATGAGAGTAGCCTCTGTATCTGGAGCCTGTACAAGATCCAAACCCAAAAAATGATCCTTTCCACTGTGAAGCCTGCATAAGATTTCATTGTTAGCATCTCCATCACTTCCCATTGAATCAGGAATAATGCTCCAATACAGTATTAAGAAAGAGTTTAAAGCCAAACACATTAATCAGGTATAAGAGTCACTATTAGATGACTCTGTGCCTCAAGAAAATGGACTTCTACGTCTCTGCAGCACATCATCTGCAGATTAACCACTGGTAGGATTCTTTTTTGTATAAAATACAGTTTGTAATCAGGTATACAAGATCATTATTAGATGACTCTGTGTAGATGTTGGTGTTGTGGGGCTGCTTGGCTTAAGTAAGCTTTCGGAAAAATAAAATGATCAGTGTATACAAAGAATTTGTTTTGTCAGCAGAAGATCCTGAAACACAGTTTAACTGACTTAAATTTGAACTTGCACATCTTCTCTCTTTCCAGAAAAAGATAGATTCAAAGATGTGTGAACAAAAGAAGCATAGTTCAGCACTCTAACCATTTCAAAATCATCCCGAGAAAATTCAAGTGACCTAATTGGAGTAAGAGAAGCTGCTGCCGATGACAACTGAAGCAAGGAACTCTTTCCATTCAATGGTTTTGACCAATTTGACCATAATCCTCCAACTTCACATCCCTCAGAACCTTGATGGAAGAAATCAAGGCCATCAGAGTTTCCAAGAAAGTCACCTCCCTTACTGGTAGATCCCAATGAAGGTGCATAATTGGGCTTCAGACCAAATCTTTTGCTATCACCTTGCAGATCAATATGTGCTGGCAACTTTCCTTGAGAAACTGAAGTTGACGAAAGAATGCATGGTTTTTTTGGAGAAATGGGTTGCTGGAAACAAGACCGATCAGAGGCTGAAAACTGTTGTGCATGATACACATGGCCATGACCCCTCACAGAAGGCTGCTGTGTTGTGATATAAGGTCTATGCAGCATTTGAGGGTTGTATCCATAACCATGCAAAGCAACAGATGAAGATTCATCCTGGATGCCCTGCATTAGTAAATATGTAAATGGACACATCTGCTAGCACCCACTAAGAGATGAAAATACAACAGCACTAGCAAAAGGTGAGGTAATTTACACACATGAGAACCATTTTCCAGGCTTTCAGCATTAGCATATGGAAGGTATGTAACCCCCTTACTAGTGGCATTATCATAACCTGAGTGACAAACAAGATAGGAAATAAACAATATAAGAACACAAATTCTGCCTGACAAAGCAGCAAAATGTAGAAAAATTCTTACTCCAAGAAACTGCCGAAACTCCAAACCAACTACAGCCCACAGAGTTCTAATCAGCAGGCTAAACTTCATCTTCTTAAATCCCTTTAAATGTATTATTGAACTTCCATAAATTGCTTCTATCATCGAACCCCACCAAAAGCATAAACTATTACTAATTAAAAGAATATAGCATAATTCTATAAGCAAAAAAACATGAATACTGAGTCAAAACCAAGCAGTCTGCATAATCACAGTATGATGTCCATGCAGTGAATTTCACCATTTCAAGCAGAAACAAATGATAAACTATGTCGGTTAGCTTCTGTTTCATTTCTTTGATACATATATAAAGATAAACAATAAAAGGAGTAAAGATCAGGAATCTAACAAAGGTGGATTCTATCTATGTTAATAACCTTGAATGTTGCCAAAAGCATGCCTATTCATTCCTTCAAAGTCATCAACCTTGTTTTGTCTCCAAAAACTCCAGTTCCCCAAATTTCCAACAAAACCACAAGGTCTAGAACTGGTTGGTATGACCTATCCACCACCGATAAGCTAATTACAAAACTAAATAATTATGTTGCCACTTACACAGTTTCCACATCTTCATTGCAAAGGTGTACCTGCTAACAATAAATTTGCCTCTTTTGAAGAGTAGCGATCTCTACATAAAAATAAAAGCTCTCTGAGAGGCAGGAATAACCAAGGGAAAACTATTTTCCTCAAAGTATACACAAAGTTATTTGACCTTAAGTATTGTACTCGTTATATGTTATCATTCTGAAAACTTTTGTATCCATCTCCCTCAGCCTTTATCTCTACAAAAGATCAAAAGAATCAATAGTATTGATTATTCCAGATCATTTATTTCAATTAATCCTCCTTTTCTTGGGCTTAAATAATCATCTAATTGGAGTAACAAAAGTACTCTGCAAAGACACGTTATTGTCTTCAGCTATAATACGGGAAATAGGAAAAGCAATCATCAAAGCTCATCATCTATCTCAACCAACATAAAAACATGTTTAATACAGAAATTCCAGTCTGCGCCAACATGTATAACAGTTTACTTTAACCCTTAATCTGCAACCCATCTCAAAAGGCTCTTTCAACAGCATAATGCCACAGCAGTTTACCAAGTAAAACCTATTACAAGATATTTCAACCACCACACCTATACTCCACATTTGAGAAGAGGAGAGTGAAGTACATCCCAATAGAAAATTTGATTTTTAACATATTCCTAGACGGCATATGTAATTATGCTTATCTCTTCCAAACATTAGAAGGAGCAAAACAAAAATTCTTTACGCAGCTTTTCCAACAACTTGATCATCATAATTGGAATGCCAAATGTCGAAAAATAAATCAGCAGGCTAGAGAACTTTTTTTTTCCCTTTTTTTTTTGGAGGCATATCTTAACTGGAAACTGAATCTTTTGTGGGGTTCAAATAGAGCCAACAATAAATTATAAGTTGTTCATTATAATATCTTCTATACTAATAGACAACCAAACCGCACAATGTCCACCATCCTCTCAGTTCCTTTAAGTTTTGAATTGACTGCAATAAGACATACAATTTGCAAAAGAGTTGTTTTCCTTTGGGGGAAACCCATACAAGTACATACTTACGAAGTACACAAGTAATGTGCATCAATTACACCTCTTAAACATCAACAGACATAAAAGAAACTAACCTCCTCCATTGTAAACTGATTGTGCCTGAGAGAAATAGGCGTCGGACAAACAACCACTCTGATGGTATCCAACAGCATTTAAAGACCCCGGCTGATCTACATTATCCCTCCGAGGATCAATTACCACCTGATCCTGTGAAAAATGCCAAAGACATATACATTAATAGCCAAAGGAACCGATAATTAAATTCAAGAACTCATAGATCGACAGAATTAGAAATTACCTGAGCATTCTGCCTGCTAGGATTATTAGTCTTTTCCTCAGTATCCAGCATCAAGAGGTTCAAAGCTTCAGCAGTGTCTAAAAATTCATAAAATATGATCAATCGGCCAGCCTAACAAACAATTTAATTAAGAATAAAAAAATAAATAAATCAATGAAAATGTAAGCACGAACAAATGAGCAAATGATCACAGTCCTCCATTATCAGCAAAATCACACGAGTATCACAAAATCTTTAACAAAAACTTGAACCCAAAATTCTCAAAGTTGCGCACTTTATCGGGAGAGAAAAAAAAAAAACATAAACTGTGAATTGCACGCCACGCAAAATGCACACAAATGCTCCATCATATTTTTAACTAAAAAGTAGATAAAGCTAATAAAATCGTCGCCGCTTCTTTCCAATAAATAAATAAATAAATAACACAATATAAAATCAACGAATAAATGATCCTTACTCCACTATGAAACACAACCACTTGGATCGTCATATATTCATTAAAAAATACATTTCCATTTTTTTTAATAAACTAAAAATAGAAAAAAAATTTTAAAAAGCTCAGATGACATCCATTATTCGATATAATTCTGTAGCGAATTTTATTTACATACCAGCAAATTTTAAGCGATCAGAGGTTGGCTGTGCCGTTTTTTTTTTTTAAGAAAAACAATGTATGTGAATTTTATTATTGTATATTAAGTTATTTTATTCGCGATCAGTTTGGGCTCTGTTTGGGAAATTATGGTTAGATTTTTGGTGTGTGGATTTAAATTTTAAAAAAATACAAATTATATAAAAATAATAAAATTAAAAAAAAGGACAGAAGGCGGTGGAACGAGCAAAAAGAGGCGCGGCCGAATGGTAGTGGGTAAGAGTTGGAGTGGATAGAATTTAGAAAGAAGTTTCTGCAGCGTTAGGAGAAGTGAGACTGTGAGTGACACTGTGCGAGGGGCAGAAAAATGGAAATGCGAAATAGAAATATCTGGTTCCAGTGAGCAAGAGCTTCATTTTTCGGTTTTGTCGAGTTGGCGAAACCTCACTCGTCCACCTGCTCTCCATGCCCTCCCCCCAGTTTCACTTCTGCTGAGGTGTATCATTTATTTATACGTTACGATCGTGACGTGTGTGCTTCTCTCTGATCGTTTCGTTGAGTTAAAAAAATTAAATGGACCGAAAACCCCTTTTTAATATTTACCAAGGAATGTGCGTCAATTTGATATAAATATTAATAATCGTGATCAGTTTAGGTTGGGTTAAGTAAACTCGGCTGTTGAAAGTGAGTGTGAGTTTTAAATAATTAGTATTTATATATTTAGTAAATTTTATTATTATAGCATTAACACATTGTATACGGATTTAAAAATTTTTTACAGTTTGTTTTTTTTTTTTGGTGATGTCTTTCTAAATTAAGTTTACGAAGTTGTCGGGAAACATTGCCATTTTCTTTTTTAAACAAATAAAATTATATGAAGTGAAAAAATAATGATTAGTTAAAATGTACTAAATTTTATAATTCGTTCAAATAAAATATGATAAAATATATAATAGTATACATAAATCTAAACAAAACTAAGGGTTCCGCTATCGTACCCCTATGATAAGGTACCTCGTTTTTTTGTCCTCGTTTGGGATAGTGGTTGGATTTCAACTTTTATAATTCAAAGGCTATAATTTTAAACGCGAAGCACAGAGTAAACACGTGCTGCTATTTGAGTCAGTTTGTTTAACAAGATGGAAATGAATTCATAAAGAGGGGGAAATAGTCAAAAGATGATGAATTATTGGTTGTTGTTTGTTAGTTAAACACTCAGAAGTCAAAGATTAATTGAAAATGCACAAGAATAATTTTTATATTTAACTGAAGGAGATAGCAAGAATGACTCCTAAAAGAGTCAAAAGATGATGAATTATTGGTTGTTATTTGTTAAACACTTAAAAGTCAAAGATTAATTGAAAATGCACAAGAATAATTTTTATATTTAACTAAAGGAGATAGTAAGAATGACTCCTAAAAAAGTCTGAAGTGGTTATTACTTATTAGAATTGAAAATACACACAAAAGATTGAAATGCATAGTTCAATTAAAACTTGGCCCGTACCAAACAAGACTTATGAGTAACAACTAATAAAGTAAAATTTTGGAGACAACAAGGAAGCTTAATGTCATGGTCTGCTCAAATTTGCCACTAGCATAGGATAATTCCACGCGCACGGGTATGCTCAGTAAAAGTCCGCCTTGAAGTGGAGTGTACTTTGTAGCTCGGGTGCGCTTAGCACTGAAAGGCGAGATACGCATAGAAGTGTGATGCACTTAGAAATAGGGCCACCAACACACCTAGCCAATTGTGGTGCGCTTAGCGATCATTCAAGCCTGGCCCGAGTTCTAGATTTCTCTATAATTTATAAATAGCTAGAGTTTTCTAGAGTCTTGCATTTAAGTCTATAGGATATTTATGCAAGTTGTTAAAAAACTTCAAGAGCCTAGCACCCAACACCTGTAAATAAGGATGAGCCCTCCTTATTTGCTCACCACTACTATACCTCACACACATACCCACCAGCACACACGCATTCTTGCCCACGCTCTCAATTGCTCTTGTAAAAGCTCTCTTGTAAATCATTTTTAGTGTGTAATAAAATGTATTTTGGCCATATTACTCTCTTCTCTCTAATATTTTCCACAAGCATTCTTACTTCGTTAGTTTGAGAAGAATCGAAAGGCTTACTTAGCGACTTGTGTGCAAGAAGTTGTCTAAGTGCCGCACAGGTTTGCTACACAAAACTCTCATCTCGTGACATTAAGCTTAAGCATAACTAAGGGTAGGCATTTCCATTTTCGGTTTGGGTTGCAATCCTTTAAGGTTCAAGAATTCAACCCAGATAAGTTGAAAAATAATTTTAGTTTGATTTTGAATTGTTAATTCAGGTTTAAATATACTTTGGATTACTAATTTGGGTTGGACTGTTAATTCGAGTTGCAGTCTTCTTATTTTGTCTATTAGAAAGATACCTACCTTTAATTATGTCAAACAAAAAATAGCTCTCTTATAGATGTGGCTATGGCTAACTGATGCTCTATTGACTCATGAATCATATACCCCCATTCAAACCAGATCATAATGAATAGTATTTCATTCTTGTTTGCTCCCATCAATTATTTATAGCTGGGACCAAGATTTTCCTTAGCAATCTTCTCAGCTTTGATCCTTAATTTTGCTAAATGCTTCCTCCTATCATGAGCTGCAGTGATCGATTAAGGTTGTCGTGGTGTAGCTATGATGTGACTGTTGTGGGCTAAAATGACGCTGATTTGAAAGAGGAGAGATGAGAACTGTTGTGGCTGTTGGCGGCTCTATCGTGGTGTAACCTATGCTACCGTGCTTATGTAGAACGGCGTGGCGGCAGCCATGCAGTAAATAACCGCTTCAAACTTGAAAAAGGAAAGTTGAGGGTTTGTTTTGAATTTGATTTTGAGAATCAATTTCACGCGTGGATGTGTTGTCATGTGGTTATTCAATTTTTTTAAAGTAATCTTTTTTAAAATTATAACCTGATCTATTTTGTAAATTTAAGCCGTTTGATTTTAAGATTAACCTAAACTGAACCGAAAATTGAATTAAAATACAAATTTAGTTTGGTTTAGGTTAATCGAAACTGAACGCCTCTAAGCTTAACCATGAAAAACATATGGCTATCCATTATTTTGAGTCTTCGAGATTATATCGACTTATAAAATTGAAGGCAAGACCTTAGTTTTTTTTTTATTATTATTATTATTTAGACAACCCTTGGTTGCTGATGGGTTTGGGTTTTCAAAAAATACATATGGAAATTTGGTGCTGTTCCCGTTAATTTCAACCCGCCTCCATTAACTTGCTAAGCAAGCTAAACTATAACTATTAATTTGGTTATACGTCAACAAGCTAACTTGCCAAACTAATGTATAAGCATTAGCTCATGATGATTTCAAGGAAATCGAGTTATGAGACAACAAACGAATGATCATTAAAGTAAATATCAATCTAATCGCTCATGATACAAGAAGCGTTAATTCTCCTTTTAAATTGCATTGGTTGAGTCTTAACATCAATAGGTTGCTTTAGAGTTGCTTTATTTTTAAAATAAATTTTTTATTATAAACAATAGCTGTCGGTCCAAATAATAGATGACTTGTTGAGTCTCTTACATTTGCTCTCATGCTGCACTTAAATAATATTACAAACCATAAACTTACTCTTTCTATCTTAATTATGGTTACGAGCTGTTAACCAGTTTCTTGCACCATCTAATGGATGATGTCTTGTTTTAAAACTTTTAACTGGATATTTATCAAACTTACCAATTAAGCTTGACTCCCAGGGGTCAGTTTAATGGTTGTTTCATATTATTTCATTTCAATTTAATGGTCTCTTTATTGAGAAATTCTAAAATACATCTGATGTATCATGTCAATCATACAATAAGTAAATAATGTCATGACATGTATGTATTTATTTTAAAAAACTATCATGCAAGTGGTAGTTGTATTAAATTCAACTATAGATCAACAAAAGCAATTTGTAACTACATTGTGAAGTGAAACAACATTATTCATGAATCAAATGATTTGTGAGAAAACAATAAAGTTGACATTAAAAGCAACTTGTAAGTCGAATTGGGCGAACAAATGTTGTAGTAATACCGTTATTGTCATCATAGCAACAAGAAAATTGGCTAATCTTTACAAAATTCAAGACACTGGTAGCAAAGAAAGCCAAGACAATCTTGATTACTTGCAAAAAGCCAACAACAAGCACCACATCGATCAACAACAACCATAGAAATTAGTTGCCCGTGCTCCACCAATCGGCTTGTAGCTAGCGTCATGAATATTAATTTTGAATATTTTGTTGTCTTTTTTTTCCCCGTTTAAATAAAAAAGTCACTCTGTTTCTCTTTTGTTTTAGGATTGTGGGATGCGTTTCCGATGGTGAGAACAGTGCAGCAAACGATGGAGATAGGGGAGAGGATGATAGATGATCGATTTTGATGGTAAGGCAAAGCTGGATCCATTCGGACAACGTCTTTGTTGCCTGGCAGGTACAAACACACTTCTTTGTCTTTTTCCAGGACTACCAATAGTTAAAATTTCACGTCCAATTTTGAGACACGCTACCGCATGAAGCAAGCAACCTGATTAGTGAGTAATGGGCCAGGCAAAACATGTGTTAGATATAATTTTACAACCTCTACGTTGAAAATTTGCTATGAAAGCAAGTCATGGTTGGAAACTAATTTTGCATCCTTTCAGGTGAGGATGACTTAAATTTTAGAAATTATACAACATTTTATTGTCTAAGTAGAATGTGGCCAATACCCATACTTCGGTCCCAAATGTAATGCATATGCTAGCAACTAATAAGACTATAGCCATTTATAACGAAAAATTAAATTGACCATAAAAGTTAACTACAATCTTTAGTTTTTTTTTTTTATTTTGAGAATAAATAATATTGATTAATATATGAATTA
Organism: Atalantia buxifolia; assembly: GCA_030444775.1. Classification (NCBI taxonomy): domain Eukaryota; kingdom Viridiplantae; phylum Streptophyta; class Magnoliopsida; order Sapindales; family Rutaceae; genus Atalantia; species Atalantia buxifolia. The sequence goes on along the minus strand of CM059837.1, from coordinate 22,696,329 downwards.
ACAGTTTCAAAAAAAAATTTGAAGCCGGTTTGAAGATTTGTACTTTTAGAGGGGATTATATGAGAGAATAATATAGTATATCCAAATTTGGAAGAAAGTGTTAGTTTGGTATTCAAAGATAAAGAATGAATAATTGAAATGTTCTGATATTCAAAAAAAAAAAATCAGTGTTAATAAATTGTACATTTTCGTTTTGTTTAATATTTTATCCCTAAACTAATAAATTGCGGTTGTAACTTTTTGACTAAACAATTTCCTTTTTTAATATTAAAAACATTACAACCAATTGTACGATTAAGAGCCAACATTCCAAAGGCAAAACCTAAAATACACAATTGAAGCATATTGAAGTCAATATAAAAAAAAATTAATTATTTAATTACTGGGGTAGAAAATTATTCATATAACTATCGAAGAAACTCAAATCCTCTGCCTTAAAATAAAGGAGAAGTGCGACCAGTTCAGGGATTGTTAACTCAATTAAACAAAATTTAAATACCTAAAAAATCAAAATATTTGGGTTTAATATAAAAACCATCATTTTATTTGATATCTTATATTTGAACAAACGAATTATGTGTTAATGTTTATGCCCAACCAATTTTGAACCATATCTTAAAAAATCATTAATAAGATTTTTTTAAAAAAAAGAATTAAATTTGACCATTAGAATTCATCAAATTATATCCAAAACAACTCTATCAAAGCATATGCACAAGAGCTCATCAAATTCAATAATCTCTCATCATTTGGCTTCTCAAAAGCGATGAACTCAACAAAATCTCTCTCTCTCTCTCTCTCTCTCTCTCTCTCTCTCTCTCTCTCTCTTCCTCTTTTGCAAGAATTTAACAAAATCTATCACAACATAAACAAGGAATCATTAATATTTGGGCAAAAAAAAAAAGCAACCCAAATAAACACACTTCGCGAACATCCAACATTATTATTTTTTGCTTCATTTACCTTTTTTTTTTTAATTTAATGAGAGATTATGTCTCTAACGACAATAAGATTGAACATGAAAATTCATCTTCAACATCACAAGAGAAAACAATCTCAAATTTGCTGTTCGCCGACTACTTCAGCTCTTTTTTGTTACAGGACTTTTATCAAACATAAGAAATTCACATAATCTCAATGTAGTTGCCAAAAACATGAAGAGATCACGAGAATCAAATTACAAAGAAACCAAATTCCTAAAACCAAAACCCACTACTCAAATCCCTCAAAAGCCACCACAATTTAAAGACCCCACCAATCTTAAAAGAGAAAAATACGTCAAGACAAGAATAAAACACTTGACTATCGTTAAGCGAGCGATTATCCCAAGCATTGATCAATGTTTCTCAATCTATTCTCTTCCTTCTCCAAAACATCCCACGCCAATTATTTCAAACACACATACCTGTAACCCATTAATCACGCTTTAATGCCATTGCGTTTTGTTGCCGAACAAAATACAAGATTTCAACCCAAAATTGTACTGATATCGGAAAAGCTAGCAGCTCATAATATTTTATTTTAGCTATTCAATTTTAGCCGCTGGATTTATATTAATTCCAATCCAATGACAATTTCAGTAAAAGACAAAATCACGGGATTATTTACCAAACCATCTGGTTCGTTGTGATTATCATCTTTTTTCTTTAAATTTTATTTTGTTCTACTCTTGGAATATCTAAAGTTCAAATTTAGGAGATTACGCACCATAAAATATCAATTCAGTGAAAAAAATCTTTACTTTACCATTCGGTAAAGCCAACCATAATGGTGAAAGTGATGTAAAAATGCTGAGGAGAATCTTCGATAGGGCATAAATTCATATGGTGCACATTATTTAATAATAAGCTATCTTCTTCAAATGTGTATCTTTTATGCATAAATTATTTATTAAATATTTGAAGGTGAATTCGATTATTATTTTACCCAGGATAGCGTTCGTCATTTTTGCCATTTTGTATAAGAATCATTGGATTGTAACTAAGATCTAACGACTGTAAATTTTTTTTTTACAACTGATATTTCATCAGATATTTACATCGTACAATCAAATATCTGATAATAATTACTAATATTTATAATCAGATAAATAACTGAGATTACAACTTTACATTAAATTTTATGAAGCATTTGACCAAATAAATAATCCTCATATAAAATATTCAAGGGATGTATCTCTCTTCTCACATTTCCACTCAGACAAACAATTACAACTTTATATCAAATTTTATAAAATACTTAGACCAGACAAATAACCTTCATAAATATTCGAAGGATATTTAACAAATTGACTCTACTCAATCTCAATCATACTTAATTAAAGGAAAATTTGAGTCGAGGTTCGAACCACTGCGGTCTGGCGGAGTGGCTGTAATTTAAAACTAAAAAAAAAAATTAGTTGTGGGCTACCGTCCGCATCTACAGTGGGGTATATTGACACTGACGACTTAGGGTTTTAGCGATAGATTTTGTACGATTAATTCTGAAATTAATGGCACCTGCAGTTGGTGCCATTGTTGTGTTTGCAAGAAAATTTGAAATTTGCAGACATCAGTAAGCGGAATAAAAAGGACTGGCGTGGAGCTCGTAATTTTGTAAAAATGCGAAAGCTCCTCATTGCGTTGGAGAACTGGGGGTAAGATAACAACAAAAATTTCAATTTCAATGTCGACAACTACCATTCAATTAACAAATGTAGCTCCAATTTATTACAAAATTAGATTTTTTGTTTTTTTTTTTCATGTAGGATGATGATGGCTTAAGATGGAAAGACATTTAGAAGAGAGACAAAGCTATTGGTTGAAACTCTGGAATTGGAATAAAGATTATGATCGCCGAATTACTATGAGATCTTGAAATTATTAATGGGTATTAGAATTGATTAAACATGATCAACTTTTTAAAAGTTAGATTAATTTTGATTGCACTTGTTCTAGTAATTGTTATCTTTAATTTATGTTTTAGTAATTTTACAATTCTATTCAATAGAAAACTCAGCAATTGTTTTTTCTATTTTTTTTTGGAGAGATTGCAATTCAAAGGTAATAAAAAGTAAGGATTGATGAGATATATTAAAGGATTAAATATGATTATTTTCATTATTATTATGATTATTATTAACTCACATTTACATTAAAGTTTGAACCTAACACTTCAATTTAAAAAGACCATTCCGGTGCGACTACTTTGGCCAGCACTTTATCCCTTACGGGCCGATCCGGTGCGAGCGGGGATTAGTCTGGGTTGTAATACAAGTTTAAATGTACCTTCCATAGTTGGGGTCCACTCAAGACCATCTCGTGGTTCAGACAAAAAAAAAAAGATCGCTCCATACAACTATAACTAAATCTTGACTTTGTGATTGATAGTTGAAACATATAATTACACATACCTAGTCGTCATTAACGTTCCTTACTCTGCAGGGAGTTGTCATCAGCTTTGTTAAAAGAACAATAATTTGTATGCCACACAAACATCCTTACTCCCATTTAAACTCTTTATTAGAGAGTATTAGACATTAATTTTAAAAAACGACAATATTATGCTCCCACATATTAATCAAAAACTTCATTTCACCTAATTCACTTACCTAAATGCAATGCTACCACTTTTCATCTCATATGAAGCAAATAATGCCTTTAACTTACTTCATCGATGATATATTTATTCAACCATCCTCATCGATTTTTTGCCAAAAGATACCTCGTTAAACCATACATTAAAATTATTTTTTAATTTATCTCTAAGAATTTTTTTTGGTAATAGCCAAAATCTATGGTAAAATGACTTGTTTACATTGTTTGGGATTTGGACTAAATTTAACTGAGTGACAGTATCTCATTGGTATTGGCAAGACATTTGAAATGTTTTATCGAACGATTACTTTACAAGTTAATCAACAAAAATTTATTGATAGACGACAAAAATTAGAACCCTAACAATCTTCATAAAATTATTGTCTTATATTTCATAATCACGTGCATTAAAGTTAAGACCATACGTAAGTTTTTGAGCAGGGTAATTTTTAGGGACCTCCCCTTAGGTTTGATGTATTGACACTTAGATAGAAAGTATGATCGTAATATGAAAGACCTCCCCTGCCGTTTGTATTTCCATCCAATGACTGTTAGTGGATCAACAAAATGACCAAACTACCCTAAGACCAAAAAGACACGCTTGTGGCACTGGCAACTAGCAGGTTGCTGTTCATTAATAGTATGAAATATGTATTGCTCCCAAGCCCCAGCACGCTTATGAAATGACAAAAATAACTCATTGCATATTCATTACCTAAAAAAAATATTGCTGAAAAAATTTAACAATTTCTAAACTTTAATTAACAAAATCATATTTGCTTCAATCAGTTCAAAAATAAAATGGCATTTCTATCACACAACTCTCGATTCTTAATATTTTTTTATAGTTCCATTGAGATTAAAAAACAACATAACATTAAAGAAGAAAATATATAGATTTATAGTTGAAGCTATAAACACAAAATTATACCAAGTCAAAAAATAATTTGATTTCAGAACCAATCAAAGAGCTTTTTTTTTAATTTTATTATAAACATATTCACAACTAGTGAATACTGATCAAGTTACAGGTTGACACACAAGGTGAAAGCTTACACAAAAGTGGGTTTGATCGCAAGTTGTATTTGCGATCAAACCTACCTAAATCTTAAATTGTAATCATAAATAAGATCCCAAAAATTAATTTCACTTAAAAAAATCTCAATTTTTTTCATTTTAATTTTATTATAAAAATTTGGAATTGTATTTGCAATTACAAAGCTAAAACCCATTTTTGTTTAACATATAAATCACAAAACACAACTAATTTCTAATATGCAATGGTTTGTTTAGCTAGTACGAATCAAAGTTGATACATGCAGCAGCTTCTTCAACAAATCAAACAAAAGATTAAATCCATTTTCAAACACAATATCAAATCAACCAAAAGGCTCTAAATTTGACATGCATTAGGTTATTTGGAATTTTCACCTACTATAAGGTTTAATCACTGCCATGTCTCTCGTCGATCGCCGGCAATGGTCACTCAACAACACCATTTTCCCGCTGTTATCACTTTACGTTCATCACTCTTCTTTGGAATTGGGGCTTCTTCAGATCTGAGCTTCATTTGGCGAGGTCAAAGGAGAAAAGAGAAGAATCTGGTTTGAGATTGTTAATTGGCTTGGGTTTGGTAAATGAAGGAGAAGATATGTCCAAGCCATTCTTAGAACCAATGGATGATGGAGTGCTGCAGTGGTTAACTCTATCATGTGGTTGCTTTTGATTTTTTTTCAATTTAAAATATCTTTTTACAAAATTAACCTCATACATCAATAACATACTAGATGAAATACAAAATAGTAGGGAGATTTTTAAAATTATAATCATACTTTCTATCTAAGTGTTAATATGCCAAAATTTAAGGGAGCTCAACAATTACCCTTTTTGAGCATATGAATTTAAACAGGACGGAACTACGTTCTAATTAAATATTCTAAGTATTCATCCTAAAACTGTTGGATAAATCAATACATGCATGGTTGCGAAAATGAGTTGTCGCCCATTTGCTCTGTGTTTTAACTGAATAGTTGTCCGTCAACCGTGAACCCGTACTTTACGGACATAGCAAGTTATTTCTCAAGTTGCTGTCGTGTGTCATCCTCATTCGTTGGATAATATCCGATGGTCATTTAGCGTCAGGACAAAATATGTCAAATGGCAGAGAATCAATATCGAACCGTTCCGTCGCAGGGGGCCCACAATCTTCAGATGGACCGTCCTTATTCATTAAAACGGTGTGCGGCGTGCGTTAACCAACTCAGACACGAACTAGTGTATAACAACAACCGATCCCTTCATTCATCACCTTTTTAATCGCGCCTCCAGTTTTTAGCCTGTCACTTGCCTTTAATTACCAGTGGCACCTTAAAACAATCTCTCTCTTCGAACCCAAAAGGGAAAGCTCTCGCATCTCCGTTTCTCCGTTGCTTGTAGCCGCTATGTCACAGGTAGTTCATATTACAATTCGTTCGATTTGTTATTCTGTCTTCTCAACTTATTTTGAGTGCCTGTTGCCCTATTTGAACTCTAATGGAATGGATCTGAGTAGCTCCTCAGTATATCATTGTTCAATTCGATTGAATTTTCTTAGCTAGGGTTTTGTCGAAATCTCTACTTAATTATTACATTCCGTACCGTTATTTAATTTTCTTAGCTAGGGTTTGTCGAAATCTCTATTTAATTATTACATTACGTTCCGTCTTCTACATCGTCTTTTTACGAATTAAGCTGTCGATTTATGAATTCGTTGAAAATTTTGTTCTTTCGCAATTTACTCTTCTTCGTAGATCGTCGATTTTGGTGCGCCATTTTAGTATGTAAATTTTGCTATCTTATTCCATTGTTTCTTCATATATGTATGAATTTATTTAGTGGTTTGCATATGATTAACGCTTTTTTTTTTTTTGTATTTAGGTTGATAACAGAAACTCTTCTGCTGCCAAGCGTGCTAGAACTGATGGTATGCATTTTCTTTTTTGTTTTCTTTATTGCTGCAAGTAATTACCGCCTGTTTGGATTTCTTGAACGACTTCCCAACTATGTATATATGCTGAATTTTGTTGGATTTTCTTGTGCATGTCTCAGTATTGACCCATTGTACTAGTACTAGGATGTTCAGCTTGCTTACATATACAATAGGAGCATGCCAGTCTGCAATGGAGTAGACACCCAAGATTAAATAATCACTAGTCTAAATTTTGTTTGATCAATAGTTTTTGTGATGAAAGTATCATGTACAATTTGATTGCTTTTGATTCCCAAAGGTGAACACTGAGAGGCTATTTCATCAACAAGATGATTGTATTGGTTATTTGCTCTTTGCTAAAGTGCAATCGCAAACTTAATAAATCCTGCTTCCGATTTGGTCTTTTAATGACTTGAGTGGTTCCACAAACATTCTGATAAATTAAACATATGAAGAAGGTTCCACTGTCTTTGATTCTCTCTAAAAGGAAACGCATGCTTTGTTGTGCATGACTACTGCTTATGTGTGCTGTGCAGTTATATTGTATTAGACATTGAATATATTACTCCACAGGACCAAGATTTGATGTTTCTGATATTTTAGTTATGACATCAAGACTTGATAATCGAATTCTTGGTAACTGTAGGTAGCCGGAGGGAAGATGATTGGACCTGTCCAAGCTGTGGCAATGTCAACTTTTCATTCAGGATGACTTGCAATATGCGTAATTGCACTCAACCCCGACCGGCTGATCATAATTCCGTAAGTAATCAACTGTGTTTATGATATCTAGATAATTTGATGTCTTTTTTTCTTTTTCTTTTTTAAGAAAAGAATGCACTTGTTGCAAGCATAAATTGATGGAGATTCAATTTTTTTGTGCACATTATGATTTTGATTTATATTTCATTGTTGAGATTGAGCCTGACAGGGTATTTTCTTTGAATTTCAAGAGTGCGGAAATAGTGGAAGCATAAATTAACATATTAGTTCTTAACCTGAGAAAACTGGTCAGAAGCAAGTGGATGTCAGTTGGTCGGATTCTGTATTTGAAGGTTTTCTTTCGTTCTTAAAACACACTTATTTTGTAAGCATTATTGGTCCCAGGGATTGCATAATGGGTTAGTCTGCTTTCAGTGGAACTAGAGGTCTGGGATTAATTCCTTTCACACCAACCTTGGCGAGGGATTAGGTTTAAGCTGTGTTTGTGCATGGGTTGGTATGAGGTGGGGTATGTGCTTAGTTAAAAATAATGTAACTCTGGTTGTGTTAAATGCTTGCAGTAGCCTCTGATTTTGCCATACTTATTGCAGTTATCCATCTAATTTATGATAAGACTCAACTACATTTGTTGATCAAGTTTTTGTTTTGTGTTTTCTATTGATTGCCACTATTTGACTGATAACTACTGATTTCCCTGATCTTTTATGTTTCTTGTGCCTGCTTTTAAAGTAGTTCTCTTAAACAATTTCTCAATGTACAAGAACATTTGTTTTTCACAGAAACCTGCAGCAAAGCCCTTTCAAGCCCCACAGAATTACTCATCATCTGCTCCTTATGTTGGTTCTGGTGCACCCTCTTCTATGTACCTGGGCATGCCGCCATATGGTTCTTCCCTCTTCAATGGGTCATCTATTCCTCCGTACGATGTTCCATTTTCTGGGGGATCAGCCTATCATTACAACTATGGAAGTCGTCTCTCTGCTGGAAGCCCTTACCGACCGCTACATATGTCTGGACCACCTCCTTATTCTGGTGGTTCTATGATGGGAAATGGTTTTACCTCGCATCTTTTACTTTATTGTTTTTTGCTTTTCCTTTTTCCGTCATAATAACTTGATAAGGTTCTTGTTTATGTTTGTTTGTTGTTTTAATTATTTAATTATTTTTTCTATTAGTATTTGCAATTTCTTGGCATTCTCCCTGCTATTTCAATTTCTATCATATGCATACCTATACTTGGTCATATGTACCAATTTCAAACTTTTTAATAATCTTCTTGGACAGTGCACATTCATTTCCGCAGCTTGTGCATGCTAGTACACGTCTTCTAGTTTAGCATTACCGTAGTGATCACTTTTTCATTTTCTTGCAGGTGGAATTTATGGCATGCCACCTCCCTTGATGGACCGATATGGCTTAGGTCTGCCAATGGGCCCTGCTGCTATGGTACTTTAAGATCTTGCCTCATATTATGATGATTTGATCTTATTGCTATCATTTGAAAATTAGACCAATGCGCAGGATTCATGTTTGTTTCTCTCATATGATACAATATTAATTTCTGAGTTTCTAATGGTAGTGTTTTACACTTTTGCAGTTGATAAATCTGGTGTATTTCTGTTAATTCATATTAAATGAACTAAATGTCTTTAATCAATATATATCCTGTCCTCTCAGTCTTATCTTTCCTGGTTTGTGTATTTGCTTGCATGGACATTCATCTGGAAGCTAGCAAAGCAGTAATTACATTTGGGAATTGATTATTCCTGCTTTCTGTAGGAAATATTCCTTTCTTATATTCAGCTTTGGTTAGAGTTCACTCTTTCATATTTGAGTTAAAATTTATGAGTGCACTTTCCTGCACAGGGTCCAAGACCTGGATTTTTCCCAGATGATAAATCTCAGAAAAAGGGTGCAGGTCTGGAATATTTCTGCCACTTAAAAACAACCATCAATTACATTGCCCTATGGCAACTTTGTTTGTTTACCAACTTTGATGTTTCCATTCTTCTGATCCGCCAGATGCAACACGTGATAATGACTGGACATGCCCAAAATGTGGAAATATCAACTTTTCTTTTAGGACTGTTTGTAACATGAGGAAATGTAATACGCCAAAGCCTGGATCCCAGGTTTGTTCCTCTTTCTCTATTGTTCTGAAACTGAATTTTTTCCTTTAAATTATGGTCAAACTAATTTTTCAAATGTAAGGATTAGTGCACTCTATTGTGTTTCACTAAGACTTATTCATTTAATTAATCTTTGCATCATCATTTCGTTTCTCTTTTTTTTTTTTGGGGGGTTGTTGTGGGGGCGCTGGGGCGTGGTAGTTATGCATGTTTTTTAAATCATCTAGTCTTCAGTATTACTTACTTTATTTTCTTGCAAATGCAGGCGGCGAAATCTGACAAAAATTCAAGTAAGTCCTCTTAAATCTACAAACATGGTTATGGTCATTTGATAATTGGGTACTTATATGTTCTATCCCTCTCAGAACAAAAGATGCCCGAGGGTAGCTGGAAGTGTGAGAAATGTAACAACATAAACTACCCATTTAGGACCAAATGCAACAGACAGAATTGTGGAGCTGATAAACCTGCTGAGTCAAAGAAGTCTCTCTCACCAACTACAGAAGAAAATGAGCAGGTCTGTTGTGTGATTCATTTCTTTTGTGTTCCAGCTTGTGGTTCGAAATTGTTGTTTTTATCAATCATATTTGTGCACATTAAAAACTCAATTAGAAATAAACTTCACAAACAATCTTTGGTATCACTGCAAAACATCACTTTCCCTCCCCCTCTTCTCTCTACCCCCGCAATTTCTTTTATCCTCATGTTGATTAGATCTTGCAAAGCATCTTGTTAATTGTCTTTTGTTTTTCTCCTTTTCATCCATTGATTTACAATTGTCTACTGTTCCAGTGAGTACTAGGACATGTTTGAGGGTTGAGAAGGTCCAGGGTTTTCTTCCAGCATTGCTCAATATGGGTGTCTGAAAGTCAGTCTTGTCGTCCTCATGTTGCAGCGGTTGTCGAGTTACTCTACCTTCTCATGATTCGTGTCAACTTGTTGTATTAAATTCAATGGTATTTGTGGTCTTAATGGATCCTTTGATACATAAAGTGTCAGCCAGCTTGTTCTGGCAAGATTCTACAGGTTGGTTCTGATTTCTATTAGTTAGGCTTTGTACTTTTGGAAATCAACTCATCTGTTCTAGTTTGTTACCTTTAAACTTTAGATATGTTAGTGGCTTCTGAACCACACTGGTTTTCATTTGGTTTTGAATTGTCTACAAAGCATTGAAGCATCATCGTCATAGAGATGCTTCTTTCATATTTTGGAGTTCCCAACTTGCACACCATAGGTCGCTTGTTATTTATAAAATGGGGGCTGGAAAATGCGTCTGATAACTGGTCAGTTGCTTTAGAACCATGGCAAGACTATTTTCTTTCTCATTGTTTGACTATGACATGGTGGGCTTCTTGCAAGGATCTGGTTTTGTTGCCTTGAAAAGTTATTAGTGGCATGGTAAAGTTAAGGATTTGTTTGTCGATTGTTAAATCTGATCCAATAATAAATTTGGAAGATTCAGCTGTTAGTCCCTTGCATGCTTTGTTTAGAGTGAAATACCAATAGTATAGAGCCACGCGTTAAAGGCCATGTTTAAATGTAACTTCATTTATCATCATTATCCCTTTATTTTTCTCCATTTTTAGCTGTTGGTAGTGAGTTTTTGCATTTGATGTGTGGTGGGGAGGAGTTTTTGCATTTGTTGTGTGGCAGGGAGCATGATATGAGATTTATTTGACGAATGCTCGAGAGGTTGAAGGTAGATAAATAATTAGAAGCATACTGGTCTGCGGTGCTGTGATTTGTCCTTAAAATTTGTTGTTAGGTATGTTCACTAGTTTGGATATGTGTAAATCCTGGAAACTGGCTACGTGCATGGTGGATCCATCTGCACACCCGGCCAGTGGTGGCTGGTGCCCAGGATTTTAGGCACAGCTGCAGGCAGGTGATTTTGTTAAATTTTACCTTTTTTCATATACTGCTGGTTTCACAGTTTTTTGAAAGAGTAATGGGCAATATAAGCAGAAAAACATTAGCAGTAGTTGACTTGAAAGTCAGGAAATATTTATACTTTGGATTCAATTTATTGTCACTGTAAATTTTAAATGTGTATATGACAATCCAAGTTGGTTATAAGCTGCAAGATATGGTTGCAAGTAAGATCAAGCGATGTTATGTACACGATGGAAGAAGTGTTTGTTTGAGCGCACCGAGGAACATTGACAGGACATGTTTGGAACCATGATGAAGTATGTGGACTCAAAGTCAAAGAGTCAGATTAGTAGCAAATACCTAGGGCAGTTTAAACTGAGAATTGAATTTAAAGAACAATTAAAATTCATTTCATGATTCTATTCTGAAACTGATCTTAGATTGAGTTCAGATAAGAATTATCCATTGCGTGGTATCAATCGGAAAGGGCAAGCAATTTTCTGCCGCGGAATGGGACTGGAATTTTAAATTTTGTAAAGATTTCAATGCGACAATTTAATATTATTTTAATAGTGATGTATTAACAGGAGATGGTGAAACAAGCATGCATTGCCCTCCAAATAGCTTCTGAATTGCAAATGCTCTATTAAGCACTAAGTACTGAGGTTTTAAGCACTAAAAGTGTTGTAAATACAACGGCAAGTTTTGATTTGATCATCACTTGCCTGGCGAGAAACTTAATAATATGTTTATTATTTTTATCGAAATTATTCTTTAAAATTATATATATTACATATTATTATTAATTTTTATTTTACTATTTCGTATAAGTACGTGCCTGTATAATCTTTTTTCCTCCCCTCGTAGAAGTGGCGGTTTTAAAAGGTTTCTGTATCTTAATATTATTTTTCTCAATACTAAGAAGGGCTTAATATATCATGTTGCTGCTGCACTTTTTTAAATGATAAGAGCGCCACGAGATGTTGAGTTATGCACTCACAACGAAATCTGGAGTAAAGTAACTGCCTTGAGGAAACGTCCCATAATAAGAAATTGTTATCCAGGTTCTAGACGTAACGTTGTGCGGTCACCGCCTCCTGAAAAGCTACTCTGGATGAATTTTCCATTGAGCCTCCCGAATTATCCAAAAATACAGAAAACACGAACGGCATACTAATCCACTGGATGGCATAAAAATTTGGAAACGTGTAATGCAAGCAAGTACACCTTTCACAGGGTAGTCCCAAATGCTAATGCAAGCAAGGTGACATTTTTCTTGAATTGTACAAACAAGATAATGATCAAAGAGACAAACTCTAAAAAGTTTTTTTAAGTGGGGGAAGATGGGCTAGCAGATAGCCTTTGATGGCACTGCCAAATTGGAATTACTGCCTCCTGAGTGAACCTAATCCTAAGACTTGAAGACTGAAGAATATATACTTATATAGTTTTGACATCTTCCAGTTTTCTAGCCTGTCTAAATTTACACACAGATAGATGTCTAAGCATTCAGCTCATGTACTTAAGAGAGAGAGAGAAAAAAGAAGGATATAAAATAAATACTTAATAACGTCTTGGATAAGATGCTACAGAGTCATGACACTGATAAGATTTAAGAATTCTACCATAAAAAGTAATAATACTAAAGCTCCATCAACCTTTGTTGTTTATAGCATGTACCTACTAAGAATAAGTTAAGACTAGTGGAATAATATTGGTAATGAATCAAGTTTACAAGAAAACAGCTCGTAGAATTTGACGTGACTGATACCTGAAAACTTGTTGGTTCCAGAAAGTGGGCACTATGAAAACTTCCTGGAGATGATGAAACAAAGTCAGAAACTGAGGACATTGCAAGTAAAGGTTACAGACAAAATCACATAACAGCACGCTCTGTTTGCAATTTTGCAGGACACTATTATAACCTTTAAGCAGAGGATTCTAACAATGCAACTAATAAAAAATGGGAAAAAACATAATTTGAAGTCTAGTCTATGCAACAGAATAATGGACTCCAGATGGTCCTCTCTAGCAAACACCTTTATAAGGAATTACTAATCACCAAAAACTTTAGCTGAACGAAAAGACACCAAGGAAAGAACATGTAAAGTTGGTTAGCTGTAAATAGAAAATAACTTACCTTAGCAGGTAAATTATTAGGCTAAAGTGATTGATTGGCCATAAGCAGTCAGTCCACAGTGGGATAAAAGTCGCTCTCATACGGTGCCCTGAACAGCTGGATCTCTTGAATATAATTTCCTTCATCTTGGTGAAAAGATGAAGCATGCACTTGGAATTCAGTGGACGGTTTTCCAATTTGCCTGTATTCTGATGAAGCAAATGGAGAACCTTGGGCCCTTGCAGGCATGACAGTGTGAGGTATGTTGGTAAGACTTGTACTTGTGGGGTGCTGCTGCGAAACCTTTTTTGGCTCACATATCCCCCAAGAAGTTTTTGACAGAAGAGAGAGAGCACGATGACAATCTTGTGTCGCACCCAGATCGAAAGAAATCATGGATTCTTCAGGACCTGCGGAATTAGACGGAACATAAGTTCATGCATCTATTTATCTAGTGATTAACATGAAAGCTCAACTGCGCCTCAATTTTGTTTACTTTTATTTTAACCGTTTCTACATGATGGCTTCCGAAAACCAAACTTTCCTTCAGTTTGATATATCTTGAAAATTATTACACCAGTTACCTAGAGCTGCTTCAGTTTTCCCTAGGATGGCACTAATCCACACCTGAGAAGTGCCTGCACTTCTGCTGATAGACATTATAGTTCTCATTGTTACTCCTTTTCCACCAGTCTCTTAGCTTAAGTGTCTCTTGTCATATGCTTTTTCAAAGCAAAGAACAAAATCACGACAGGAAATTCCTTCTCTACCCCAACTTCTCTACTCTCCTAAGAGAATAGATTTTCTTGATTACTTCTAAATTTAAGTGAACTAATTGAGAAAAGATTTTCCTGGGCAGAATAACTAGGAAAAGGTAATTTTGGATGTGCATATCGCTTCTTTTTACTGAAATAGTGCAGGTGATTTTACTTCTCATATCTATTTGCTCCAACTCATGCAAAATTTCTAGACACACAGGCCTTCAATTTAATTTTGCATTTAATGCTCAGGAACTTACAATTTGACAGCAAACCAAATTCTAGGTTTTTATTATGCCAGCAAAAGCAACTTACAATTTCACAGCAAAGTGAATTCCGGGTTTTTGTTATGCAAGCAGAAGCTGCATTTGCAGAGTAGTGTGGTCTAAATAAATAGGTGGGTCTGGGGTTGGATTTTTCATTTTCTACAGTACAAGAAGAAAACTTGAAAAAAAGAAAAAATGGAGGTTATCTTCTGTTTGCAAAGCCTAAGTTTGAACCAAAGAAATGCCCAAGTTTCGTTAGCCATTAAATTTTACACATGCCCATAGCAAATTTTACAGATGGCAATTAATAATAAAAGGTAATTTTGGAATCAATCAACCATTATTCTTTAAAAAAAAACAAAAACAAAAAAATAAAAAGAGCAATCAGGTTGAGCTAAATCATCTGTCCCATGAATGGTGTCTGCCAACATTCTAACCTAGAAAGTCTAACTACTCAGTCAGCTGTGACAGCAAAATTTCGTTCTCTCTTCAACATATAGCATATGAAAACCTTTGTTTTGGTTCATTAGCATGAATAGTAATATCAAACACTAACCAGGCCATGTTGGGAGACCAAAGACTTCACATATAAGGATAGTTGTAATAAGCTGGATAGTTGCCTTAAAAATAAAAATTTGAATGCAATGATCTCCTATTTTAAGCAAAACAAACCTTCGTCAAGAACCTCAGCCATAGTAACCTTGGCCTTGGATAGCAAGAGCCCATTGGAATCATCACGACGTGCAGGGACTGAGTTTGGTGGCTGATTGCCATGTAATTGCAGAAGCACATCAGTGCCTTCCCCTTTGGCTGACTTTGATGCATATCCTTTTGTTTGAGTGGACTTGGAGACACAAGTTCCTTCCCAAGTGAAAGTTTCACTAGGATTTTTGTGTACAAATGGGACACTATTCCAAACTAAAGTCATCTGTTGCTTCCCATCTGAAAAAGTAGATTCAGATCATATCAAACTTCATGCAACGGTATGGTGAAATACCATTACCAAAATTTTGGGTGAAATACGTAGTTGTTGGACTCAATTGTGGCGGCACTTTGTTACAGAAAAAACTAACTTGTATGCAGAATAGACTTGGTAATTGGCTCTCAAATAGTGAGGTATTCCTCAAACTGAATGATTTGAATTATTGAAATGTTTGATTTAAAAATCATATTAAATAAATTCTCAACATAAGGACAAATTTAATTGACTCCTAACGATGACGTCATATGAGAAAAAGATGCATAATTTTGTCTGTGATTGCTTGAAAATCAATAATATTTTACGAATCTTTAATTTTTGCAGTCATATAGCAGCTATACTTTGTTAAAAATTTTCAGTCATTAATTCCCCACCACTATATTAATGTTGCATTTGTCTCCTTATATGGTTTATTAATTGCAAATATGTAGTAATACAGAAAACATAATGTGACATGTAAAACTTCCATTAGCCAAGCAGTTTTGACTTGAGAGCTAGAATTAAAATTAAACTTCCCGCAAAATTATTGTAAGTGCAATTCATTTCTGAGTTTGCGAGAAATTAAGAAGTCTATATCATGATTGCTGCTTGATATTTAAAAAGTTGGTGCAGTTGAGCTCCACAATAGCTACAAAAAGGAAAGAGAAACTGAGTTTAAAACCAGTACCATAGAGTGAGGAAGACAGCCGTGCTGGACTTAATCGGAGTGCTTCTGGCTGCGATTTTCGGCGCCTAGCATTGTGATCAGAAAGGCGCCTACGACAGCTCCGCTTCTTTTCATCAAACTCTGATAGACCATGGAACCTTTGACATCACGGTGAAAGTGAAAATCAGATCAAATATCCACTTTCATCAGGATGAGTTGGACGGATTTCAAGCAATTTCTAATACAACAAATTTGAATAAAGAGAGATGAAAGCATTAATCAAGATATTCCCATGCAGCAGAACAAGCACAAAAAGAAATCCTTTGCAGGTTTTATTGGCATCCATCAAACAATCTGCACAGGATAGAAGCTTTACCTGCTGCACTGTTGACAGAACCGACGTTCCAGACCACCAACAATGACCTTTGGGCTCTTCGAATGATTTTCACAAACTCTATGTTTGCGATGGTAATCTTTAGCTGATGAAAGATCTAGGCCACAGCCTTCAACTTGGCAAAGTGCAGCCTGTGTGGTCTGGGGATTGGACCTGGATCTTTTTGCTGAAGTAGAATATGATCCACAAACTGCAGGAAAAGATGAATTCTTACCATTGCCTCCAGCAGAAATATCTTCAAAGTACATTCGTTTACCGAGCTTTAAACCAAGCAATGGTTCACCAGATCCAACTGAAGCTTCAAGCGTTGGGGAACCGCCTGTTCGTTCAGCCTTGGCAAATTCTTTCTTGAAGTCAAAATCTTCAAGAACATCATCGGAAGCCTCCAACCTAAATTTTGATGTTTTTGTTTCCCCCATTGATGATGAATTATTAGAAGCGGATTTTGAGCTCATTGACAAAGAAGCAAGTCCCATATCAGAAATGGAACCACCACTGCCATCACCACCCCCCGATGAAAAGAAAGACACAGAGTCGATTCCCCCATCTCCATCAATCTCCCACTCTATTTGTTGTTTCTTCCTTGGATTTTCAGCAGCTGTTGCATTGAACATGATAAGGTTCTCCCAGTCCCACTGTAAGGGGGTTTTTGCATTCCATTCCATCATTGAACTCATAGCTTTACTTCACAGTAAGAGATTCTTCTCCATAAAAGGCAATAGTAATTGAAGCATCAGACCCTGCACATCAAAAACATCAGGGGTATGCATGAATAGTCAGGAAAAGACAGGAAGAAATTTGGATTGAAATCAGGAAAGAATCCAATAATCTGTTATGCAGCAGATAACCCAGAGCATACATCAACACCAAATCTCACATGAACAGAAGGCAGACTATATATTTTCTAAGATTCATATGATTACTTATATAACCGAGCAGCAAATCTTTGATCCCCTTAAATAGAACTCTGCTTGCTACCCAAATTTGAACAAAACAGCTGGACAGAAGCAGCTTCAATCTACCTAACACCAGAGTACAAAGTCTGCAGAGAAAGCATCAGAAATATCAGTATAAAGGAAACACATCTCAGCCCAAGGAAGTCTCTTGAACATCTTAATTCGCATTCCTGAAAACTCAATAAATTAAATCAAGATCTTCAGCTAACATCAAACTAAACGGGTAAATTCCAGACCTGGAGAAACCCAAACAATAATCATGTCTAAGACACAGAAGATTTATAAGGACAGTAATTGACCCCAAGTCTCATGCAACTGTTGCAGTGATTTCGACTCTAAAATCCAGTCAAATTCCTAAAACTTACACTGTAAGTGCAACATTACTTCAAAAACTTACCTTCATCTTAAATTAACCATCCTCGACTTCTGGGGAAAAAGTATAATGACTCAAGAGATTCAAGTCCTCTTCTCTCTCTCCAATTATTAATTCCCACAGACTGTAAATGCTTTGGATAGGAATTTTTCACATTTTACTTTAACCTTAATAATTCTCTCTGATCTCAAGACTATTGAATGAGACCCCACAACAACTGTTTCCAATATAAACCAAAGCCCAAATGCCCCCCATCAAACCAGGGAATCAACAAAAGCTATTGTTAAAAAAAAAAAAAAAATTGTCTCTGCGGTATATGACCAATTCCAAAGACCTCTTTTCTTAATGAATTAAGTAAAAGATTAAATACCCAATCAACAGACAACATCAACCACCGGACTAAGCTCTACAAAAAAAAAAGGCAACTTATCAAGTTAGATTTTTTAATTTTTGTACTTTTTCAGTATAAGAAATGAACTTTTATATACACATACAAACATGACTAAGTTTCAAGAAAAATGATTTTTCCCAATTTAGGGTTTCCTACGTTTCCACAGTTTCAACAGCCAACAGAAGGTAGAAAATTTTTGTTATCTGGGGGGAGGGTTCCGGCAAAAATCTTCAGGTTGCAAGCACATACGAGGTCATTTTTGGGTATCATTTTGCTAAGAAAAGAAATGGGAAGGAAATGAAAAGAAAGAAAAAGGATCTTTTTTTTTTTTTTAAATCTTTTTGACCACCTTACTTAGTTTCCTTTTATGAAGTGCAGACAAACAGAGAAAGCAGAGGGTAACAGAGAAAATGATGTTTCAACCTAAGCCACAAAAAACCAATCAACTGCAGCTCGCTTAGGCCTCTGTTTCTCCAAATTTAGGAGGATATTTTTGAGCCTCGCCTGCTGCCTCCCGGGGCCGATACCTCTCATTATTACTTTCTTCTTTTAACTTCAATCATTTCATGCCAAAAAGAAACCACTTCACGCAAATCCCAAGGTGGGATCCTTTTTAACAGTCAGTGAGTAAGTTGATTGAGTGGAATTGGAAGCAAGCCAAAAACCAAAATTCAAAAATTAAAAAATATATATGTATTAATAAGAAAAGTGTTACCTGAAAGAAATTTGAGAGTGAATCCAAGTGCGAGCTGCTAGGCTGGAGAGAGAGAGAGAGAGAGATTAGAGCATGATAATAACAATGGAACTATACTAGAAGAGATGGATGGATGGATGGTTATGGATAGTGGGGGCTTTGGAATCAAGTCATTTCATAAGAACTATATATATATATATATATAAAAGGAAAATGATCATTTCTTAAGAAGCATTCATATCATACATAATTCATTCATTGGTTGGGGCACAACAAAAATTGAAAAAATAAAAATAATGAAAGGGACAGCTGCAAAGACCACTTGGTTCTAAGTTCTAACACACTTTTCACAGCTTTGCCCTTTTTCTTAATGGACCCTTCGTTTCTCGCTCGACGCCAAAAAACAAATGGCACTTACTTGTCAGAACAGGACACACAAGGATTTGATGTCTGGCTCGGGCTGAGTCGACTCGCTCCTCCACGCCGACTGTGCTGACTGTACACATTTGGTCAACTTCATCTCCCTCTCTCTCTCTCTCTTTCTTTTTCAATTTTTTTTGTCAGTTTTAGACTTTTAGAGGTTTTTTTTTTTTTATTTCTTACAATAATGATAATATCTTTTAGGATTATTATCATTTTATTATTTCAGAAATTATCAAATATAAAATGATTATAAGGAATATTATTTTTTATTAATTTACTATTATATTTTTATAAAAATATTATTTTATTATTTTTTCGTTATAACTGTTAGTTGACCATTAGTTGACCGCTAATTGACCGTTAGTTGACCAGTTAGTTGACTAATAAAATACTAATTTCATCTTTCATGATTAAAAAAAAATATTTGAAGGTTATTTATAAAATAAATTTGTAATATGTTTATTAAAATGAATATAAAATATCAATATAATTTTTTTTTGCTAAAATTATAATATATGAATTACAAATTTATCTTATTATTTTTTTAATAATGAAGGGTAAAATTAGTATTGTGTTAGTCAACTAACTATTAATTAATTAATCAACTAACAATCAGAATATGTAAAAAAATAGTAAAATAATATTTTTATAAAGATATAGTAATAAAATGATTGGAGATAATATTTCTTGTAGTCATTTGATATTTGATAATTTTTGAAGTAATAAAATGATGATACCCTATCTTTTATACCCCATGCATTCATGAATGCGGCAATTATTCTGATCTTGTGTTCAATGATTCTGCCGTCACTGTCTTTCTCGAATTATCTTTTCACTTATGTTAATTATCAATGATTTACATTGTCATATGTACAATTAAGAAACGAAATTCGTGTGCAATTAATATGGCTTCCAACGTGTCACTCGTTCATAGACCCTGTAAAATTATAGGTAAAATATTGAAATAAAAAATTCACAACTATTTTGTAATATATAATCAGTTTTCTTGGTGCATACATCTTTTTTATTAAAATTTTGTATATTTATTAATTAAAGAGTATTCTATATAAATGGAGTAGGGATGAAGGTTTCCTCTAGATGAAGACCCCTCGTGAGTTGAGACAAAGAGCTCCCGTTTTTGAAATAAATCGTTTTGTTATTGGTAAAGCATCCTTGATCGTATGGGCGGACCCATTTGAAGCCCCTGCTAGGTCATTATTATTATTATTATTATTATTTTAATGTACTCCAAGTCTGTTCTAAAAGAATTAAAAAAAAAAAATTTGAACATGTTTTTTTATATAATGAAATGCTTGTAGTTTAGTGATAAGAGTATTTTTTTTATTGATTTTGGAGACTTAATTCAAATCTCAATAGCAGTATAATTTTATTTTTTTAGATATTTGATTATCACTTAGATATTGGTTCTTAAAAATTTAAATTTTTTTATTTTCTCTTAAATTTTAAAAAATAGTAGTAATAACTTATTTATTTTAAATATTAGATCTCATCGTGAACATTAAAAAATAAATACTCTGAATTAAAATTTTTTAAACTAACACCCTTAATTTAAGTGTTTGAGTCTACCACTATTTAATTGATCATTATTCAACATGTTTTTAATATATTACACGTGATATGACATCTTCAAAACTATAGCATATCGAGTGATAATTGCTTATAAGTACTGTCACTTAATGAGCAAACCCTTACATAAATTAATGGTCATTTCAAATTATAAACTTTACAAAGTTTTGACATAATAGTACCCCTTAAATTATGTTCTATAAGATCAGTTGTACTAAGAGTCATTAGTAATCAATTGAATGTGCAAGAAATCTTTGAGAACAAAATCCTCGTGTCAATTTAGTAGTCCAAGAGAGCTTTAATAAAGTTTAGTTGTTTATATTTCTTTTCATCTTGAATTGTAGGGAGGTTTTGAGCGTCAAAATGTGGCGAAGTACTCTTTTTTTTTTTTTTAATCAACAGTCAAAACGAAACATTCATTCATTTATTTAATTCCAATTTCAAAATTAACAGTAACCTTGCGTGTTATTGGATCTGACTTCTGAGATACTAAATCCAAACATTATGTTAATTTATTTATGAAATCAAGCATGACAAACTAGTTGACATCATGATATTAACAAAATGAATGGAAGCTCTAATTGTTGGGATAATAATTAATAATAATAATTAACACAAACAACACCGGAATATCATCGTCATGATCGAATCATTAAAAAAAAAATATTCCAATGACAAAATCAACATGGGATATGATTAGAAGGCATAAAATAATAAAAATGAGTATCAGATTTAGACGATTTGTTGAGAGATGCGTGGACAGTGAAATGTGGATCATTCACCTGTAACAGATATTGTAAAGTTAAAAAAACGATAAATTTATTAATGGGGCTACCAACTTGTTTATATTAAAAATAAATATATATTGTGTGCCTGTGCGGACTGAAGTAGGCACTGCGTTAATTTAATCAGCTTGAAATTATTAATTGAGACTTCAAGATCTCATGCTTGTGATTAACGCAGGAGACCCACGTGAGGGCTGAATTAGGCAAAGGCTCAATGATAGCGTTGCCTCGCCTTTACTGGCTCTTTCTTTGAATATGCTTTATGGACCACTAGCCTTCAGTTTTTTCTTTCTTTCATGAAATATGACCAGCTAAGCTATAGTTACAACTTAGGAGACAAAGAGGCGAGTGAGAGAAGCAGCAAATGAGGTAGCCCAAAGTATTTAGTGTCTTTTCAAATTATCGAAGGACACAAAGAGTTAACACATAGAGCGATGAATGTAAAGCATCCAACAAGTGATCAAAGGGGAGAAAATTAATAAGCCGGCTGCGTCGGGTTTCAATTTCGCATCTTCTCAAGCATCTTGTCTTTGAGAATCCTTCTCATTATTTTCCCAGAGTGAGACTTTGGGATGCCATCCACGAAGTGCAAGACTCTCACTTTCTTATAAGTTGCAACGTTGGAGGCCACGAAGTCCATAATATCATCTTCGCTTTCTTTGGCATTTGGGTTCATCACAACACAGGCAGCTGGGATTTCCCCTGCCTCTTCATCAGGCAGCCTGCAAAATTACATTAAAAACAAACACACACACACACACACGCACATTTTGCAATTTAATTTGCATTATTCCAAACTTCAAATTGTAATAACAGTGGTATTACACTTACGACACAACCGCAGCATCTTCAACTGAGGGATGCGTTAAAAGGATAGCTTCGAGCTCAGCCGGGGCTACCTGTTAACCAAACCCATCATTTTATTTAGCCACGTTTATTACATCAAAATAAAAATAAAATCCCAGGGTCCTTTCTTTCATTGCAATTAAATAATTGTGGTCCTATGCTTTCTTTTGCCATAGTACATGTTAAAAAGAAACTGCAACTTTTGGTCTTACTTGAAACCCCTTGTACTTGATTAACTCTTTGATGCGATCAACAATAAAAATATCTCCATCATCATCTATGTATCCAATGTCACCGGTATGTAGCCACCCATTCTTGTCAATGGTCCTTGCAGTTTCCTCTTCATTGTTATAGTAACCTGTTTAAGAAATTTTTAACATTGACCAATGTCTTGATTTGAGCTTAATGTTCATCAGAAACAAAAAGTATGTTGTCATTATGATTTGATCAAAATAATAACTTGTACCTTGCATTACACATTGACTTCTGACGCAAAGCTCACCAGGAGTGTTACTGGGGAGAGACTTACCAGTTTCAGGATTAATGAACTTCACTTCTAAATTTGGAAGAATGAATCCCACCGAGTTTTTCTTTGAAGCGGCATTGGGATTTGCAGGGTCTCCATATGTGAGTGTGATACAACTGTGCTCAGTCAGTCCATAGGCCTATTGACAATGCATAAGCGCTCAATTATAACTAAGGCACATTAGAGAGTGTTTTTATAATAAGTACTTCTTCAGAAAGTAGGGTCGTTGAGCTTAATTACCTCTTGGACTTGGACACCGGGGAATTTCTTCTCGAAGGAAGAGAGGAGGTCAGGGGCAAGTGGAGCAGCAGCAGTCATTACTGCTCTAAGCTGAAGTTTACTAAGATCAAATTCATCAACAATAGGATCCTTCACCAAGGACAAGATAATTGGCGGCACAATTGGTGCAAACGTGACCTCATGAGTGATCAACGCATCCAAAAAAGTCCTAAGTTCAAATCTATTCATCATCACAACTTTGCCCTTGTTCCTCAACGTGGCACAACAAATTCCAGTGATCCCATAAATGTGAAAGAATGGAATCAGGCCAAGTGTGGTCACTTGGCCTATCATTTCAGGGACTACACTGAAGAGTGTGGAGCATAGATTTGCTACCAAGTTTCTGTGTGTTAGCATCACACCTTTCGAAATCCCTGTGGTGCCTGATGAGAATGGAAGGGCACACAGATCGGTTTGCTTTACATCACCGTCGTTGGCAAAGTTGTTGCCTGCTTTGTCAGCTGCTTCAAGAAGCTCGCTCCAATTTATGGCAGTTTCAATGCGTTCTTCACCAAGTACAATTATTGGTAGCCCCAGGCCTTTTACCTGAATAAATTTGATTTTGGTACTATTAGAACGTGCAAAGTGCTTTTAAAACTCGCTCTAATAACAATATAATTGAGATTGATAGTGGTATCACCTTTTCATAAATTGGTGCATATGATACAATCAACTTAGCATCAGCGGCATCTACTTGCTTCTTAAGTTCAGAAGCATGTGCTGTTGGATTAGCGCCCGAAAAGACACCACCAGCAGCCATGATCCCAAGTGCAACAATGCCGTACTCGGCTACATTAGGTAGCACTACCATCACTACTTGTCCCTTTCTCAACCCAAGAGACCTCAAAGCCTTTGCAAATCTTCTGGTGTCCCGTGCCACTTGGGCATAAGTGTATGCTTTACCACTCACAGCTTCCACAAAAGCCACCTTGTCCGCGTACAACTCAGCATCTTGGAGCACGAAATCAGGCAGCGTCGCGTTTTCGGGCACTGGTACTGCCGGATGTCTGCTGCGAAAGATGTGCTCTTCATCGTGTGCTGCTGCTAACGGCACGGGAACTGAGTACGACTTGGGCATTGCCATGGTGGAAATGTGAATGAGATGTGGAGATTTGGCTTCAGATTTAAAGGGAGGTGAAATTGTTCGTACATTAGTGATCACATCTTGTGCATGGGACTAATGGTCGGTGGCGATTCGTTGAGTCATGTTTGAGTCAGGGGCTAACAACATTGTTTCTACAGTTAGATATGAAAACCTGCTCAACTTTGAAAATGTATTTGAGAATTGTCTGTATTTGATGAATGGAGTAACAACGTTCTTTGCATGTGAAGTGTTAATTTGAAAATATAATGTTAAGGGTAACAACTTGAGAAGAATACAAGACTATCACAAAACAGATCATTTCATTTTGGCTAAGCTTCCTTATGGGGACTAAACTATTTCACAAACGGCAAGTAGTACAAAATTTTACAATTTGTACAACGCGTCGTAATACTTTTAAGTATGTTTTACGACATAAAATGACAATACGGACGATAAATCGTAAAATTTTTTACTCTGGAATGTAAAATATAAGACAAATCGTACACACAGATTAGATATAAACATTGTTTGTCATTATAACATTAAAGTATCATAATACCTGATTGATTACTGGAAACAGCACCTTCTGCATTTGGTTTCCTTGCTTAGAAATAATCCTGATGCTAAACAAATATTATATTATGCTCTGCTTTGAAGAAAAGCTAACTCCTTTGGGGTTCGCTCGCCATCATGAAGCAAGAAGAACAGAACATGTTCCAATTACTAATAATTAGTAATAACCGTGAACAAGCATTGCACAAATTAATTATGCGTTACCATTTTAATTAATTACCTGATAAATTTTTTATGCCATTTGTTCTTTTGGTAAATGATTAACATAAACAGTATACTTTTGGCTTCAGTGGCTATCATAAGCAAGAAATTAAAGAAAATGATGTCCATCCATTGATCGTCAGTTTATTAAACCGTGGATCTTCTGTGTTAGGGTATGTACCAGATCATATTGCTCCCAACACTCAAATCTTCTTGTTCTCTGTGGAAGTTTCCCAATGAATTGCTTAAGGACCATAAATGATGAGCGTCCGAGTTATGCATAACTTTGCTACTTGTGGCTTGCACTTTGCCTTGAAAAATAAGGCAAAAAGGAATGTGAAATCTAGAGAGTTCAAACTGCAAACGATGAGCTTTAATTAGAACTTTAATACCGAGTCATCAAACAACAACGTTGCATGTGCTGTTATTTGTACCCTATCTCGCGTTAAGAGTTTGTATTCAATCAGTCTTGCGGTCGTATTAATTTCAATGCATCAGTAGTTAAATTAAACGACTTTCTTTTATGATTATAGTGAAAATTACTGTAATATTTGCTATAAGAGTAAAATGTGCAAATTCATTGGACCTACGCGTGCAGAGAAATTTTTTTTTTTAAAATAAAAAAAACAATTCAAAAAACTGCTGATATGGAAAACCCAATTACTGCATGGACTGAACTGGACTTCATAGCATCTTTTTTGGGGTGAGAAAGGGCCCAAAGTTATGATAACCAGACAGCCGTCATATGGTTCAGTTCAAATTCAACTAAATCCCACATCGTCCAGTTGCGTGTCAGTGAGAGTCTTAATATGAAGATAACGAATGATCGCAGTTGTCTCTTCGGAGACATCCGATAAAATTGGAACGATACAGAGAAGATTAGCATGGCCCCTGCGCAAGGATGACACGCACAAATCGAGAAATGGTCCAAATTTTTTTTCTCCCCACAAATCAGATGGATAGATTGTGCGCATCTGCTTTCAAAATCATGCTGAATTTCTACAATGTTTTTCCAATTTTATAGTACTTGTTTCTCCTATTTGATGTGATACTGTTGCTCATCTGGCTTAAGAATGATGTTGACATCCTGCAATGTTTCTTCAAAATTTTGGCTGCATATTATTCTTGTTTCTTCTATTTGATCTGCGATACTGTGGTCATGTTTTGTAGTCCATAGTTGTTTGTGATAAAGCATTTGATACACTTAAATTTTCAAGCAACATGGAAATCCCACATCGCCTGAACGGATGGATACTAGTAGAGGCAGTACACTCGAGCAAACTAGATTTGCCCTCTCTGTTGCTTTTCCTTCACCGACCTTCATTATTTGATTATCATTATAAATTTTTTGAGTGATTATTTGTTCTCAGCTGACTCACTCGTGCCTTTTTTTTGTTCTTAATAAACTACAAAGAATGCGTCTTTCCTCTTTAATTTGCTGTTTCTTTCCTCTTTAATTTGCTGTTCACTTTGACTTTCTCTTGACAATTGATATATATAGTATACAGTGTTAGATGCATGTGCCCATGAGGATTTGATTCTCTCAAGACCCTGCAACTACTGAATGTATCTTCTGTTTCATGCTACGGAAATAAAATTTTGCTTTGAAAAGCCAATTCTTTTCAGAGTTTGGTATCATAATCAAGAAGAAACTAAAGATTTGCAATTACTAACAATATGTTTATTATGGTTATTTTGCTAGGCGCTGAATAGAAACTTTTCCCTCCTTCCTAACTGCTTTGTATTAACTTGTTGGATTCTGATAGATGCCATGGGCGAAGAAATCCATACCATACCATATGCAGATCAATTATTTGTTTGCTATTTGGTAACCTGTTTGCGTAAATCTGCCAAAGACAATATGACTAAGCAGAAATTGGGGAGATGTTTGCTCTTGAAACCTGCAGCCTTTGCAAACTTCAGTATACTTATTGTTGCTATCATAGTATTGGTCTGCATTCCCATCACTCGGTCTTGCTCCCCTTTATCCGCCAGATACTAGTGTTTGCTGAAATTTAATTTACTATCATGATGGCATGACCCGTTAGAAGTTGAATCATGAATTTTTTTTTTCTTTTTCTTTTTCTGGGATTTTAGCATAAAGGGGATCAATGAGGGTCTTGCTGAAATGGGACATGAGGCAGTTATGCGACCGAGTCATGTTCTCATTTTAGGATACAGTGCTGATCTTCTCGTAGTGTTTCAGCTTTATAATTTTCTTTGTTGCTGCTGGTACTCCATTCATTACCATTCAGAAAAACTTTACATATATTTTCTTTCTTTGCTGTTAGCTAGCAATGTGCTCTATGGAACAAGATTTTGGCCTACGTGGAGATCAGAGTTGGTGCTTCTAAATTTTCCTCACCGCCTAAATTCTTGATCTATGGTATAGAATCGGAGACCTGTAACTGTAATCATCAAAGATTTTATACAACAAACTATGCTTTGTTGTGACTTATGAGATAGCTTTCCATTTTATGTTTCATGCTCAAACTTTTATAAAGCACCAGTCCAAAGACTACAAATCCACAATCCTTCGAGATCCTGATACGGGCTGCTATCTGGCCCATTGTTGGGCTCTGAAATTCAAACTGGATCTGAATTGCATGGCTTCTGCCGTATGTTGGCATTTTGCAGAGCATGTTTTGCTTTTGTTGCCGCCTTCAAATCACGTCAACTGAGCAATCCAATGGAATACGGTAGTGTGCAGTATCACGAAGAAGAAAATAGAACCAAAATCAAAGTCGGAAAAAGATTCAAAAAGCTATCAGCAACACCGCACGAGTAAAAGTGAATGCACTCGTAAAAGAAGATAATCCATGATAACGCTGATGATGATGATGATCATAATGAACCATGATGGTAGATCAAATTATTTAGAATTACCCACTACTAAAATCAATTCAAAGCTTGTCTTCCCTAGACCAAATGAAATGATTACACCCCGCATCACATCCTCGTGGTCTTCACAAAACCTAATCATCATAAATTACACCTTCCCTACTAACCTTAACTTTAGCCCCTCTATATCATCATTACTCTTTACCTTTCCAAATTATCCAACTCTCCCTCTCTCCCTCTCTCTCTCTCTCTCTCTCCCTCTCCCTCCCCCCACCTCTCAAATTACATTTTAAACCATCTATTCCTTTTTATAAGCCTTCCTTTTCCTTTATTTATTTCTCTGTCAATAAGTTTATCTTTTGTAAATTAAGAAAAAAGAAAAAATCAGCAACAGTATGCTTACTAATTGTTATAAATTAATGTAGCATCATCATATATTGTTGCATGCTTTCTTATATTATAATTTCACTCTCATGTAGTAATTTATAAGAGAACTACATGCATGTCACATTTGTGTTAATAAGAAAAAATGAGTTTACTTCATATTCATCAACTTATATTCTGCATTCACATTAAGAAATCAACTTATATTCTGCATTCACATTAAGAAATTAAGGATGCGTTTGAAATTGAGGTGCTGTAACTTTTAAGCTGTAGAAAAAAAATTGTAACTATTAAATAAAAGTTAATAATATGTAATAAATATAAATTTTAAATAATAATTTTGATAAAATTATTAAAACTATAAAAGATTTTTCATGATACAAATGAAAAACCACATTAACATAGTTTACAAGTTACAACAGTTAATGTTTACCAAACGCTTTAATGCTGTAGTTTCTAAACTACAGCTGCCCAACCTCAATTCCAAACACATCCTAAAACTAACCTAAAATCTAGCTTACATTTCACTGAATTCTCATTTTCATGATCACGAGAACAAGCAAGATTGAATCTAAAGTTTAGACAATGAAGTGAATGCTTCAAGCTCTACTTTGAAGCAAACACGGATTACTTACATATATAATGCCGTCAAACTGTAAATATGGTTTCATCGGATCATTTTGCCGCACGGCTTCGAGGTTGAGGCTGGCTGCGACAGTTTACCTGTAACTGTTTATTAGGTAACCCACGACCGAATCGTTAGATCGTGGAAACTTTCAAGTCACTACACCGCCACCAATTTGTTCGAGAAGGTCCAATTGCACGAACCCATGTGTCCACCGTCCACCAACCAGCTTCCTCTAAAATTTCTAGTAATTGGAATAGAATATTTGATCCACTGATGGTATTGCAGATTTTGCAATATTTATTGTCACTGTGCTGGCTACGTGGCAGGCCAACCCACGGGATTTATCATTTATGTGTGCTCTTGATTGCTACTTGGCCGTGCGTGTTCAAAACACTCATGATGGTTTTGGTCAAAATATAAGCATAGGTGGGCGAGAGGTTCACGAGTCATGATTATACTCATTTCAATCCTTGGTGGGTTTATCCCCAATTTTCTAATTGGTTTCGTCCGAATCTTGTTTCATAACTTGTGTTTTGCAATTTGCTATATCTAGATTCCAGTGGTTGTAGTTTGGTCAATATCAGACAGACCTTATTGTTCATACAAAAACTGGAGTCGGAAATCTATCTTAACAATATTTCATTTGGACTCTAGAAGCACTTCCATCACTTCAACATTAAACTTATGGAAATCATTTTATTAGTTTAGTGACAAATCACGTGCTTTTCTTTACATATATATATATGGGTCGAGATTTTAATGTAATAATTTAGAGATAAATTCGACCTCTTTTAAGATTGAGATTTAAACAATAATAATTAAAAAGAATCTCAATAGATTTTTAGTTGTATATTAAATTATATAATAATAAAATTTATGTTAAATAGGGAAATTTTTTTTTCTTTTCCAATTATTTGGAGGTAAATTTATTTATTATAGGCCTTGAAATTTAACTGTATTCTAAGTACAATCATGATAGATTTCTAATTATAGATTAGGACTACACAAGTTATAGCTTTAATTAGTAGGGCCATGCAATTTATAAAACATAATTACAGAAGTCAATTGTGTTCGTATTTTATCTAATAGTATTACTGTTATGAAAGAAATAATGAACAATGCCAGTTCTTTTTGGTTGGTGGGAATAATAATAATAATGCGTGAATGGAGGGGGCACAGTTGAGAATTGAGGGCATGGGTCGTCAATAGGTACTTCCGTAATTCTAACAAAATCATGATAAATGGAAAAGTGGTGGGACAATCATGCCCTGTGCGTGGAATGAGCAATGAAGAAAGAGGAAGAAAAGAGCCTTGAGGTAAGTAATCACCGCCGTTGATCTTTGTAAAGTTTAGAGGATTCAAAAAGGCCCTTCGGTCTTCTTGACCATTACGATCCCCGCTTTCACACACGTGGAATTCGGGTCAAGTAAATATTCCACTTTGTAGGGGCAATCGTATGCCCACGTCGCGAGCTCTCATCCTTTTTACATAAATACCCTTCCCTAATTCAAATTTAGCCTTTTTGTCGGAGTTTGAAACAAACAAAAAACAAAACTTCAATAGAAAGCTAAATTACAGAAAAATGCTAAATTTTAATTTCTATTTTTTGGCATAAAAAAGTTATAGATGTAAGTAATATTGACCCATATTTCTCTAGGGTTTTTCTAATACATCTCACACGACACCGTTAGTTCACTCAACAAACACGAACACAAATTAAACAGTAATTTGAAAAGAACAGATAGGGCAAGAAAGGCAAAAGACGATGGCAATTCGGGAAGCCAGAATTTGGTAGCCCGTAGCCGTAAATATCAGAGTAGGGGAATTATTACAGAGGACAAAGTAGCGTGCGGGTAAGAAAGAAGAAATAGCGAGAAATGATTGTAATGGGCCAGCTGACGTGGAAAAAGACGAGTGGGTAAAGAAGGCAGGCAACAATAAGAGAGAGAGAGAGAGAGAGAGAGAGAGAACACAAACAAACACCAACGCGGAGAAAGAAACGGGTGGGGGGTGGGGTGTTGTGTGGGTTTTTGGCTTTCCGTCCGTCAGAGTCCGGGGCATGGGAGAGCTGGCCATGCTTAGGCAGCTCATCGGTCAGCTTCAGCAGTTCCTCCAACTCTACGATTCTTTTCCTCCTCATAATACCGATTCATATTTCCTCTATTTTCACTCTCATCAACATCAACAACTGCCCGAAGAACAAACGCACCAGCTTCACAGGTTTCTTGTTTCTCCCTCTAGATCTCTTTCAATTTCCGATTTTCTTTTTCTAATTTCTCTGTCATTGATTCCATTTTATTTTTAATCTTTATTTATTTATTTGCTCGTTGTGTGCTCCGTCTTTGTTTCTTTCGGTTAATTAAGCTTGGTGGTTTTAGGTTTTATTTCTTCCCGTAATTGCAACCGGAAGATTTTATTTTCATTGTTTGCACTTGCAGAATTGAT
Organism: Atalantia buxifolia; assembly: GCA_030444775.1. Lineage (NCBI taxonomy): Eukaryota > Viridiplantae > Streptophyta > Magnoliopsida > Sapindales > Rutaceae > Atalantia > Atalantia buxifolia. Next base: position 22,664,884 of record CM059837.1, on the reverse strand, counting down.
GTCCTCCTTTTTTTTTTAAATTTTTTTTTGGCGTTAATTAATTGATTTCTAGCACTTGTCTTCCATTATGTTTTTCTTCGTCATTCTACATCTATTTATTGACAAATTCACAGCTATCCTTTAACTTTGCTAGTGGTTTCATTCTAGTGAATGCGCATTTCGTTTCATTTTTTTTAATTTTAATTAATAGATTTATGACCTTGTTATAGCTCATTGGATAGAGTTGTAAGTAGATTTCAATCATTTGTTCCCTTTCCCTTTGGACAGAAGGGTTCAAATGTGATGTATGCTTTAGTTACTGTTTACATGTAAACTTCACTACAGATGATGCAGTGCAGTTGCCTCCACGGGCCCATACTCACTTGTGAAAAACCTGCAGGAACATGCACATTTGTCCCTTTGGACCGTGGTATGGTCCCTTTAGTTTATGGTCAATGAATTGCTGATGCTTCTAATTCCAAGATTCTCTCTTGTTTTATGGCTGTAGTACTTAAGTACGTTTATGAGTTTGTGTCCATGATAGTCGAAGTGAAGTGCGAGGTCAGTTTCCTTTTGACATTTACGCTTATCTATTTGAGCCAGATTATGTATTTCTGGCACTCTTATCATCTTACAGAATTTCAGAAGGATCATTGGTGTTTGTCAATTCTCATAGGTGGGGATAGACATGCTTACAATCATAATAATGTAAGCAGTAACACATATTTTTACTGCATGGATACAATTGGATGAAATAGGAAATCATTACAGCTTTAAATAATAGTTATATATTTTTATTTTTATTTTTATTTTTATTTTTTCAAGTTTTGAGGAGCCATGATTTTACCACGGATTACTTGGAAGTTCTCAAGAAAGGTACAATGGTTGCACGGGTTATTTTGTTTGACGACTTTTCTACATTACTCATGTAGTTGGTCACTTTTTCCAGTTGATGCCAACTTTGATGGCTAATACTTTCATTTTTTTTTTTTTTTAACAAAATGTGCCTAATACTTTGATATAACTAAGTCCAAGGTTTAGACCTTCTTCCCTGAATTGTTGTTGCCTTTTGAATTTCTAGAAAAACTGAATTTCCTAAAGTGCCTGAAGTTTCTGAACAAAATAAAATTTGCTTTTGAAATAGCATGCCCTAGGGCCACAAAACCTTTTGTTAATGCATTCATCTCTTTCAGTCTGTTCATGTAACAAATGTGACATAGAGATAATGGTTTTGAACTTGAAGCCCAACCTGCAAAGGTGTTAATCACTCAACTTCAAGACTAGCATTTCTTTAGCTTTGCTTACTGCCATTTGGAAAGTTTGTGAAGTGCTGCCTTTTGTTTTTCCCCCCTTTTCCCTCTCAAAGGTATATTTAGTTTGAATGGCTATAACTAATTTTTCACATGTCATGGCTATTGTGAAAGAGACAAATTTTGTTGTGTGTAAGCAATAACTGAATGGTTATTTTATCAACCTCTAGAATACCTAAAAAAATGGCTTGTTTTGGTGGTATTTTTATGAGCAAACCAACCACAAGACTCACCAAGTGTCCTGGGAAAATTATGTTAAGGCTAGTTTAGACTTGTGCTAAATGCAGTCTCAGATTTCTTTCTTATAAAAATTTAAATGTGAAAGAATATTGCTTATTATTATAACCTCAAAACTAATTCTAAGCTATCACACAATATCTTGTGATACGATGGTGGTTTTAGTTCAGAGTTACAGGTGGCTTGTTCAAATTTTGTGAACAGCTTTCTCACTTAATGTAAATCTCTCTTTCTATTAATTCATTCATTGTCTCTTATGAAAAAGAAAGAAGTTACCAAAGAGTAACAGCCTACAGGAATTTTCCTGGTTAAAGTCACCATCTCATAACCACCGTCTCACTGCTTTCTTTAACTAATTTCTGCTATTGGATGAGCTTAACTGTCAGAATTTGGAATTGAGTAGATCTGCTATTAAATAGATAAGATGGTAAAGTTTACACTTCCTTGACCTTGTGTACTTACATAAGTGACAACTCGATGTATAAATCTGAAGGAAATAATCTTTATATCCTTCAGTTTGACATTCTAAATCTGATGAATTAGGGTGAGGCATTTGCAGCGTTGATGAATGTGTACTTTTTTTTAATTTATATATATATATATATATATATATATATATATTTGCCTACATTTGTGCAAAATTGTTATATACATGAGAAATAATTACAGAAAAGTTCTTATTAGCAAATAAGAAGTAACTGTTACTTGCTTTTGCACAGATGGTGCTTGCCCGAAGTCGATGACGGTGCTGCAGATGATTATTACGGTTTTGTGATGGCAGCTGGAAAATCTGGAAGCTGTAAGATGTTGGAACCTGTCAAACCTCCTCCTTCCAAGAGATCTCGAAAGGAGCGGAACCGAGGAAAATTGGCCGGATCCACCAGTACAGCTGAGGCTATGGAACAAGAAATTTGGAAAGAGTTCCCAGAAGACCTTTATGAAGCTGTCATTGCACGACTTCCTATTGCCACCTTCTTTCGCTTCCGCTCAGTTTGCCAGAAATGGAATTCCTTACTGAAATCACATAGTTTCTCCCAGCATTGTGCCCAAGTCCCGCAAGGCAATCCCTGGTTTTATACCATTACTCATGAAAATGTGAATTCTGGAGCGATGTATGATCCTTCCCTAAAGAAATGGCACCATCCTACTATATCTTCTCTGCCTACAAAGATGATCATCTTGCCAGTTGCTTCAGCTGGGGGTCTAGTTTGCTTTCTTGACATTGGTCATCGGAACTTCTATGTATGCAACCCTTTAACTCAATCATTCAAAGAATTGCCAGCTAGGTCAGTTAAGGTCTGGTCCCGTGTTGCTGTGGGGATGACTTTGAATGGAAATTCAACCAGTAGTGGTTACAAGATTTTATGGGTCGGATGTGATGGTGAGTATGAAATCTATGACTCGCTAAGGAACTCTTGGACACGACCTGGAAGCATGCCCTCAAACATAAAGCTGCCACTATCATTGAACTTCCGTTCACAAGCAGTCTCAGTTGACGGCATCCTTTATTTCATGCGTTCAGACCCTGAAGGGATTGTGTCCTACAATATGGTTACTGGGGTTTGGAAGCAGTTCAAAATCCCAGCCCCACTGCATTTGAACGACCACACACTCGCTGAGTGTGGGGGGCGGATCATGCTCGTGGGCTTGCTGACAAAGAATGCTGCCACGTGCGTGTGCATATGGGAGCTGCAGAAGATGACTCTTTTGTGGAAGGAGGTTGACAGAATGCCAAATATATGGTGCTTGGACTTTTATGGGAAGCACGTTAGAATGACTTGCTTGGGCAACAAAGGCTTGCTCATGTTGTCATTGAGATCAAGACAGATGAACCGACTAGTAACTTACAATGTGATGAGCAGGGAATGGCTAAAGGTTCCAGGGTGTGTGGTGCCCCGTGGGAGAAAGCGGCAGTGGATCGCCTGCGGCACTGCATTTCACCCATGCCTCACTGCAACAGCTTAACTCAGCTTTTATGTTCCACCCATGCCTCACTGCAACAGCTTAACTCGGCTTTTACGTCTCCATCCGATAATTATTTATGCTTGGTTGACCGCAAAGTTTTTGCTGCTGGTTTGTCTGTTGCGCAAATTAGCCTGTCGTTATAATGAAACAATTGATACAGTGGGATGTATGGTTTTGTCTTTTTCCTTTCCGTGTACAAACTTCTTGATGAATAACTTTGATCTAAGAAGACATTCACGCTTATTCATTCTTGAGCCGATCAGAGTCCTTAACTTGTTTTCAGGGTATTTGAGAGTGGAAGATCGGAGTCCTTAACTTATTTTCAGGGTATTTGAGAGTGGAAAATTGGAGACTCACTCGACCCTCAGCCTGACAGGGAGCCTTATGCCCTTGTCAAAGTGTTTTGAGGCTGGCAATCTTGTCTGGAGGTTACGTGACAAAAGCTGCAACATGTAAGAATTTGGTTTTGCAGTTGCCTTACAAGTTTGTTTCTGCAGCATGCACAGCCATTCGTTGGTTGAATTGAGTGCTGGATGAATCAATAAATATTTTCCAAAATGTCAGAGTGCTTACCTACAAATTCCGCAATCGTTTCTCTCATAAAGAAAGAAGGGGATTTTCCCTTAACCCAAAACCAAAAAGATTGAGCTCACGAACCAAATTGTAACAACAAACAGGAACGCACGAATACCAACACCAGGCTTGGTAACCAACAATGCTGGTCAGAAATACAAAATTTTGACAAAACAAATAAAAAGACTAAAAACTCCAGAGCGTTAATATATATAGAGCACACTAGTTCAAGCTCTACATAAGTGGAAATCAGCATTAATGTGCACAATTATCCATCCGCATGAACAAGGAAACCAAGAAGATAAAAGAACAATGATCTTATTCAAAATCTGAGTTCTTCATAACACATAATGAACATTGGAATTGTAGAAGTATCATCAGGTTTTTCTACAAACTAAAAAAAAAAAGAAAATTAAATATCGTTTCAGGCCATTTCCTGCTATTTCTCAATATTGATGGATAATTAAGCCATCCCTCCACTTGTTGCCGTCCTGATGATCTGGAAGAGAGCTGTTGTAAACAATAATAATAAAAAAAAAAAAGAGATCAGCATTCGGCAATTGGCATACCATAAAAATGACTCAGTGAATTGGGAGAAATGTAATCGTATATTAACATGGCTAGATAGACCAATAAAATTCATCCATTGGATTCTCACGACATATGCCCTAAACCATAACTAACATTCCAGAGGAAACCAATTATTTGTGCTAGAAGAATTTTCACCATCTAGTTTAATCACTAAATCCACGTTCCACTAAGGTTATAGAAGCAGTGATTTCATAAGTTCTATGACATTCCATGCGAAATAACCTGTCCATTTGACAAAACTTACATGATCCAATGACAACAAATACGAAAAAGCCAAGCAGAACAGGGCCAACGGGATAGTCCTTGCTCTTTTTGGTGGTGGTTTCAGGCACGGCGCCTCTCTTCGTAATGTTCTTCTCAAATTTGTCCACCTTCCTCACTGCAAGACGCTTTGACGTTGTCTGTGCATCCAACATCATAATCAATGACAAAATTAACAGGCACAAACTACTCTGGCGTAAATTCAGCTGAGATACAATCACTAGTATACATTAACGTGCTATATTGCTCATAATTAGAAAACTAATTTTAATAAACAATACGAAACCACCGGATCTAGTGACATCCAATTGCAAACGCATCTTTTAGAAAATCAAATGGGTTACACATATATAAAGCGAGCATTTTAGATCAGAATATTTATAATTTACCAGCTGAAATAAATATCAAGGCACATAAATTAACAGATCTGATCAGAGAAACAAGAAGAAATGAAAGGAACGAAACAGATCTGCGACAAACTGGGAGCTGACTACGAAGGTGCAAAAATTAAATTGAGAAAAAAAGAATAAACAAGATCAGTAAATTACCATGATGACGGAGAGATCCGGTAGCCAGGAACGGATGTATCAAGAAAGAAAGCGTAGGCGAAACAGAGGCGATTGCTTCTCTTAACCCTTCCGGCGAAGACGACTTCCGATTCGAGTCGCTTCTCCCCTTTCTCTACTCTCCCCCGCAAAACCGTCTGGTACGTTTTATATGAGATCAGCTCAGGGAAGATATAGATAGCCTCCCCGGGTATCGCGTCTCAGGCTCACAGCCTATTTCTTGATTGGTTATACCACGTATTGTTGGACACGCGGCGTTATTTTATTGGTTACTTGGTGCACGTAACACTTTTTTAGAGCTCGTCGAGTTTTGGGTCAACGCGGACACTCGTATGTTTATCCAAGAATTAGTAAAAACGTATGGATTATCATTTTCTTCATTTTTAGTTTTGAAAAATAAAAATATCAAACTTGGAATATAACCGTGCCTCTCTCCTGTTGTAGGGGTGGCAATTTGGGTCAGGATTCGTTTATTCGATTCAATTCGGTACGAATTAAATGGGTTTGGGTTTGAAAAAATTGATTCGTTTAATAAATGGGTGAATTCGATTTGATTCGTTAATTAAACGAATCGAATACGGGTTTGAAGACATCAATTCGTTTATTCGTTTATGATTCGTTTAATAAATGGATTATAAACGAATCGAATACAATCCATTCGTTTAGAATTCGTTTATTATTCGTTTAATTAAATTACTTATTTCTCCTCAAACTTATTTTAAAAAATTTTTAAATTGAAAGGTTAATATAGTAATTTAAAACAATAATAATACATGGTTAAAGGTTAATATAGTAATTTAAAACAATAATAATACAAGATATATAAAGTAAAACAAAAATTAGGGCATAGCCGACCTAATTTTTGTTCTTGAGGGTTTCAAAACAAGAGCAACTCCACTCTTCTCTTCCCTTCGCCAATCGCGCCGTCTCCACCATTCACAGCCCACCACACACCATTTCGTTTTGTCATCGATCTTGGCGTCCTCTCAAAAACAAGGGACCATCTCAAATAGTTCTTCCTTCTCATCCTGTTTTGTTTAATTAACGAAACAAAGCTTTGTCTCCACCATCTCACTCTCATCTAACGCATACGGTAAGCTCCTATTCCCTTCTCATCTCGTTTTTTTTTTTTAATTTAAGCTATTATCGGTTCCAGATTAGTAACTATAATAATCTGCTGTTTGGCTGTTGTTTTGCTGCCATTTTTTTGCTATTTTGTTGCTGTTTTGTTGCTGTTTTACTGCTGTTTTACTGATGTTTCGCTGCTGTTTTATTGCTGTTGTTTGGCTGCTGTTTTACTGCTGTTGTTTGGCTGCTGTTTTGTTGCTGATTTACTGCTGTTTTGTTGTTGTTTGCTGCTGTTTTGTTGCTGTTTTACTGCTATTTTACTGCTGTTTTACTGATGTTTCGCTGCTGTTTTGCTGCTGTTGTTTGGCTGCTGTTTTACTGCTGTTGTTCGGCTGCTATTTTGTTGATGATTTACTGCTGTTTTGTTGTTGTTTGCTGCTGTTTTGTTGCTGTTTTACTGCTTTTTTACTGCTGTTTTACTGATGTTTCGCTGCTGTTTTACTGCTGTTGTTTGACTGCTGTTTTACTGCTGTTGTTTGGCTGCTGTTTTGTTGCTGATTTACTTCTGTTTTGTTGTTGTTTGCTGCTGTTTTGTTGCTGTTTTACTGCTGTTTTGTTGCTGTTTTACTGATATTTCGCTGCTGTTTTACTGCTGTTGTTTGGCTGCTGTTTTGTTGCTGATTTACTGCTGTTTTTTTGTTGTTTGCTACTGTTTTGTTGCTGATTTACTGCTGTTTTACTGATGTTTCACTGCTGTTTTACTGCTGTTGTTTGGCTGCTGTTTTGTTGCTGATTTACTGTTGTTCTGTTGTTGTTTTGGTTGTTGTTGTCTTGTTGATTTACTGATTTACTGATGTTTCAATTTCGAAGTGTATTGAAGCCAGAGACAGTCCAAGCAATTATTACTATAGAGATTGGAAGTTTGGAGAGATTGGTAAAACTTGCGTATAAAATTTATTTACTTTTATTTTATAATATTATGTGCAATTGTTTCTAATTAAGATTTATTTTTATAAAATTATTGTAGAAAATTTGGATGTCACTGTGGACCAACTTACTCAAAACATTATAAACATGAGCACTAATTGTGCTCCATCTGCGCAGAGTGCCAATGATCTAAATGACAGTGTGTGAGTGTGGTAGGTAAAGTTTTTATCTTGTTTAATTATTATTTCCTTAAAAATGCTACAAATTTACTATATATTTTGATTTTTGAAATTTTACAATGACTATTATCAATATTGCAGCATGTTAATAACATTTTATTTACTTTTTGGTGTAGGATTTTTGTTTTCAAGGTGACAAAGACAAATGAAGAGAATTAAAGAAATTACATTTCTTTATAATTTGAATTTGAATTATTGTTATTTTTAATATTAAGGATTTGATATTTGGTATTTGGATGACTGTATAATATGATTTGAATTATTTGTATTTTGTTGTGGGATATTAAATTTGTGTTTTTTGGCTTAATTTTGTTTATTAATTATATTTTTCTAAACGAATTGTAAACGAATTCTGATTCGATTCGATTCGTTATGAATTCGTAAAGGATAAACGAATAATAAACGAATCCGGATTCGATTCGATTCGTTTATCGATTCGATTCGTTTATCAATTCTATTAAACGAATTAAACGAATCGAACCGAATATTCGTTTAATAAACGAATCGAATCCGAATCCTGAAATTTCAATTCGTTTAATAAACGAATCGAATCCGAATCCATAAAATTTTGATCCAATTCGTTTACGATTCGATTCGAATTCGATTCGTTTATTCGTTTTGCCACCCCTATTCTGTTGTCCTATATTTAGTTAATTATGCTTTTTCCTTCTTTTGAATTACAAATTAAACTCCTTTTTTTTTTAACTTCAATAAATTAATTAATATCAAATAAGCGGTTACGGCGGCAAACGTCGAGTGGTGGTACGAAGGTTTCCATAATGAAGCATTTAGTGTGGTGGTTAGGCACCGCACCGTTGGACAAAAGCTTGCTCAATATAAGACACAAAGCACGCGGAGACACCTAATGATCCCCGGGGGCCAATAATCTATGCGCAATATGTGAACCACGTGTCCTAAAAATTTTTGGAAATTATTTTGAGAAATTTATCCATTTGACCACCTTCTAATTTTTTTTACAATAACAATCAATTTATAAGGTTCTTAGACCAAAATATCACTAGATTCTCAAAACTTCTCAAAACATTACAAAGAAGCAAAATATTTCGCTCACTCAGAAACATCTCCTATCGCTCAAACTACGTGTGTGGAGTTACGAATTATTACTAGATATGTCTGACCAACAAATGCATCATTGGTCATTGAAGATACCAATCGAGGATCACTTTTTGGGTTGCGTTACGAATTTAACGAGATTTAATTTTGTGACTATATGTATAGAGACCAAAGTTAATTAATACTTAATTTGGATTATTCAAAAAGTCAATTTTGGTCATTTTCTAGCCATGAGGGACCCTGAATTTAACGGTAATCTTGTACACTATTTATTGCTCAGGCTAGTTGTAAAACAAGTTGATGATGATGAGTACCAACTATGGTTTAGGATTTACAATGAGATGGTACATTTATCTCTTCGAGAATGATGCTTGATGACAGGATTGAAATGTAGTAGTGTGGAAAATCTACAAAAAAAAACTTCGGTTGGTGAATACGTGATCAATATTTCGATAGAGCACAATACTTTAAGTTTAACGAATTAGATAGCAGGTTTGATGATTTTGATTTCGCTAACATGGATGAAACGGATGTGTTGAGGATTGCCTTATTCTATTTCACAGATAGGGTTTTGTGTGCAAGATCGTTTAAAAGAAGAATCACGAAAGAGATAATGCATACTATAAACAATTTAGATTATTTCAACAACTTTTCTTGGGGCACCTATACATGGAAAATTCTCTATAAGCAAATGACCAAAAGCTTGATTAGTAAAGTTGAAAAATATAAGAAAGAGCACAACAAGGATCATATTAAAGAAAAGTATGATTTCTTTGGTTTTATTTATGGTGTTCAGGTACATAAAAAAAGTAAAATAATTGTTATTTCAATATATAATGCTTGGTCATATAAGTTTTTAACTTTACTTGGTGTAGGCTTGGATTTTTGAGTGAGTTGGAACAATCACTACAAAGTATTCTTGACAATGAACTAATAAACGTGGATGAATAGACAACTATTGATGTAGATCCAAAGAGAGGGGTTGATAATCCAATCTTTTGAAATGAGTTTGAGTAATGGTACCATTATGGAATCACAGTGCGTCGGCCTATTAAATTTGGGAAAGAGTTCTTTGAGACTTTGTTGCGTGACAACAAATGCGACCCACTTAGATGGTTGGGAGAAGAGGTAAGTTCCTTAATAATTATATTTGTTGATCACTGAATTTTTTGACTATATTATTTCTAATTTTTTGCTATGGATTCGACAGTATATCCACTCATACTCGCAATTGCTCTCTTTGTGACAATTAAAGTACATAAATGCTTTACCTTAGATTGCACACATACTGATACCTATTTTTTTTGTAAATAACTTAATAATATTTAACTGACGAGATTGTATAATTATGATTAAGTATATTTGGAATCATTGTGGGGAGACAAGAAGGTTGATTTATCGACAATAGATTGTGAAAGTTTAACTAGATATGAAAATAGTCAGGAAGACACGTTGTCTAAGTGTTGGGTGGACGTCGACGTAATATGTGTACAAGTTGCATATTGCTTGACAAAATCAAGAAATTGACAACTCTCGGGAAAATCGGATGACAAGTTATGTCGCCCAGGCGATATGCCTGTCGCTTGCGTGAAATGGGCATGCAATAGGAATGTCACCTAGGTGACACAGCTTGTCGCCCAATTTTCCCGAAAGTTGCATATTACTTGACAAAATAAAAAAGTGGACAACTATCTAGAAAAACAGGCGACAAGTTATATCGCCCGGGCAATCTGCCTGTCGCCAGATTTTTTTTTGAAAGTAGCATATTGCTTGACAAAATTAACAATGGACAGCTTTTTAGAAAATTGGGCAACATATTGTATCACTCGAGCGACAAGCTTATCGCCACACAATCCGTCAGTTGTTCTACGCGTGCGACATGGGCTGTTGCCTGAGCAACATAGCCGATCGCCCAATTTTTTTGAAAGTTGTCACTTGCTTGATTGTAGTCAAAAGCATGACACCAATATATTTAATCAACATAATAAAGTCATTCCAAATTTAGATAATACAAGATTAATCAAAATTCCTTATATATCAAATAAGATCCTCCAATAATCTTTACATGAAAAAGTCATTCTAAATAAGGGGGCGTTCGGATCGGGTCAACCCAATCTGAACCGAACCTGAAATTTATGTCGGGTTCGGTTCGGTTCGGTTCGGGTTGAAGTTGGCAACCCGTTTGGGTTGAAAATCTAAACTCGATCGGATTGTATTTTGGTTCGGGTTGAACCCACCCGTTTGGGTTGAAAATCTAAACTCGATCGGATTGTATTTCGGTTCGGGTTCAAATAATCAACCCGATTGGGTCAAAAAAATTAAAAAATAATTTAAAAACATAGACCTAACCCTGACCTAACAAGTGACAACTCCCAAACATACACCTCTAATTTCTACTTCTTCACTTCTCAGCCGCCGCTTCTCCACTTTTCCACTTCTTCTTCTTTCTTTTTCTTCTTTACTCTTTCTTTTTTCTTCTTCACTTTTTCTTTTTTCTTCTTTTCATTTTCTTATTCCACTGCCAAATAATTCTTCTCCTTTTAATAATCTCCATTAATTAATCGTTTAATAATTTATTTTTTAACTGTGAGTTAATTTCTTAGTTTTCTTTTGTTAATTGTTGTTAATTTTTTTTGTTAATTGTTAAATATAGAATTCTATACGTTAATCAGTTAATTTATAAATAAGATTATAGGAAATTTGTGTGATATTTAGTTAATTTTTTCTGTTTTTAGATGAGGTAAAATTAGGGTTTCATAATATAAATGAACCCGAATTTATAACCTGAACCAAACCAAACTGAATTTAATTCGGTTTAGTTTGGTTCGGGTTTGTAGTTTGAACCCGAATGAGTTGAATCTTGCAAATTGAATGGGTTGAAACCAAAACTGAAACCTGAACAACCCGAACCGAAATCTGATTTGCCCACCCCTAATTCTAAATTAGATAATAAAATTACAAAATTAAATATATCTTCAAACACACTAAGATACCATTAACGCGGATTTGCCCGAAAGGGATTCTTACAATTCTTGCAGTTATGGCTACGCTTCCCACACCGGCCACAAGTTATAGTATACCAAGGGATATCCTCACCTATAGATGGCATTCTTCGTGTTTTCTTATGATCAGAAGATGATAATACATCCGGTAGGTTCACTTGCAATATTTGGGCATCTTCTGCAATTTTCTAATTGGCCATATTATCAATTGGAATAATAAGTTCCGAATATGTTGTCACTAAGGTTTCCTTTGTGTAGTAACGAGAACAAAAAAAGCTTATAGGATCGACTCGGAGATATAGGTAAACCACAACTGCATGAGTACAAACAAATTGATCTACTTGAAATACTCTACAAATATATGTCTTGTTTTTTATGTCAACAAAAACTCCTTAATACCACATTTTTTCACCTGAAATTGATGGTCAGATACATTTTAAACACACATGTTAGTGGCAATATCTTTTCTACCATCATATATTTTCTGTTCCCAAGTTGGAAGGTGAGTTGTCATCGATTCGACTACTTTCTTTCTATCATATAACTATTGCTGCATTGTAAATCCAAACTAACCAACCAATTGAGTAATAAAAAATTTTCTTGGTTCATTCATCAAAGCATTAATACTCTCTACAATATTAGTGTTAAAATGTCATTTTGACCTTTGAAATGAGACTGAGCCCAATAATTGTGGCCTACATCTTCCAAATACTTTACTGCACCTTCATGCATACCGCACAAACCTTCCATTTGTTTTTCAAACTCTACAGGATTATACATTTTTACTAATTTTTGGAATGCTCGCTTAAAAAAATACTTACAGAGTTTACCAGAATTCTTGAAATGAGACTTTATATTGTCTTGCAAATGGTAAAAACAAAGTCTGTGTAGTGCAATAGGAAATATTATATAAACGGTTTTTTGAATAGACGTGCAACGATTAGAAATAAATGCCAACTCTGGAACATCTCCAATAACTCCTCACAAATTTGTCATAAATCATTCCCATGAGGCATCATTTTTTGAGTTTACTATCCCAATGGCTATAAGATAAATTTGATTATTCTCATCCAAGCTTGTTGTAACTAATATATTCCCATGAGGCATCATTTTCTGAGTCTACTATCCCGATAGCTATCACATAAATTTGGTTATTCTCATCCAAGCTTGTTGCAACTAACATAGTCCCCTTATAAATACCTTTCAGATGAATCCCATCTACAACAATCACTGGCTTTATGGACTGTATAAAACCCTTGATACAAGATCCAAGAACCAAAAAATAGTACAAAAAATTATTATGCTCATTCAGAAGAATGTGATAAATAATTTCATTGTTTTTATTTTTTAAAACGTGAGAGTATTTAGCAAATAAATTATATAATTTTGCAGGAGCTTTTCGTATTGATTCAAGAGCTTCTTCCTTAGCCCAATATGCTTGATGGTATGATGAATTGATTGCATATTCATTCCTCACATTTGAAATGATATATTTCGAAGTGTATATACGTTTGGTAACAAGAAACTTTTACTTGATCATTTCACTGATAACCCTACTACTTGCTTAGTAATGACCATTATGAAAAATGTCATTTTGACAAGTATGCACCGTGTCATATCTCTTCACTTCACATTCTCCTCATCATTCGGTCTTGTTGCTTGAAGTCGCCATTTATATGTATCCAAAGCACAATGAGCATCATAACGTATTGTTGTTGATTTATATACCTTGAACTCAAACTTGTCTTTAATGGCAATATTGCTAAGCTCCATGTGCAAGAGTTTCCTCATGTTGAATAACTAGCCCACATATATACCACTATAACTAGAATCATTAGTCATGTCTAAAGTTACCTAATCTGACGGCACTGTTGGAGCCTTTAATTGCAGTGGGTTTATTTGACTTGGAACTTTGGACTGACTTTCGACTATGAGCCATTAGATTGATAGACTGACTTCGGCTATAAGCTATTGGACCGACGGACCAACTTCGGCTGTAGGTCGTTGGACTGATAAGATGATTTTAAGATAAAACATTAACTTCCTGAAACCGATCCACATCCTCAATAATGTTGATTGGACTATTGCAAAGTCAATAATTTATTTGGGACTTAATGTTATAGTTTTTGCATGCATATTATACACGTGTGTATTGACAACATTGTCATCGATATGATCATTATAAGAGCGGAATGAGGAGTAGTGTTCAAAAGCTAAAGTTTCAATTAGTATCATTAAAGAAAGTTTTGTTGGAAGTTTAGGAGTTGTTGTCACATAAATAGAAGTGCACTCATAGTTAATTGGATCAGAGTTCATATGCATAATCACTCTTACCATTTTATTATCCACTATGTTTATAGGCAGTGAATCAATGGATTGCGTTGGATGAGTTGATTTCACATTTATCTTTGCCGTGAAAGAATATTCATCCGGACTTTTCTTCAGAATTTCATACAACTTTGCAATAAATTGTTCGAATGTTGCATCTTTTTGGAAACAAAATGTAGTAACTTTTCCATTCTTGTACTCCATACAACCATCGTTCAAAGTTCCCACGCTCCATCCAAATACATCTTAAGCACTACCAACTCTATTAACCTAGCCAAAAATAATAATAATACTTTATTAATAACACTCCAAACAATAATATTACTTATTAATTAAATACCTAATTGTCAATATATTTAGGTGATCCTGGTGACAACACTATCGCCCGGGCGACAAGTGCCTGTTGTCTGGACTACAAATGTCTGTCGCCCAGGTGACAAATACCAGAATCCAGAAGAGAGACGGGCAATGAACACCAGAATCTAGGCAACAAGTACTTATTGCCCGAGCGACAAGTACCAGTCGCCTGGTGACAAGCTATTCTAAGCTTAGGCGACAGTTTTGCCGTTAGGGCCTGTCGCCTGGATTTTGGGCTTTGTCTTCAACATCGTTCAAAACTTATTTTCGTTAGATTTTGTCAAAATTTTACTAATTTTTAAATATATAACCTCACATTAAACGTTTAATGTACCCATATTGTACAAAAAGAGCAACCAATCTTTTGTATGAAACCCAACCAAACAATTAAAAATAAAAATTAAAGAAATACTAACCTTAACTTCTTATTATTCTTTAGTTTGTTGCTTGATTTTGTCTTCAATGCTTGGATAAATATATTAGTTTGATGAATGTAAGGTAGGTAAAAAGGGAATTGAGTGATAGTTGAATAAATAACTTTGTTATAAATGTGGGAGAGGTGAAATGAGGAGTATTTTGGTGGTGTGTGGAGAGCATCGGCTTGGGAGGTGCGGGTTTGTTTAGTTTTAGGTGTATTTTGATTTAAAAACTTTATAAATGGTTGTTATTGTAAGAAAATTATAGTGTAGTCTTTTTTTATATTGAAAGTTGGGAGGTAGTCAAATGGTTAAATTTCTCATTTTCCCTCTCACTTTAATTGAGTAAAGATGTGTATTCCCTTTTTTTTATTAATGTGGATAGAGCATTTTCATTCTAATATTAAATGAGTGTATAGATTTAAATCATGTTACAATAAGTTGAGTTGTGATCTCAATAAATTTTTAATTGTAAATATTAGTATATTTCTAATTATAATATATACTTAAAAGTATTTAAAAAAAACACACACACACCTGAGTTAGTGTATACACTAGGATAAAAAAAAGATAAAACGAAAAAAAATATTAGTCTTCCTGGGGTCCGGCTACTATTCTTATCTGACAGATTGTATGCAAGAATCACGCTTTTAACTATCGGATCAAATTTCTGATTTGTCACCACAGTGGATCCATCGGTTGAACGCAAAGCGAGCTTCACTACGAAATCTGCTGCAGAAGAGGCTTGGCCGTCTTCCTGATATTCAATGCGAAGATAAGTTGACTAATTTACTATTCATCTTTTTTTCAGGCTAGACGAAATTTGGACCATGTTCCTGTAACTGACACCGTAGCATCACTAATGAAGTCATCCCCCCAACCAAAAAAAAAAAAAAAAAAAAAAAACAATATGATTAGTAACAAAGACAACAAAGACGTGCGATAGCAACATTGAATTTGAAGGGAGAAGTTTTGTTGCACTGCAAACAAAATAAATAGCACACAGATCTTGGGCAATTTAGCCGGCTTGATTCGTGCAGGAACTTAAAAGTCATTATGATGTGATGGCGTAACATGACAAGATCAGTGAATTTAGATTGACCCAATTCAATTTTTAAAAAATAATATCAACTTAGTTGACCGTGTTGTTAAATAATTTCTCACAGTTACGAGTAATTTAAGCCAATACATAATCAAGCACCAAAACTAAGTCCATGTCACATCCACCGGCTTACAGAGTAAGGTAATCCCTACACACTTAGGGTGATCTTGTGAGGGAAAATTACAGACAATGTGATTTATTCATTTATTTATTTTTGCGAAGAAGAAACCTAAGTAGAGGTAAATTATAAGCCAAAACAGAAGAGCACAGATTATAACTGGATTATTTCATAACAGAGAGTGGAAAGGCCAATAAAGTAGGTTAATAGATTTTGATAGGAGCGGGGAATGACTGAAATTTCACTGAAGACGTTACCAAAACTGAGCAGAAAAGCATAACAAGATTTGTGCAGACAATTCGAAAGTGGATCTGGTAAATGCAACAGTCTAGAGACCAGAGGCACAGTACACTAGTGGATTTAGCTCCCCCTACCATAGAACTTAGAAGGAATGATGTTCATGTAAAAACAGGCAGCATGCCTAATGGCCAATAATGCCACATTATACCAATTACTAAAACCCGCAGAATATACTAAACTTTAGGCGATGTTAAAAATGTGTTTATGTCTTGAATGTGAAGTAAGCACCATAAAAATAGTGAGCATAAGTTTCTGACCCTTGTTCATCTCACATTTGCATAACAACCTCAATAGATTAGAAAAACACAAAGGGACGAGCGATTTCCTGTAATAAGCATAAAGGAGTACCTTCAACTGACAAAAGGATTTTATCCAACCTTCAACCAACAATAGTGCAATACATCATAAAAGAAAATGCCAAGGGTAAATATGTGAAAATGATAGTACAAATGGAAGGGAAAAAGCACTAAGGTTAAATTGAAATTCTTTCAAAGATTTCAAAAAAAAAAAATTCGTAAACTTAAAATGGAAACCACAACACATTGTTCAAAATTCTAAAAGATATAGTAACGTAACGCCAATTTGTAATCATAATTCAATCATAAACTTAAATCAAAATATGATCAAACTATCATTTAACCTATAATCAGAACTAACAATATTACATCTCTACAAACAAGGATTTAAAAAAAAATTAAATTTTGTAACAGTTAAACTGAAAATAATGAAAATTGAACGGGGTAAACAATGTAGAATAATGAAGAGCTGCAACTTGTTGGCAATCCCATGCTTTTGCAAGTTCCAATCAAGAAAGAGACTTTCTTCAAAGCATGTAAGAGCTCTCGAACTAAGTATAAAAATCCTCACCAGCCAAATCATCAGAGGAAGCTTGATCAGGCATGAAATACACTGTACAGAACTTCAGCATTTAGCCACTTGATTTCTAAAGAACCATGTGAGCTCCCTTCTTGGAGTATTATCAAGTTGCAGACATCAAACCTGCATGACTTCATGAAATTGATAGTTCATTTTAAAGCAGAGGTGGATCCTCAAAATGCTGAATTAGCTCCCAATGCAATACAGTCAACAAATTTTATTCACATGAGAACAAATAATCCAGAACTCAGGTAACAGGCTCTTCATTAGGTTGGTCCACTCTCCTGCCTCTGTCAGCTACTTCAATATCCTTAATGATTTTTACCTCCTGGTTATCTTTGGAATTAGCATTCTCTACTTGCTGAGCTTTCTCCAAACTCTCTACCTCCCCAGCCTTTTCCAAACTCTCTACTGCCCCTTTAGTACTTCTCTCAGCATTATCCACTACATTTAGCTCCTCGAGTCTTTCCTCCAGAATATCTTCCTCCTTAACATCAGTTACAACCTGAAGAAGTTCCACTGGTGTAGCTGCTGGGTCCAGCTCCCTGCAACCCTTTGGAGCATTGGGAGCCTCTTGGCCTGTAAGCAAGTAGGAAGGCACATGATGAGAGAACCTAAACATCTCCTCTCTCGGAATCCTCCTGACTTCTCTGGGGTCCAAATGCTGATGAAACACTGTCTTAAAACCTGCAACCTTCACCAATGGAGTAACAGTCACACCATGATCTTCATTATAGTCTTCAAGAACTTCCACCATGTCATACTTGTGTATGACTTCATCAGCTGTCAACTCATTCCAGTCAGGGGACCAGTTCCTATAGATAGCCCATACATCTCCCTTCCTGGGAAATATACGAATAGCCCCACGAGGGCCTTTTGACCACCTGACCTTGTGCGAAAAGGAATTGAGTGAGTTACTGACCTCATATCTGCCTACTCTAAAATCTCCACATGTTTTGGAGAAACCAGAAGCCACCCAGTTTAATGGGCCCAGTTCACTGTTAGTTCTAGAATTAAGCCAACTGATTCGCATTTTGAATGGATTCAAAGAGATCACACTATGAATCATGGCATAATATCTAGGCATCCCATCATCATCATCATATGCAGCCCATACCTGGTTATCTCCAAATGACTTTTCAGTTCGATCCTTATCAAAATCATGAAAATCTGGATCAGGGACATTTATGGACAAAGCTTCCACGGTCTCTGCATTTGGTCTGGCAGGAGAACTCCTGGGGACTCCATTTTTTTCCTGATTGCACTCACCAGACTTGTCTTGACCACGTGATTCATTGTTTATCAAAGATTTTTCTCCTTTCTCATTAGATTTCTCAACTCCATTGCACTCCTCTTTGAATGCAGTTTTAGCTGCTGTACCCGATCTCCATTCACTTAGTTTTTTGCAAATTTCTGTTTTAGCCTTCTCCATCAGTAGATTTTGAATATCACTCTGGGATAGTTCCTTTGTGTTGTTGGCTCTAGTGATTCCATTGACCCTGACTGTTTGAAGATTACCCTGTTTAGACCCAGAGAAATTAGCTGCTGCAGCTCCTGCATTTTCATTGTTGGCTCTGGTAACATTACTCCCACAGTTGGCAGCACCAATGTCCTCCATGCCTCTTCTTCTCTTTGCAGAGCTGGAGGGCCCTGGAGCACCACTCCTCTTAGAGGCATTATGCTTTCTCCGCAATGCTTCCTCTCTCTTTGAGACTGCCTGTGCCTCTCCACGCTCTCTCTTTACTTTCTCATATGCCTGTTGAACCACAGTAGCAGCTTGAGCTGCAGTTGGAGCACCACCTGTCCTGGAGAATGGACCCCACTGGAAGTTGGTGTGGCCATGGGATTCGGGACTAGCAAATCCTCCTGCTCCCACATTCTGGGTGCTGGAATTATTTCTTGCTGAATTGACTGTGCTTTTACTACCTGATTGATGATTTGAGCTCTGCCGCTGCTGTGAAAAATTCCATGGGGTTTTAGAACTATTTGAAGGAGGTGGAGCTGTTTCTACTGCCAAAAATGGCTCGTGACAATTGGGGCATAGGAGATTGTGATTCAGATAAACCCTGAGATACTCATATTGCATCTTGCATCGGTGGCACACTGTCCAAAAGGTATTTGGTTTCAACTTATGAGATGGAGTAGAAGAGTGACCTGGCCGCGGAGTACTCTTGGAAGCCTTTGCACTTGGTTTGGTAAAATTGTAAAACCCATTTGCAGCTGTTGCTGTTGATGTTCCTCCACTTGCAGTAGAAACCTTTTGAAATGCCTTTCCATTCCTTCTCTGGTCATATTCTGCTTTCTTAGCCTTATCAGACAATAAAATCCATGCCTCTGAAACAAATTTAAATGCACCATCAGCTCCTATAGATTTATTCTTATCTGGGTGAAGCATGAGGGCCAACTTCCTGTACTGTTTTTTCACTGTTTCATCATCAGCTTGTGGAGTTACACCAAGTATCCCATACCAATCTGCCTCCCCACCAATTTTGTTCTCAGCAGAAATATATACATCCAGTGTTGCTATCATCTGTGGAATTCCCTCAAGCCCAGGATATAAATTCTGGGCTTTCACAGCAAATTTCTTTGCCCCCGTAAAATCCTTGGCAGTGAACTTCTTCTCAGCAATCTCTTTTGCCCTGGTGGCCTCATCTTTATTGCATTCCATTTTGCTTCTTAATCTTCTTCAATGTTTTACTTGTTTATTGATTTAAGGCCACCGGAAAAAAACAACAAAATTCAGCCACTCTAAATCTCAATACCATTCATGCACTTTTGGCATACGAAAAATCCCTACTTAAAACAAAACAAAAAAATAGAAACAACACAAGTGAGGAACCTGCTAGAAGAAAACACCAAAAAGGACACTAATAATTACATTTACCAAAAGCACAAATCATACACAATTGCAAAAAGCAAACTTCAACATAGAGAATCAATAACATCTATAAGAAACGAGTCAAGTCACAATTAAAAACATAAACTTCTGGGTTCACCATTTTCACATTGCACTTACATAATAACCAAACAATCCGGGTAATCAAGTGGCAGGAATTTTAACAAATCTTTAGAAGTAATTACAAAACATAACCCCCAATAAAATATGATCACTCAATTGGCAATTATTACAATACAATATAAAGAAAAGTAATACGAATCAAAACAAAACTATTATCTACGGATCTGGGCACGTCAAGTTTCTAGCTCAATCACAATCATCGCATAAACAACATACAACTTTTAATTCTCTTAAAAGAGCTCTAAAATCAGTCACCAGCTGTAAGAGAATTAACGAACTGGGAACAACCCAGATTGAGTTAAGAGTAAAATTACCGAAACATAAGAGGTGAGCTATGAAGTTGAATCAACGAGACACCATGGACAGACCTTCAGTACCAATTATTTTTCATTTTATGCCCCTCTTTTCTAACCCAAATCAAAAAGAATCCCCAAAAAACTGGACTTTTTGTGAAAACCCCAAGACCCAGACCTAGAATGGCTTTCTCATTTAACAAAAATAACAACCAATAAAATTACAAAAATGTGGTATGGCTCGAGGGTATTTGTATGTCACTATTTTGTTAACCCTAGTCCTAGGTAGGAAACTTAACCCTGGTTAATCAATTGGTTTATAAATTTTTCTTTTTCGTGACATTCATAAAAATTCTCATGTGTGTTTTGTGGGGGTTGATTTTTATTTTTTTTCACCATTTCATAAATAATACGTCGAGTAAATTATATAAATATCACATTAAGTAAAGTAAATATTATGTTTGATATTGAGGCATTGCGGTTTAAAAAATTAAGGTTATTATGAAAAAAAAAATTATAGTATTGAAATAAAAATTAATAGAATATTTTTAATATAATTTTTAAATTATATTTTTAATAAAAATATTATAAATTTTTTTATCATTCATATGTGAAATAAAATCAATTTATTTTTAAATCATACTTAAAAATATTTATAAAACTTTTTAATACTGTAACATTTAAACTATATTTATCCAATCATAGTAACAAATAAACCCTAACTTTAATACTCTTTACATTTTTATAAACAATTACTTTATTGAAATTCTTTAAAATTATTATTTTTAAAAATTTTTAATATAACATTCTGTTATTATAATATAAAATGAGAAAAATCAATAATAATATATGCGTACAGAATATACACTCCCGTGGGAGCATTCAAAATTTTCACCATAACATAAATCACTTAAAGTTTAGTCGGGCCCACGAAAATTAGAGGTCAGTGCAAAATACAAATTATTCGTTTTTGACTCAACAAAAAGTTCAGCCATGGTTAAGTACATTACTAACCATGGTTAAGTGTATGATCATTGCGTTCTGTTTCTCCTCTTCCGCAAAGCAATCTTCTATTGAGTATTTGACTTGAGGAAGTTAGGGATGGGGGTGGGGTTAGGAGTGTGGGGAGGCCTACTCTATTTTTTATCCGTAAAAATTTTTATTTTTATTTTTTATTTTATTTTTATTTTTTATTTTATTTTATTTTTATTTTTTATTTTATTTTATTTTTTAATAAATTTAGTGGGATAGTGATGTAGAATTTCTACGTGGGAAATAATTTTTTTATATTCATCTCGTTTTTTATTTATTTATTTTATAATAGATATAGATAAATAATTTTAATAAATTAAAAATTACAGACTTAAATAAAATTATTATTACATTATAAATTATTTAAGAAAACCTCTAAATATTTGAAACAATGTCTTAAAATGATATCAAAATTAAAAAAATATTTGAGACATCAGTAACTTAAAAGAGAAAAGAAAACATAACAATATTTTAGGGTTGAATTTTTGTTTTCTTTTAGTTATAATCTGTTTATATCAAATAAAAAAAATTATTAACTTACATGGCAATTGATAAAATAAAAGTTATTAAATAAAAATTAAAAAAATATTTATATATAATGGGGATTGGATTGGGAGTGGGGTGGGGAGGGGAGTACAAAACCAAACCCTATCCCGTTAAGAATTTAGAGATTATTTTTCTCTCATTTCCCAAAAATTATTTAAAATTTACCTCATTTGGGGTGGAGCCCCATGGGACCCCAAACCCATGGAGGATTTTGTCATCCCTATGAGCAACTATTATTTATTCTAACAATTATTATTTTGATAGTTATCAATCGACCGATCGCGTTGGGGCTTACTTGTCTCCTCATGTTTAGAATAAAATAAAGCATTCTTTAGTATTAAGTGAGGGTGTATATTCGTACTGTACTATAATAGAATTATTAAAGAGGGTTCTAATTAATTTTTGACTGTAAATATTAGTAGAACACTAATTATAATATATTAGTATATTAAAAAAAAGTTTAAGTTATTATAAGATACAAATTATTAATTCTTTATCTAAAAAAAAAAAGGTTCAATACGAATATTGAATCAAGAGTAACGACCACTTCATGTAAAATATGAATTTTCAATGATAAAATAGGTTTATTGAGACCAAATTATAGTAATTTTAATATTATAATTATATTGGATTCTTTTTTTTTTTGTGAGTAATTATATTGGATTCAATGAAACCAAATAGTTTAAAAATTAGAATCTCATGTTGAGTTGTATTTCATATTGGCTAGTAAAGGAAAAATATTTGAGTTTATAAGGAGATAGGTCACTCTACCTAAAAAACTAGTCTTTTGGATTGGATATCTAAAAATATTATGCTAAGTCCCCCCAACGAGTGGTATTAGAGGTAGATCCTAATAGTCGGAATGTGATGGTGGAACAACTCAGGTGTGCCGGACAAAAGGGCCGGAGTCCGGCGGCTGTTTCGTTCGAGAGAGGAATTGTTAAGTTGTGTCTCATATTAGCTTGTAAAATGAAGATACTTGGGTTTATAAGAAAGCAGGTCACTCCACCTAAAAAGTTAGTCTTTTAGGTTGAATACCTAGAAATTTTATGCTAAGTTTCCCAACACTCGAACATTATTATTAAAGTCACATATAACAGACCTTCTTATTGGAAACCAAAATATAATTTTAGGGTCATGTAGATCCAATGAAATTGAGTTAAGAGTGGATTTAATTTTAAATATTAATATCTTTGGACTCAATTAAGATAGATCAAATTTTAGTAGGAAATTAGAGTTTTTTTTTATCTTTTCTTAAGATTAGTATAAAAATATGGATAAAATTGTGGTACCACAATTGTACGGTACCACAGTTGAATCCAACCGTTGAATCCAGTTTTAATAATAACTATTGACTGAATCCAACGGTTGGATCCAGCTATGGTACCGTGCAACTGTGGTACCACAGCTGGATCCTAAAAATATATATCCGATAGATAATTACTTGCAAAGAGTCTCAACATTAGTACAAAGTGGAGTCTAACAACTTCTTTAATGTTAAACATTCTTTAATTTGATTGGGTGAATTAGGTGAAATTAGTTTAGAATCGATCTAATTTTAAGACAATTGGGGTTCACTGAGATTGATACTAATTGTCATATAAATTTATTAGTAAAATTCTTATTTGCAAAATCTCGCGCAAAATGGTCTTGAATTCAAACGATTTCCACTTAAAACTAATTCACTCCCGTTTCAAGCCACTGCCAGAAAAATTGAAGGGAGAAACGTGAGGGGTTATCTGCAAAAGTTGTGAAGGAAGTGTGTGCATACATATTTATTTTGAAGGTGGCCTTGTTCATCGAATTCTACATGAACGGGCCTCTTCCGAGGTTCTTTCATTGCTTGCTAGTGCTGTCCTTTTGAGTTTGGGTGAAGCTACTGGCGCCCCTTCGTTATCCTTATGAAACACCTCTTCAAATAAAATTACAGTTAAGGATAAATAGAATTAAACAAACATAATTTTTTTTTTAAACAAATTACTTACATTTATACTTAAAATTTTTTTATCTATTGTTTCCTATCTAACTAAAATCAATTGTACAAATTTAGAATAATTCATTACCCTTTTCAAATTTTTTATTGATTCAATATATTTGTACTTAAGATTGCTTTTTAATTATAATATAAAATGCGTGTAATTTAAGCCAATGATTAACAATTAAAAATTCATTATCCCGAAAAACTTTTTAATTTTTGTGAAGGTTAATAATAGGATTGCAAAATAAATAAAAAATAAGACAATACTTCTTTGAGTATTAACAATTAAAAAAAAGTAAATGAAAAATTAGAAGTGTATTTAGAGAGAGAAAAAATGACATTTTTGGAAATAAAAATAAATATAACCGAAAGAGGGGTTTTATGAGGACATTAGAGGGCTGCCAATAGTCTAGCTCATTTGAGAATAACGAATTGGACCGTCAGCAATTGTTGTGTTTTCAAAGCCCATAATGTCCTTGATCTGAACAATTTATACAGGAGCTCTGACGTTGGAGGTTTCATGATACTTTTTAATAGTAGTGTAACTTGAGTGATTTCGTTTTCAATTAGTAAATGCCTGACTGGTATTGTAGTAGGGCAGTTCTAATTTATAAACTACAGATATGAAATATTTGATAAATATTTGTTATTGTAATTTAAAAGTAAATTAAGTTAATTTTTTCTCACACTTGAATGGCAACAAAAATTTATAATATGTTTATAAATTTTATCATAATTATTATTTAAAAATTATATTTACTTACAATATCAACAGTTATTTTATAACTATAATTATTTTTTTCTCATAACAGCGATAACTTAAGAACTATAGAACATCCATACCAAACAAAGCCTCAAAGACAGCGAATAAAAAGCTGCAGCTTGTATGTTTTGTGTTTCAATCCTGGACTTAAAAAGCTTTGAAGTTAATTGGCGGCGTACTATTGAGAATGCCGTGCCTTCAACTTTGAAAGCACAAATGCCTCAAGGTCTAGTCTAGTCAGAGATTTATTTGATAGTAAAAGTTTACCGCTCATTACGGCGGTGAATAACTCTCTTGACCATCGAGCAACTGAGGATTAAAAAAAGTGACCAAAAGCTCATTCTCAGACGTATCCGAGAATTATGGCAGATTCTTATCTTGAAGTGTAAAGATAGCTGATGCTTTCCAATTGATACTTAAATTACACACTGTCATATTGATGACATGATGAGAGATTGAGAGTGGCTCGGTGCCATGACATAAAGACCAATTATTGAACCAATTCGTGGGGACTATGTTTCGTCTCTTTCCCCAAAAAGAAAAAAAAAATCCCATCTCAGTTACAAGTATTTCGGGAGAACCCCTTTTTATCTTTTCTAAGATTAGTACAAACATAACTGCTGCAAGTCCAAAGTATACAAATTGGTATACTGGATTGTTTTTTAAATGATCTCTCTCTAAAATGTGTCTCACAACAAATTTGAACCATAAACAAGAATAGTCATCAACTCTTTCATATTGCATTCCACCACTTGAGTGGTTAATTATACCGATGACGAATCTTCTGTAGCAAAATCTCTTGTGGGGACTAGGCATAATACATTGTCATTAGTTCTATATATCTGAGAATTAATTTAAACCTTCAAATTTACAAAGAAAATAAATATTAATTGTCGAAAAAAGAAAGGGGCCAATAAACACTAAAAATCTACCACGTATAATTTTGATCCAGGTAAAGAAGGAAAGCCAGATACGGACCTTATTGTTTCCATGGTCCCATGCATGTGAACTTTGTGATGGAGGCATCCTACCGAAATTGCATCCAACTTGAAACCCTGTACGTAGCTGGCTACCTAGCTTTGTACTATGGGTGCGGCCCACCCCAGTGAATTTGATATGTCAAAATTATTGTCCCATCAAGAATATGCATATCGAATGATTACAATTTTTTTGCAAAAGTAACCTTGGCGCTCTTCAGCTGTTGAGGATTTTAACTGCTGATGATTAATTATAGGTGAGGTGAGGTCAATGATGGGACTGTTTGGTTGGCCAAACAATCATAGTGCCCAGTGACCCCCCCTTCCTCTTCTTCTCTTTGTTATTGCTTGCAGAAATCAAAAGCAGAAACTAGGGCCCATCAAACAGGCGCATTTCCACTCACTGAATATATACATCCTCTTAAAATTCAAGCCTTGTTGCATGCTGCATGCTAATGCTAAGATCTTGATATAAGCTTGATGATTTCATCTCCCACTAAAATCGAACACGAACAATGATTGAAACAACCCATTTGCCTGGAGGACCCATTTAATTAGTCTGAAAAATTATTGCCAAAAGGATTTCTTGATATTTGATTGTTTGAGCTTTGTTTGTGCACCAGCTAAGGTGCCCAGTCCATTTCCAACTGTGGCACGTGTTAAAGGTAAAAGGTTTATTCTTTTCTGTAGTTGATCAAAACTGACATGTGTTGTTGCTATGGCTATTTCTTATCTAATTAAATAATTTTAATAACTTTAATAACTTTTCTTCCCTTCCCCCCCCCCACAGTGATTTAGTAGAAGGCGTGTTGTCTTGTAGATTAATAATTCACATTTTTAAAGATTATAAACACATTGTGCTCTTAAATGGTCAGCATTTTCATCTGTCAGAAGCTTAACAGGATTCCGAGTATAGGAATGGAATTAAAGCCTAAAATGAATCGGATTCTCCTACAAATTCCTCAAATAATGCATGCATGCATATTGCAATAATCCCTCGAGTGGTCACACAAATACAATTCTTTTTGTTGGTGCTATTAAATTAAAGGTCGAATAGGAACCTCTACGTGTTCCTTTAAAATGAATGGAATAAGTATAACTCCTTTCATGAAGCGTTTTGATTGGTACTGCGGAGTACATACCACATCTATAATTCTTGAAGCATTTTCTTTGCATTGGTTTTTGCCAATTCATACCTTATTTTGAAAAAGAAAAAAAAAGGACATCCTTGTCAATCAATATTATTGGAGGTTTTGACAGTGGATTGTTACTGCGAATATTTAACTTTTGTAATATATATGTATAGCATGAAATTTTACAAAACCATCAATAGTCGGATCGTAATTTATTGATCTTTCCTTATTCAAGGCTGGGATTCAATCTTTTATTTGTCGGCAATACACCATCCTTGTCTCGACGCTCATTATGGCCAGCTATTTAGTAATTCGCTCTTTGCTTACTATTGAAATGAAAGCAATAAACTCAAAATTAAGATGAATCAAATTCTAATGTCTTTGCATTATTGGACAGCTAAAAGCGTCCGAAAGTGGTAATGCGGAATGGATCACCATAACAAAATTGTGATTTGATGTGGTGCGGCGCTTACGAATCCAATTATCATTTTTTTTTTAAGTGAGATCCGGTTATCACTATAAATCTGGATAATTTGGTTTAGTGTAATTCATACATTAGATTAATTAGATTTTGTAATTTAATCTTAATTTTGTAAGTATACTGTACATTAAAAGTTGAGAAGAGTTGCCTTAGGGAATTGACTGTGAGAGAGCTTATTGTGCTAGAGATTGCGATTGTACATTGAGAGCAAAAAACTTGGTAATTGGAATCCTGCAAAAGAATTACTCATTAGGAGTTATTGGGTTGTTACCAGTATAAAACATTCGATACTTAAGTCAGAGATCGATAGTAGTACGATAACAAATGAACAATGAGAGAGCAAACGAGAAAAGGCTTGGAAGATATTATACTTCTCCTCAAAAATAACGTTTTCTCATTCTCTACCTTTGAGTAATGACTTATATATATATATATAGAGTATAATCAAGTTAGGAAAACATATCTCTTATCTTGTATGATTTGAATTTGACGAGGATTAAGACTTATATTATTTTATGCTATTTAGATTATGACATGTTACTTGATGTGAATCCTTAAGTTCGAGGGCCCATTCGTTTATGTCACCTGGTCAAGTTTGGTAAAAATATAGGTACATCAGTAGTTCCCAATTTATATTATTCACGAGTTTATGAGTGAATATTGTAAATTGATATAATTTATAGTATGTTAAGTGTTCTTGTTACCTCTCGTTGAATATCATGAGGTCTCAAATGTCATGAGAAAATCTCGAATGATGTTAGGATAATTTGAATGACATGAAGATAACTTGAATGTCTTACGGATATATCAAATGACTAGAGGTCGAGGCCCAAGAGCATGTGGTCGAGCTACGTGCTATGAAGTTGAGACTGAATAATAAGAGGCCAAGGTACATGCTATGAGATGGAGGCCTATGAGCATGAGATCAAGGAACGTGTAATGAGATTATAGCCTATGAATCGGAGGTCGATCTACGTATTATGAGAACAAGGCCCAAGAGTATAAAGTCAAGCAACGTGCAATGAGATTATGGCCTATGAGTAGGAGGCTGAAGTACGTGTTATGATTTCGAGCCGCAAGAGCATAAGGTTGAGTTATGTATTACGAGATTGAAGCTCAATAATATGAGACCGAGGTACGTGTTATGAAATCAAGGCCTAAGAGAATGAGGCCAAGGTAAATGTTATAAGGTCAATATTCCAAAGCATGAGGGTGAGCTAAGCATGACACGAGGCCGACAAGGGTAAAATCACCACTGCATGTGCTCGAAGAGTAATCCAACCAATCAATGGCGAATATAGAAAAATAATTTATCAGGGGCTAGATTATATAATAGTAAAATTTTAAAACTAAAACTTTGAATGTATAAAAAATATTTATTAATATATTTATAATTGTTCTCGACATATTTTCAAGAATAGAAAAATATTTGTGGTAATGACCTATCATTATTTTTCATTATAATGCAGGCTTTTATAGTTTTAAAAGTTAAAGTTTAAATTTTGTGAGTTTATAAATTCTTTTATAATTTTAAAAGTTAAAGTTTAAATTTTGTGAGTTTATAAATTTATAGGGTAAATTTTAATAGATTTAACGGAGACTAATTATAAATTTTAAATATTTTTTCTTTTATTCTTGGAATTTTTTTTAACCAGTGGGGACTACAGCCCCTATTGGTCATATACTGCATTCGCCGCTGCAACCAATATATGCAACAATTTAATTCAAAAAATACAAATTGGCTTGAACTAGAGCATGTCGTAATTCATGAATTCCAAACATAATATATGTATCATGTGGAAGCATAATCAAGAATACCAAGTCTCTTACGAGAGCATAATTAAGAATACTAAGTTTTACTCACATGTTACTCTTGTTAGGGGGAAAAAAGAGTGTCCAAACATTAGAGTTTTCAAGCATTATTAGTCATTGTGGCAACTGTAGTCATGCTTTAATGTAATAATGTAAGTCTCAGTTATATATCTAATTATAAATATCAGTGTAATGATCTGTTATCATAGTAGTTGTAAATTTCTGTGTAATACAGTAATCTGATGTACAATCAGTATTAAAAAAAAGAATCGAGAACCTAAGCTTTTCCGTGCATGCTCACTAAATTCTATCATGTGAAAACTTAAAATCTCAAGTATTTATTGTAGAATATAATCGTTGAGCATGTTTGGTTAAGGTATTAGAACTCTTCATTATATTAAATTTATACAGACCCATGTTTGGCAGATAAAAAGCTACAACAATATTACATTAATGGGCCCAAGCTAATGCGGCAACTACCGCATTAGCTTGCCTCTTCCTTCTTTTTTTTCTTATTATTATAATAATATTAATTAATAAATAAATATAACTTTTGA
Source organism: Atalantia buxifolia (assembly GCA_030444775.1). Classification (NCBI taxonomy): domain Eukaryota; kingdom Viridiplantae; phylum Streptophyta; class Magnoliopsida; order Sapindales; family Rutaceae; genus Atalantia; species Atalantia buxifolia. The sequence goes on along the minus strand of CM059837.1, from coordinate 22,635,004 downwards.
TTTAATATAACATTATTTAATATTAATATTATATTTTATTTTTACATTATAATTATTGATATAAATTAATAAATTAATTATTTAATAATATTATATTGTTTTTTATTTTTACATTATAATTTGTTAGTAAATTTATAATTTAATATAATTAATAATAAATATTAAAAATGAATAAATTTGAATAATATTAATTTAAAATTAATAATAATATAAAATATTAATACAATTTAAATATATAATATAATATAATATATAATTTAAATTATTTATAAAAAAAGTTAACACAATACAATGTAACACCAAATATTGTACAATGTTGTTATAATACAGTACTAGTACAATATAATATAATACAATGCAGTAATATTAAAATAATACAATACAATACAATATAATATAATATAATATAATATGTCAAACGTACCCATATATCACATATGCTAGTAGATATGCATAAAATAGATTTCGAGCATGACCATGAGCATGTCATTAATCAAGTGAATACATTACAACATCGAATAAGTAATATTGTAAATAATCACACCAAAGCTAGGGAAAAAAAGTAATTTAACAAACTTAAGGTTTGTTTATCTCGCTGGCCATTGGCGACCGAAAAATTAAACGACAGTGGTCGGGATAAAAACTATACGCCACGCAAAAATCGATGGAAGCGATCGTGGCGGTCGACGCACGGCTGGAGGTGGCAAATCACAGTCACGGCTATGCGTGTCTTGGTGGCCACTCGCGGAAATCTCGATGGCTTCTAGGCAGGGTCCATGATCAGCAATTTGAGTTATTATTATGTGCCCGATTTGCCTTGTCACTTTTAAGTTATTATTATATTATATCATTATCTGTAATTAGAGTTTGTTATCTTACATAATAATATAAGGTACATAATTGTTATATAATTATTTAATAAAAATTTAATAATTGTGAAAAAATAAAGTTATGTTATTTTATATTTTTATAACCGTTAAATTTTTATCAACGTTTGTAAAATAATTATATATTTTATATTATTTTATTATATAAAGTAACAAGTGCTTTTATAATTTTGTAATTTTTGTTTAGTGGGCCAAGCACCTTCTAATGCTAACGCCAGTGATGGAGATACATCGTGCTGATCATTATTGCAAGCTCGTTGTACTTTTTTGTCCGTTCCCCCCACAGACGGCTTCATTTGCTTGAAGGAGTTAAATTGTTAGTTTAATGAAAGAGGAATAATGTTAAGCCAAATTAATTCCCACCATTAATCACGTGGACGCATCGCCATCGCACGTTATACAAAATAATTAAAGATTAAATTAAATCAAAGCCGCTGCTGCGTTTGTAAACTGCATAACCTGGCACGTTCATCCGGCGGTCAATAATAAGCCACTTGTTGAAATGTTACAGCGCCCGGCGGCTGCCGGCACGCTGAGGTGGCTTGCAAAAATTTAAAAAAAAAAACTTTTTAAAGACATGTTTAGACGGGGAAAAATAGTTAAATAATTAGATTGAAAAAGACCGATGAGTAAATAGTAAATGAGTGTAAATAATGAATGTAGGAGATGCTGCTTCTTTAGTATAAACTTTAACCCTTTATTCTCCAATTGACGAAAGCATCTCATCGGCCAATCCGGAGTCGTGTCGTAGTGGTTGGTCCAATGCCGCAATCTCTGACGTGTTGGTTTATTTTGTTCATAATTAATGACCATTGTTCTATGTGTGCGAGCTTTTATATATATATATATATATATTGAGAATGAGCTAAATCTCTTATAATTAATTCTTCTTAATTTGAAATTTTGATTATTGTTGTTTAATTTAACCGGCTTGGACTAAGTTATTATCTCGAACTTTGTCAATGTGTGTGTGTAGGTCCATGAATGATTCGTGTCCTCAAATAATATTTTGAGATCAGATTGGTTGAGAGTATCAGTTCTAGCAACCAGAAGGTTTCTTTATATTGTTCCACAAAATGACATACTGTAGAATCTCATTCAATTTAAAATTTTAAACTCTACAAATTGATGATCTCAATTAAACAATAATTTTTATTGGTCCCGATTTAAGACTAATATGATAAATTAATAATTTAATAATAGATATAAAAATAAATTTAAAAGAATATATATATATATATATAGACACACACATTTACTAATAAACTTTATATTGTATTATATTTGTAATTGTAACAATTTAAAAAATATATTCGGCTTTCTCTAGTGCTAAAGTTTGATCGAAACATTTGAAACTAATAGTTTGAAAATTTCAGAATTGAAGAATTTGTGAACTGATTAATTTTTAATTATACAAGTGTCGGCTTTGATTTGATGGGTTAACTTTCAACTTAGTTGAATGTAATGTCTATTTGTTTTTTTAAATATTTATACTAAACACTTCTCTCTTTAGAAGAAGAATGAAAGGGTAAAAAAAAAAAAATCCTATAGCCCGCCGAACCATCACTTGTTTTTCGAGTTATTAGAGTACGGACTGGCATCTTTTCCACCAAATTTAAACTCCTTGATATTCGAGATAAAGTGTAAAATGAACTAGTATCTTATGGCACCACTCATTATGTTGTATTAATGTCTCCAATTATATTAAAATATAAAAAATTATTATTTTTATATTTTAAATTTATATTTTTATAAAAAAATATTATAATATTTTAAAAGTGTATTAATCATCCATTCTAAATTAATAAAAGTTATCTATCGACCACTAAACATTCAACTATTATTTAAAAGTCAACAAAATTGTAACGAATTGATGATTTTACCCTTAAAAATTATTACTTGTATATTTTTGAAATATCTTATTATCACTTATATATCATTAAATTATTAATTGTATCATATAAAAATATCAGATTACCCCTATAACATCATCATATTTAAACGACAACTACCGGTTTGGTAGACGGCAGATACATTTTGTCAACTTAAGGTAGATGACTGATATACCTTACAAGTGTTGTATTACATTTGATAATAGGTTAAATTAAGGATATACAATTGATAATTTTTCTTAAAACATTAACAATCCAATGTTTGACTATTACACGATTTTACATAACATAAAAAAAAAAACTTAATGCAAAACCTGCATAATGGAAACCTATTATTGCATTACATGTTATTAAAAGTATAATAATAATAATAATAATAATAATAATAATAATAATTAAAAAAAAAGATACTTCTCGAATATATTCTCAAAGCACCCATCGTGCAAATTTTGTCTTCTCTTCCATCTTTCAGATGCATGGCAGCCTTGCTCCACCACCATGCCGTCTTGATTTGCTGTAGTTCCATTTCCATCTCATGGCGCGATAACACAGTTCCATCACCATGTGACACCGCAGCCCCACCACCACCTCACTGTGAGACACTATGGCTCCTTCATCAACGTGCCTATCCTTCACCACATGAATAACCAAGATGCAAATTTGATTTCTTAATTTGGGTTTAATTTCTGATTTAGGGTTTATTTTTGAAGGTTACAGTTTCATGCGTTTGTAATTATTGAACTGGTTGCTAAGTGAGATTTTCTGATAATTTTTTTTTGAATGGGTGTTAGATTTGTTGCAATTTCATTATCAAACCAAAACTTTCCTGAGACAATGTTCTTGTACTTTTTCTTTCTTTTTGTTTAGTTTTTGCATTAGTTGTTCATTAAAATTGATATATGATTTCATTAAGCTTGCTTCAAACTTTTTTTAAAATATTAGAACCGAATAAATAACCATTTAACAAATCGAAAAAAAAAGTGTGGTGGCATTTGGAAAAAGAAGATCGATGTCGAAGATTATATAATATATTTTTTTATGAGTGATTAACTTGAATTCATCATCACAAAATTAATTGTAATAAAACACCAAAGCGTAGGATAAACTGATAAATAAAATTAATAGAATTTAATATAGCACCAAACAATGTAAAACATTAATATAATACAATATTAATGCGATACAGCTTAATACAATATTAATGCGATACAGCTTAACACAATGCATTTAACATTAAATAATGGAATACATTATAATGCAATACAGCGTCCCAAATGCATTCTATAAAATTGGTGATGTGAAGTCATGTAGTCCACTTGGTGAATTAGAATATAATAATAATAATAATAATAATAATAATAATAATAATAATAATAATAATAATAATAATAATAATAATAATAATAATAATTTGTATGTGAATAAATATAGTTACGGTAATCCTTATTTAATAATTTATTATTTTAAATAGTACCTACTATATTTATTTTGAATAATATTTAAAACATAAGTATTTACTTAAAATAATAATGTAACATGGTTTTTTGTTTTTAGTCTCACAAAGAGTGTTGGATGGTCAAGTCATCTAGCACCGACATCCTAGCCCACTTTATTGACGAAGAAATAAATCAATCGATGACAAAGTGAAAAAAATTTTAAAAATTAATAAGACCTGGTCCTGGACAGCCACCATAATTTTCGTTATGTTGCCTGAATTAAACCACTTAATGAGGAATTCGATTGAAAACAAATAAATAAATAAGTGAATAAACTATCTTAATTTCCTTCTGTTAATGGTTTCCTTTTGTCTTTTCCTGATATAAAACCTATTAAATTAGAAATGTATTTCATATGGTTCTTGTGTACTAAAGAATTTATTTTATAATTGTATAAACAAATTTGATTGATTGGTTGAATCTTTCTTCTAACAATGTTAGGAAAAAGAAATTATAATTATAAAAAGAAATCAGGCTGGACTTAAGAATATTTTATGAAGGTTGTGCCGGCCACGGCCGATAACGACTTGTGTAATTCTTTTAATTTGTATAGCCGGGGCTTGATGTCATCGGTCATCCTACTATGCCGGCCCGGGTGTATGAAATACCGTCTGGCTTTTAGGACTTGGACTGCCGGTATTTTACTGGTTGTTTATTAAATTAATTTGTTTTTCTGAAAAAATTAAAAAGTTATAAATAAAAAATTTGTATAATAATTACCACAAAAAGATGTTGAATGATACGAAATATTTTAATAAATTTTATTTTAAAAACACTTAATATATTATTTAATTTGCTAAATTATATTAAATTAATTAATAAATTATATAATTATAAAAATATCGAAAAATTATAACCCATCGCTGGCAAACATCTGACTAGTAACAGTCGCCGGTGATGACCAACAATATAATAAATGAGGTACCATTGAACTTCGTTTTTGTGATTTGTCCAATAGCGTGCAGTTGCATATGGTAGACGATCATAGGAGAAGATAGAGAAATTGCCGCCTAAAGCCGCGACTTCACCGTGATGTCCATGTTTAATTGCTGCGAGTCACAGTACATTACCACTGTAATCTAGAAGATCATTCAACGCTTTATCATTTGGCGATGCAATGCGAATGTGATCTTTTAACTGCAAAGTCATGGTGAAGCCGTAACTCTGGGTGGTAATTTTTCCATCTCTGATGATCGTTTTAACACCAGTAATAGCTACATTAGATAGATTGCAATAAAAGAATTCTACAGGTGTCGACGGTGCTATCATGCGTAATTTTTACTTTTTCGATAATTTTGGCTGGCGACACTCACCCTTGTTTTTTTTTTTAATTTTACTATAATAAAATTTAATATGTATTATAAATTTAAATAATTACATTTTTTTATAAATTACGGGGACAATGTAGGTATTGTATATATTATTGTGAGATAAAATCATTTCAATTTTCAAACTATAACTTTAAAGCTAGCCACTTCGGCCTTGGTCGAAGTGGTGGGCTGCTGTCCCAGTTTAAGCCCCCACAAAAGTATTGTGGGGGCTATATATTTAAAAAACTCTTCTCCTTTACAAAATGCGAGTAGAGTAGGGACATCCCTCCTCTGTGAGGGGTTATTTGTCTTGAATATGTACTTCATAAAATTTAATGTAATAATGTAAGTTCCAAAAATGTATATCTGATTGTAATTATCAGTGTATGTAACGTCTGCTATAGGTTAAAAGTCACAACTATCTAATCATAGTACCATGCAAACCCAAAGCAGGTTTTTTTTTTTTTTTTTTTTTTTTTTTTGCAAAGAATGTATTACCATATTGTAAATACAAAATTGTAAATTTGGTGATATCAAATTTGCTTATATTATGGTTCACAACCAATTCTTTCTTTTTACATATTAGTATAAATAACATTAATTAATCTTACTCAATATTAATTAGATTTTTATAAGATATAAACAAAAAAGAAGTCAATTAATTGTTGTATTAAATAATTTTGACATTTCGAGTTAAATTTTTTTAAGTTTCCTTAAAAGGTAATTTTGAAATAAAATTTGGATGTATTTATTATTTCAGGAAGAAATATATAATATCTATTTTTATCATTTCTATATACAACACACATAAATGGGTAATTTACCAAACATATCTTTGAAATTATTTGAGAAGTTATTAAATTTACCAAATATACAAATAAATTATTTCAAAAGCAAATGCAACCAGTTCAATTACAGAAAATACAAACATAAGTATCTACTCGAAATAAATTTGGTGATACCAACCGATTTTAATGTTATAATATCCAATACCCTAATAACAATAAATCAAAAATTAACATTATATGTATAAGTGTTCATTATAAATATCCATAGAAATTGTTTGATTATTATAACTAACATTACATTTATAAGTGCCCATAGTAATGTTGTATCCATTATAACTAGCAACAGGATAATCATTTGATAATTACGTAATATTTTGATTAAAAAAAACCCATCATAGTGGTAGGTAGAGGTTCAAGTCACTATATGAGCATTGTGAGATTAATTTCTTTCATATGTTTAAAAAAATATTAGTTTATTATATAAGTCTAGACTCGAGGTGTTTAGACCGTAATGCACTATGAAAAAGTTGTTAATAATATTGTGATAATTTTAATATCATTATATATATAATGAAATATTAAAAATTAATCAATTTGTAATTTTATTAAATTATATTTAAACATTATTCCCATTAGCCAGGAAGTTAGATATTTTAAGTATATTTTTATGTTTTTCCCCACAAAAAAAAAAAAAATTCCCGTGTCAAGTTGAGGGGGTATTGGGTATTTTCCTAGTTTAAATTTGATTGGTTCGATATTTGCCTAAAGTGAGTGTGTTGCGTGATAATGACCTTTAATATTTGCCTCTTTAAATAATTGATCCGGTGGCCGGTTAAATACTCTATTAAAAAAATAATAATAATAAAAAGCTACTGTATGAAACAGAAATAGAGCCGCTATATATTAAGGGGACCCATCGAGCTGTACACAAATTTGGAGCTGGACAAACCTGTACCTGTTCATACCAATTCTGTTGAAAGTTAATGTCATTTGTCACAATCAGATGAATAAATTTTCAATGTTCATGCATGTAAGACAAAGCTGACCCATCTTATTTTATGCATTAATTTCTCTTTAATTTCTGGATGCAGTGATTAGACTAATCGGGCATGTTTTACTGAACAATTTTTTTTTTTATTTTTTTATATGGCTTTAATTAAAAACAATAACCTCTGTACCTAGCTTAAGAGCTGAGCCCAAATTGAATTTATAAATTTCTAACCGGAGAAGAAAAAATGCGTAAATTTATTACAAATTATTTTTGTCATCAATGCAGCATTGAATTTTAACTTTCGGCCGCATATAATTGTTATGCTTTGTGGTGATTTTTTTAAATTCACGGGAGTGTCTTATGTCTAGCAACTAGCTCATTGTAATTTCAACATCATCCACCTGGCACAATAATATATAGAACTACTCTCTCTTCCGTTAAATTTTGAGATAAACTGCATGCCCGTGACACGGGGGTCCCCGTTGCTTTTTCTATCTATAGCTCGATGCCTCCAAATTTTTACAATGACTTCAAATCGGACTTTTTTTTTTTTTTTTCAAGTAATGATATAATCATAAAATTTTATATAAATTTATTTTATATAAATTAATTTAAAATTAATTTATTGATTAAATAAAAATAAATTATGTAAGATAAGAAATATTTATTTAATTAATAAATTAATGTCATATTAATTTATACAAAATAAATTTATATAAAAATTTATGATTATATTATTATTTTTTTAATAAAATTTTATAAAATTTAAATTTACATCCCTCAATATATTTGTCATTTTCTACTCTCAATGCATGGATAGGAGTACTGAGTTACTTTGGGTGCATGTTATAAGCTTGAATAATTACGAGACCCATATTTTGACACATATTCCATTACGAATTTATTTTGAACTTTGTAATTAAAGAAGAATTCAAATCTCCTAAACTATCCTAAGCCAATTTTTACTGTTGATATGAGATATTGCAATCGAATATGTATTGTCTTCATTGAAAATATGATCAGTCATTGTTTTTTTTTTTAAATAATTAACAAGATTCGGAGAATTCAAAATTTATCAAGTTGCCATAATCCTCTCCGGCCACTGTAATGTATTATTAAAAGAATATTAAAAATCTATTATTAATTATTTTTAATGAAAGAAAAAAAAATATATATATATATATTTGAACTTTTATGGCAAGTCCGTCGTCGTACACAAGAATTTCACGGATCACAGCGACCCGACACAGTAGTAGAAGAAAAAAGAAGTTAGTGAAAAAAAAAAAAACCATAGCAGATGCGGACAAAATAAATTGAAGATTTTTAAGAAAGTCCATTTTTGTACACGTGGGAGAGAGACGCTGTTCATCTTATCTAAACCCTGCAGGCGACACGTAGCAAAATCATCCGTCTCCGCCGCGACACGTTGTCTGATATTATTGGTTGGAGCCAAAGAACGGTGCGCTGATGTGGAACATCGCTGTCAGAAAGAGAGAGGGAGAGAGAGAGAGACTGACTGAGAGAGACGCCAACAGCATGTAAGTGGGTAGTGATGGGCTAATCACTCGGTGACATGCCTTGATTAAAGTGTCCTTGTACTTTTGCCATCACTTTATTCTCTTATTTGCTATTTTGCCACTGGCGTCGTCTAATTACTTTTCCGACACCCATGGATCGTATTGACAACAATGCCCTCCTTAGTACTATCTATTTGCATGCAATACCTACTTCCTTGTATTAAAGCACTTGCTTCCTATAACGTAAACAACTTGTAAAAGCAAACAAACAAAAAAGATGCTCATTGCCCGTCCAATTACCCATAGGTTATAAGTGTTGGTTACAACTACAATTCTATTATAAAGTTTATTCTATCATTTGTGGGGTTTAACTTTTTAGCTTACATTATGAGATGAGGTGTCATGCATACACACAATAAATCCCTTATTTTATTATAAGCTGTGAATTTACCTTTGATTTTATTTTGCACATGTGAATAGTTGGGTATTTTTAAATCACAGATTATTGGTTACTCTCATAACTCTGATTGATATTATGCACACTTCTTCATGAAAAAAAAAATTTCTTCATAGCTTATAGAAGAATAATAAGAAATAAATTAAGAAATGATAGAATAAAATTTTCATCTAATTAAGAAATAAATTAACCATTACATTTTGTTTGTTTAAATTCTGAATCAAATGATAGTCTTTTATTAATTTCTAGTAAGATAAAACATGTAAAAATAAATTTAAATTTAAAGAAATTTGGGGATATAAATATAATACAAAAATATTAATACACCGACACTGCATTTTAAATAATTATTAACATAATTTATTTCTTAATTGATATCCATTGGATGAATGAAGGATACATCTTGACATTAGGGGGAAGCATAATGTAGCAATATGCAAAAGGTTAGGCTTAGATTCCGAAACAGAGAAGACATAACAAGACCTTGAGAGGTTCCTATCATGGAGGGTCTTATCTCTTTTACCTAATCTTTTTGACTCAAAGGGTACTCTTGTGGCAATTTCGGAAAAACAAGGAGGCATCGAATGCCATGAGAGCTAAAAATAAAGTTGATGGTTACTGTTTGAAATATTGTTGTCATGTAAGGTTACTTTTGTCAATAAAAAGTACAGCCATACAAACACATAAGTTAACCACTTAGCGTGTAGAAGTTGCCTACTGCGCATTGGATGGATAGGGATGTGAACACGGAAGGAAAGTTAAGAGTGGAGGGCAAAATTTAAAAAAAAAAACAAAACAAAAGCAGTGATTTTCTCTTTCTGTTCAGTGGAAGCTTACCTTTTCTGTCCGTATTTTATTTATTATTTAATGTCTCTAAAATATAATAAAATATTTTTTTCTTATTATATGTAAATTTCAAGTCTTTTATTATTTTTGTAAATTTTATTGGGCGGATGGTGTGGATTATAGAGATTACGGCCTGTGCTAGTAGACAATTCTATTTTCTACCACCATTTCCATTTGTCAAGCTAATCTTTTTGTTTCTCCAATTGTTCTTTCTTAAATCTTACTAGTGTTTTAGTAGTGTCCATGAATCATTTCATTTTACCTTATTTTACATGTACGACAAGTTGTAAATTCTTGTTGAGTCAAACCTCAATAACAACATCCACTTGTTGATTTTCTTTATGTTTGATTTCAGGAGTTTAAGGAGAGTCTTATAAACTAGATTATCTTATCTAATGATTCTTTGTTGGGTGTCTGATTTGATTGCTAAATTTTGAACCTTTTGTTGCTGGCCAGTTTGGTTCTGTGCTTTGATTTTTAAACTGGCTTGGCTAACAGGAAAAAATCAATTTCTATTAAGAATTAGAAGCTTCTGAGGGGTTCTTTGATTTTATTTTTTTTTTCCCTTTTGTTGGAGGGGTTTGAATGCATTCCCTTTTAGGAGGATAGCCTTTTGTAGTGAATTTGGGGGTGGGTGAGCTCTAGTTCTTGCGAACTTCTATTCCTCTTATTTCAAATTTGGATTTTTGTTTATGTTGGGTTTTACTGGGCAGCCTCTGTATATTTGGTAGTGGGTCATTTCTATAGCTGGAATTAACTATAAGTAAGACCCACTTCAACTTCTCACTGTTTCAAGTTAGCTGGAGGTGGAGTTGGAACTAATTAAACTCTTTTGGATGAGTTTGCTTCATGTGTTTGGGTTTGGTTTAAAGGTGGGGCATTTACTTTGGATGCTGTGCTGCTGGATAGTTTCTGTGATTTCAATGAACTGCTTCATGAATTATGAAAGTAAGGATACCAAGACTGATTTGCGTGGTGAAGTTTTTAAGATGTGGCTAAATTGCTGGGAGAGGATCTCAGGGAACAGTTACAACATTCATCATTTGTATTACCAGTCTATTGGGTCCAAAAGAGTTAGAGAAACATGGTGGAGAAAACTCTTAATCACATGGTTGCTTTTTTGGACTTTGGTTTCTCTGTGGATCTTTTGGTACATGGGCTCACAAGCCACAGAGAAGAGGAGAGAGGCTCTTGGTAGTATGTGTGATGAGAGGGCTAGGATGTTACAGGATCAGTTTAATGTGAGTATGAACCATGTTCAGGCTATGTCCATACTGATCTCAACTTTCCACCATGGCAAGAACCCGTCTACTATTGATCAGGTGTGTGATCTCCTCTGTTATCTTTTGCAACATTAGATTTGAAACAGTTTGCAACTGAATTCTCCACTTTCAGCCCTCAATTCCCTTGCTCGGGTTTTGTTTTTGCAAAAAGAAATTGTCTTAATTTTTCTTTTGTTCGCATAAACTTTTTGCCGGAGGAACTCCTAAGTTTGGAGTGAATGGGGTTTAGGTTGAATTGATTAGGGTGCTTAATTTTGTAGGTGCTTCCAATTCTGCAATTAGAGCACAAGCATTTTCTGTATGATACATGGTTTTGTCTCAAAATGTTAAATTGATTAAATTTCTATGCGGTTCTGTAGAGATTGTTAATCTGGTCAGCTCAGCTTAACCTAAAGCCAGATCTGAGTTCTTTTGTCTGTGTTCTTTTCATTAGTCTTCAGCGAACAAAACAAACTAACTTTAAAAACACGTAGATGACTTTCACTAGGTACACAGAAAGAACTGCTTTTGAAAGGCCGCTCACAAGTGGCGTGGCATATGCTGTTAGGGTGCTCCACTCTGAAAGGGAAGAATTTGAAAAGCAACAAGGCTGGACTATTAAGAGGATGGATACCTTCGAACATAATCCTGTTCATAAGGATGAGCCATCCCCAATCGAAGAAGAATATGCTCCAGTTATCTTTGCACAGGATACTGTTTCACATGTGATTTCTCTTGATATGCTTTCAGGAAAAGTAAGTTTCTTTTTACATTTTCTTTGCTTCATGCTGTGAAGTTTCTTTGCCATACCTATAGATTTCACTGAGAAATGCAGAATTTTGTTTCTAGTTTGTATTACTTAATCTTAAAATCATTACAAGTTGAAATTAGCTTGACCTTTCATGGTCATATTTTATCATTTTGAAAGCTTATTTGTGAAGTTTCATTACTCGCGTATCACAGGAGGATCGTGAAAATGTGTTGCGAGCAAGAGCATCAGGAAAAGGAGTCCTAACTGCTCCTTTCAGGTTACTGAAAACAAACCGTCTCGGAGTTATTTTGACATTTGCTGTCTACAAGAGGGAGCTCCCCTCAAATGCTACTCCGAATGAGAGGATTGAAGCGACTGATGGGTATGTATTGAATTCTATCGAGAAGTCATATTTGTTTAAGAAAAATTTGACATGGTTCTGCATCTTCGATGACAAGATCAGGATTAAGCGGTTCCATTTATGGACATGCACAAAATGGAAAAGATTTTTTTTTTATTCTTTTATAAATAAAGTAAGTTAATCTCTTACAATAGGTTGTATATTCAATGTGCAGAAAACAACTTCTTGTTGTGAATGACATGCAGTAGAAAATGAAAAGATTTTATTCTTCTTGATACCATGCTATGTGGTAGTAGAATGCTTTCCAGTGAGCACTGAAAAAGTACACAATTACTATGATGAAGAACATCAAGGAATTTTTCTAATGTTGTTGCTGCTGCCAAACCAGGTATCTTGGTGGAATCTTTGACATTGAATCACTTGTGGAGAAGTTACTTCAACAACTAGCAAGCAAACAAACCATATTTGTGAATGTATATGACATCACGAATTTATCTCATCCAATCAGCATGTATGGTTCAAATGTATCAGATGATGGTTTGTGGCATGTTAGCACCCTTAATTTTGGAGATCCGTTTAGAAAGCATGAGATGCGTTGCAGGTAGTCGATAACTTCTTCTCTCTTACCGCAGGTTCTTTAAGATTCTGCTTCTATCTGGTTCATTTGTTCGTGAATGGCTGTAATATAATCATGTTGTAGATCTCTTACCTAAAAATATGGAATCTTCTATTTGAAAGGAGCTTTCCCTGTTTCCCTTATTATTTTAGTTACTAGGATGTAAAGTAGTTTAAACAGTCATGACCTGAGTTGCTTTTAATGCAGATTCAAGCAAAAAGCCCCATGGCCATTGTTGGCAATATCAACTTCAATAGGCATCCTTGTGATTGCATCACTTGTTGGACATATATTCCAGGCAACTGTGAATCGAATTGCTAAAGTTGAAGAAGATTACCATGGGATGATGGAGCTTAAAAAGAAGGCCGAGGCAGCTGATATTGCAAAGTCACAGGTGCTTGATTCTTCTAATATATTCTGGAAAGATTTGTTCAGTTTCACCTCTTATGTTTATGTTATTCTAATCATACTTTGACCTTCTGTAGTTCCTTGCTACTGTTTCTCATGAGATCAGAACTCCAATGAATGGTGTTCTAGGTGAGCTTTAAAGCTTTCTTTTTTCTGTATATGCTCATAATAATTATTCTGGAAAAGTGTTTGCGATGAAATCGAGGAATTAATAACTGTGATTTTATTATCTTACAGGGATGTTGGATATGCTTATGGATACAGAATTAGATGTCACTCAACAGGATTATGTCAGAACTGCGCAAGCCAGCGGTAAAGCTCTCGTCTCACTGATAAATGAGGTTTTGGATCAGGCAAAGGTCGAATCTGGCAAGCTTGAGCTTGAGGCAGTGAGCTTTAATCTGCGGGCAATTTTGGATGATGTATTATCACTCTTTTCTGGGAAGTCTCAAGATAAAGGCATAGAGGTCAGCTATGCCCTCATTATTGCAATGACTTTTTACTGGTGTTGATATTTTGTCGTCTAACATCCAAACTTTTGAAATTTGCATAAAATAATTCGTGGGCAAAAGCAGTTGGCAGTATATATCTCTGATCGCGTTCCTGAAACTCTAATTGGTGACCCAGGGAGGTTTCGGCAAATCATCACCAATCTCATGGGGAACTCAATTAAAGTAAGTTTGCAGTCAATTCTCAATTGAGTTTACTTAAGAAATTATTTGGGAATTTTTAATTCAGATTTTGTGTGACATAGTGTGGAACTTTGAGGGGAACAAATGAACTATCTGGAGGATTTATTTAGTATGTGCGTTAAAGATTTGTGTTTATAGTTCAATATTGTGCCTTGTGGGAAGTGAAAGAAAAAGAAAATCCAAGCTTATGAGACAATGGATCCACAACCTTATTCTGAAAAAGATTTATGCTGTGTGTGGTTTGCTATAGGCATGATTGTGCTTTCTGTTGTATGTATAAGTATATAAGGTATCAGTATGAATACATATTTAATGTAGGACGTGTTCTGTGTTCTTCACATGAGTAGCAATGTAAATGAATTTTCACTGTGCTTGTACAGTTCACAGAAAAAGGACACATCTTCGTCACTGTTTACCTTGTTGAAGAGGTGGTTGACTCTATAGAAGTTGAGACAGAATTGTCATCATCAAAGAGCACCTTGAGTGGTTATCCTGTTGCAGACAGATGCCACAGCTGGAAAGGATTTAAAACTTTTAATCAAGATGGATCAACTAGTCCGTTCAAATCGTCATCCGCCGATCTTATCAATTTAATTGTGTCAGTTGAAGATACAGGTCAAGGAATCCCTCTGGAAGCCCAATCCCGCATTTTCACCCCTTTTATGCAGGTTGGTCCATCTATTTCCCGAACTCATGGAGGTACGGGTATTGGGCTAAGCATAAGCAAGTATTTGGTTGGCCGCATGAAGGGTGAAATTGGATTTGTTAGCATTCCAAACATTGGGTCTACTTTTACATTTACCGCTGTCTTTGGCAATGGCTCCTCCACTTCAAACGAGCACAATAGCCAGCAAATGAACAACCAGCCAAACTCTGTGTCCTCAGAATTTCAAGGTATGAAGGCATTAGTTGTGGACTGCAGACCCATCCGAGCCAAGGTGTCAAAATATCATATCCAATGTCTTGGAATTCAAGTTGAAGTGGTTTCTGACCTGCTTCAATGTTTATCTCAAATAGCCAGTGGTAGTAAGATTATCAACATGATCCTTGTTGAGCAAGAAGTTTGGGAGAAGGATACTAGTGTTTCAACCCTTTTTTTTAACAACTTGAGAAAACTTGGTTGTGGATTTCAGTCAAAGCTGTTTCTTCTGGCTAATTCTATCAGCTGTTCTAGAGCAAACACTTCAACCGATGGTGTTAGTATTCCTCCTGTAATCATGAAGCCCCTAAGGTCGAGCATGCTGGCTGCATCTCTACAACGAGCCATGGGTGTCGGGAACAAGGGCAATATCCGCAATGGGGAGCTCCCCAGCATGTCTCTGCGTCATCTTCTTTTAGGGAGAAAAATATTAATTGTTGATGACAATAATGTGAACCTCAAAGTAGCTGCTGCTGGTTTGAAGAGGTATGGAGCTGCTGTGGTTTGTGTAGAGAGAGGTAGAAAGGCAACTGAGCTGCTCACGCCACCCCATCAGTTTGATGCCTGCTTCATGGATATCCAGATGCCGGAAATGGATGGGTATGAGATTCTTCCTTGCATTGAGAGTTTTTTACTTAAGAGCAATTCTTGTTTGGAAATTAAACTTGAAAATCTCATGGAAAAGGAGTTGCAAGCTTCTCAACTGTAAAATTGTCCTTGTTTGGAATGAAGCTATGAATTATTGACCGATGATGTGATGGCAGCCTATCATGGTTGACTTATCCTGCATTCATAGCTCGCTCTCTACTTATAATCTTCTTCATTCTGCTTCTAAAATATTCTGTTTCTTTGCAGGTTTGAAGCTACAAAGATAATTCGGGAAATGGAACATAACTTCAACAATAGAATTCGACACGGAGAAGTATCTATTGAGGCCTATGAAAATGTTTCAAACTTCCATGTGCCCATTTTGGCCATGACTGCAGATGTGATCCAAGCTACTTATGAGGAATGCCTAAGGAGTGGAATGGATGGATATGTTTCAAAACCATTTGAAGCTGAACAACTATATCGAGAAGTTTCACATTTTTTCCCACCAATTCCTGATAGGAGTCCGTAGAGGGGATGTCTGTTGAAGGCACGCGGATGCTGTTGGCTCAGGGCCTTACTCTCCAGGATGCTTGGAATTTTTTAAATTTGTTCAAACTTCTTCCCAAGAGTGAGTTTTCCTCCAAGACATGCTCTTTAACATATTCACACACTTTTACGGGTCCGAACCTTGCAACAGTCCCCTAAGTTTGTTTCTCTCTAATTGTAGAATACTAATTGGCATGAGGAATCAATTGACTCCTTCCCCTGCACCTCTTTTTTTCAGGAAAACATATGTTCCGTATCCAGAGAGTACATAGAAGTCATGCCTAGTTCAGTTGTATATTCCATCTTATTTCCGGCATTCCAAAAGGTTCAGTTGCATGCATCAATTACTCTTATTGAACAGTAAAAGCTGCAACTATTTGAGGAGACCTCAAGCTCTTACTCTCTCTCTCAATGTGACTGTTTATCATGTCATATAAACTGATTCGATTGAAAGGATTCAAGACTGGCTTCTCAGCAACCAAGGGGAGAATGCTGATGCCATCGTGTATATTTATGATTGTCAAATAAAAATTTATTTGATGTATATTTATAATTGCCCTTACATCTTATTAATTCCTTCTAACACTGCTTGTGTCCGGCCATTGTTTAGTAGGTACTAGTGTAGCAAGTACAGTGACTGTGTAATCAAATTTGAGCAATCCGATGATTATTCCCTGATTTGTACATCATTAGAATCTGTCTCCATTTGTCATTATTTTTGACTTTTTAATTTTAAGACACAAAATTGGGTAAGAACCAAATACGGTAGAGATGATAGCAATAACATGATTTATTTGATGCTAATTGCTCCCCAAAATGGTCCCAATTTTTTTCGATTTGGATGGGACTTTGCTCAACTGAACCAAAACGGATTGGTTTTTATGTCTTATAATTTGTTTCGAACGATTTAGTTTCCAAATCGAACCGATTAGATCGGTACGAAAAGGACCGGTTTGCTTAAAGCCATAAAAATTAACTTTTAATTTTTGGTTTATTTGGACGAACAGAAAATATTTAGTTTTTATCAGCTAAATGTAAAATTAAACTATGACATAGGCAGAATTATTTGGTTCAACAAATTTCTCCATTTGATTCTTAATAACCAAACCAAAAATTAAATTGTAATTTAGGTAAATCTGGTTCACTAATTTTTTATCTGCTCCTACAATAAGGTTTTGTGCTTTGGTTTTCTTCTTTTTATTTTTAAAATAATTTTGTTACTTTTCTTATATACGACTGTTCTTAAGTCATTAATTTTCGTCTACTTTATACGAATTCCAAAGATTAAAAATAACATACAAGGACATGCTTTTTTAAATAAGCACTTGAAAGAATACCTATTTATTGTGTTTTAGTTGTTAATCAATTAAAAGGATCAAATATCATTTCTAATACTGATCGCGAAACACCATAAGCAGCAGGATGCTGGCGTCCCAAATTCGACGTGAAATTTTTTGTTTGCCCGTTCCTAGTCGTCATGGGAAAGAACGGCAGAAATAAGAAAGAGGTTATTCCCTGAGAGCTTGTCCAATACTAACAGTACCAGAAATGCATCCCCTTCGCCCGCGGGCGATTGCTCTACCGCCTTGCCTGCATAGGAGCCCATCATAAGACCGTGGGGAGAGTCATCACCCCGTGTTTCTATCCAACCAGGAGAGTGACGATCCTCCAACAACGAGAGCAAGAATAAATAAATTATACTATCAAGTTCCCTTAACACGTCGATATGTCCGAGTGGTTAAGGAGACAGACTTGAAATCTGTTGGGCTTCGCCCGCGCAGGTTCGATCCCTGCTGTCGACGTTTTAAATTTGAAAATGCATTTTTTTTTCCCCTCTTTTTATCAAGTGTGCGAAGCCCGTATTAATATTATTAATCGGTACAGGCCGAACCCGCCGTCCATAAAAACATAATAAAAACACCAGCACACGTACGGTAAACCAGCCGATAAAATCCGCCTCGACTCTTGATATTTTTCAATTTTCAAATCTCAGCCGTTGATCCATTTTTACCTAAACCAAAACCCTCCAACTCCCAAACGAAATCTGAGAGCGCTCTCTGTCTCGTTCGCGTGAGTCTCAAGCGGAAACGGCAAACGCAAAATTCGAAAAGAGAGGCAGGGGTAGGAGGGGATTTTGAAATTCAATCAGATGGATCCAGACTCAGTGGCTAAAGCCTTCGTCGAGCACTACTACACGACGTTTGATGCCAATCGTACGGGGCTCGCCAATCTTTATCAGGAAGGTTCAATGTTGACTTTTGAAGGTCAAAAAATCCAAGGCTCGCAAAACATCGTCGCTAAGCTCACTAGCCTTCCCTTCCAGCAGTGCCAGCACTCCATTACCACCGTCGATTGCCAGCCCTCTGGTCCCGCTGGCGGCATGCTCGTTTTTGTCTCCGGTAATCTCCAACTCGCTGGTGAACAGCACGCTCTCAAGTTCAGCCAGGTCTTTACTCTTTCTCTTATTTTATATTATTCTGATTTGATTTTTTCTGTGATCTATCTATGCCGCTTATTTTGATCGATCTCATTGCTATTCTATGATGTTGTTTATTTTGTGGTGAAACCGATAGCTTTCAATTGATATATCTGCTAGATCTAGGGTTTCTTATTAGCTTTTTAGTTTAGTACTTGTGTGTATCCACCAGCCTCTTTGTGATCTTCGTTTCATTTATTTAATATTAATTCCATATTCTGATTATCTTTTGCCCCTAAATTGTAGATTTGTCATGATGTTTGTCTGATTTAAAATAATCTTTTTTATTTAGATCTTACAGATACTTGTGGTGTCATGCCACTGACAGTTTTAGCTTATTCAGTTTTAAAATTTGAACATACTCTATTTAGTCAGCTCGTTGCTTTTCTTTCTGAAATAATATCTTGTAGAATGTGCAAAGTAGATATTGCCATTATTTGATTTTCTTGCTGTAACAAATATTAATATTAATATTAATTAGCTTCCATATGCTATAGTCAGATAGATCCTGCCATGTTTTGACAGCTGTTTCTCTGCCAATGCTGGTACGAACATTTTAGTAATTTAATTATCGTTAGGTGAAATGGGAAGATTGGAACTTTTCTTCATACATGATATAATTTCTTTGTCACTTATAACATCCCTTGCACCGTTATGCTGATCTCTCACATTGATAAGAAAGAAAATGCACAATTGTAGGGCTGTGATATTGTCTAAAGATTGTCTATTTGCTAGTTAAATGCTTCAAGTAATGATGACTAGACGGCTGAGGTTAGAGTGCTGTAACGGCCTTAATCTTTTTAGTTTTATTTGGATGATGCTATTGCTATTCTAAATCATGCAACTTGAAGTACTTCAGTTTTCAGATAATGTTATTATATCTAGTCGTTGCTATATAAATTTCCCGTCTATTAATATATACTTCTTATGTGGTGAGATTGCAATGAGATTTGTTCTCACTATTGGTTTTTTGTCTAAAGTACATCTATTGAGCATCTGATGAACTCTGTGCCAGCTTCTATAAAAGTTTTAGTGTTTTTATTTTGTTTTTAATTTTATCTTCTTGAAATTAGATTAAATCTTAAGAGAATTAAATGAATCTTTTATGATAATTACCAGTGTCAAAAGAAATCTACACAGAAAATTCTTATATATTGCAACTATATTAAGTAACCTCTCAAATCAAACTTAATATTTCTTTTTCCTAAGTTATTTTTCAAGTAATGAACAATTGAATAAAATCATCTGAAAACTAGAAAGAAATCCATTAGTAGAAACACATAAGAGGAGCATTTCAGATAAGTTGCCTTGCTTTGATGGTTGCTCTTGTGGATGAGCTGCCTTGCTTTGATGGTTAGTGCTTTCGGATTTGTGGGGAGAGTGAAAAAAAGAGATTATAAATCATAAGGAGCGAGGAGTGACAAAATAGAGACAATTGATTGTTAATTAAGATTTAATCCCATTTACAGAGACACAATTAATAACAAATTAAAACTCTTTTAGGAAGACAAATAAACAAAGAACGAAGAAATCGAGAGAGGAAGGAGAGGAAAAAAAGGTAAATATGACTAGTGAGTGCACTATTTTATTTTAGTTCTTTAAAAAATATGATTAAGTTTGTTTTAATCTTGACTGTAGATGAAATGTAATCTAACAGCTACAAATTTGTGTGAATAATTGTTTACAAAAAGAGGGCTCCCATCCTGTCCCTTGTTTAATTGGTTTACTGTTACCTTGCATTTGTTTTCGATTTTCTCTCTTGTATTCATTTGATGTTAGTCTCGCTCCTAACCAATATTTCTGGTATCCTTCTGTTCTCAGATGTTCCATTTGATGCCAACACCTCAGGGAAGCTTTTATGTGTTGAATGACATATTCAGGTTGAACTATGCATGAAGAGAAGATTGATTGAAAAGGGATGCAATTCCTGAAGGAGTGAAACATGTTTCCTTATCTTTGTTGAATTTTAAACATTTAAATGAACACTGGGTTTTTCTGTGGTCAGTTATGTTTAAGGTTCCCTTGCGCCTTTCCTGAACTTTAAATAGAGATCTTTTCTGTGATTGGTTGAGTAACTGCAAGATCTCCCTGAAGAAGTTGGTCTTAGTGAAATGAATCAAAAATATTTGCAATTGTCTGATTACAGTTTTTGGTTGTATTAATTTTCAGGTAACAGCATCTGCTTATTGATATTGTGACACTATTCCTTTGTATTGGTTTTGTGTCAACTTGGAAAGGAGTTCACTAAGTGATTTTAGAGAACCCAATGCAAAGAGGAATAGGCATTCTGGCTTAGTGGCTTTGCCCCCCCTTATCCCAAGGCCATCATCCTTTCGTGCTAAGTAGGGGTTTGCTTGGCTACGTTTTGTGGCGCACAATGAAAAATCAACTTAAAACTCTGCCATACTTTCATCTAATGTATATAATACAAATAAAATCAACGGTATCAACGCCTTCACCATATAAAACATCCAAACAATTTGTTTCCCGGAAATGTTTCAGCAGGAAAAATTGGTTGCATTGACTCTCTTGTTTCAACATCATGGAGTCCACTTTTCTCCACTGCAAACGAATTCAGCAATTTTAGAATCCAATTGCGCAAAATCAAGTTGAATAAACATATAAACAGTTGCATCACACAAACATTATAACACACGCATTTGCCAGGGAAAATAAGAAGAGGGGCAGGCATATAATTGCTTTCCCCTAATACAAACACAACTCGTTGAACCTGGTGACAACACAATGAAGCCCCAGTTTCATGCTTATGCCAAACACCACAATGGTTTCAGTGTCTCTCGCCACTCATACCTAATTCTGGTAAATCCATATAGGGTAGCTCCGGCATTTTGAAAGGAGAGTGTTGAGGAGCCTCATGCTGCTGTTGTTGTTCTGCATCCCGCCCATTGTCTCTAGGACGTTTAAACATCCCTTTCAGCATGCTTCCAACAGCTTTAAAAGGATGGTTTATTCCATCTCTAACTTTCAAAATCAGTTTGACCTCAGATAGTTGCCATGACAAAGTGAGGAAAATCATTGCCGAAAGAAGACAATGAGTTATAAAGTTCTGTCTCTTCACATGCCTAAGCTCATTGATGATCTCTTCTCTACTGATCTCGGCACCCTCAGCACCTAACTGACCAGCATTATCACCCTCAGTTTCCACTTCACCAACTGCAGAGGAATTTGCCTCCTCTTGTCCCGATATTCCTCCAGGTTGTTTAAGGACCCCAGCCTCTTCTAACGACTCCAACTATCATCAGTAGAAAGTAAAGACACATCATGTACGATTTGTCCACCATACTCATGGTCTTTTTAAGCTGATTTCAAAGTAAACTCACATGTGCCAAACTTGTCCGCAACATTGTTGCATAGAATTTGGCCAATTAACAAAATTAAACCGGCACAATTTACAAGTGTTTTAAACACTTTACCGTACTTGAACAATGCAAATTAAGAAGAGATGTGTTCATCTTAAAAAATAAAACCACCCCCACTACTTTCAAATATATCATTCAACAAGACAATCTGTAATATCATACATAAAGATTTCCACTTGTTCTCAATGCCCTGATGATTAACAAGGAAAAAAAGAAGAAGAAGAAGAAGACGAATCATGGTAACAACACGGTAAACTTTTTAAATCAATTGTATGATGTGCGTTCTTTCAACATATTACAGCTAGATATGCATGTGTCCCTAGCAATAGAATTTTTTATTCCAAAGGGATACTTTTGAAATAGTAAGTGTGGGTTGGTTAGGCAAAAACAGTGCTAAGAAGATGAACTCGGGAAGTTCTTGCATCGCACCCTCCTTAAAAATTTTTTTTTTTGAAAAAAAAAAAGAAGAAAAGTTTGGGGCTTGTTGAATTCGGTACGAGATAATCCACACAGAGCCCTAAGGGACAAAACTAAATTACTCAATTGCACAGCAATTACAATGAACAACGGAAAACATAATCAATTAATGAATAACGACTGCCCAGAAAGCAAGAACAAACCTTCACGACACGAAGAGTGAAGGAAACCATTTTGTATCCGACTGAATTAAAGCTTTTCATTTCCTCTATATCAAAAACTTTTATAGAGTTATGAGATCGAGAGCCAGAGTTTATAACCCAAAACTCAAAGTAAAAAGAAATGAAATGCAAGTGATAGTGGTGGCTTCAATTTATTATAAAAACCTGAGAAAGCAAGTTAGAGAGCACAAGCTGATCTTCTTGAGCAGAGGAGGCATCTTCGTTGTTCTTCATTTCTTCTCTGATTTTCTGAATTGCAAGATTGATTAGCTCTGCTTTGTCTTTTGATTCCATTTTGGCTCTTCTTTTGGGAGTTCGAATTTGGATTTTGAATTTGACTTTTAGGACGTACCAATTTTTGATTCATGAGAACCAAGTCGCGATCATTTTTCTGAGTTCCAGGCTCACCGTTATTTGGGAGACACGTGGCACTCGTGCTTATCGTGGCCCAATCATGGCCGCCCCTCTTGTGGGCCCCGTAGAATCAAATGTCCTGCGTCCTCTGCAAGTGAATTTAGCGGTCACTTTTCATTTATCACAGGTGTTATTATACCCTTATAAATGGAGTCTGTAACGTAGCAAATGGGGAGCATCCACGCGTCGCAGGAGAGAGAAAAAGTTGTTGGAATTTAGCTGGTTCAAGGCCAATTTGCACCGAGCTGTTACATACAGAATCTGTAACGTAGCCTTGTCCTTATAAATGAATCGAGAGAGAGAGAGAGAATGTGTAGAGAAAAAAGAAGCGAAGTAATTGCAGTAAAACCACTTCGGCTAAGCCCTAAGTGTTTAGCCGCACATATATTATAAAAATTTAATTTAATTTTTTTTAATTTTAAACCTCAAGTAAAAATAATTTTTTTTTAAAAATAAAATTAATGTCTCTTAAATATTTAAAAAAATTAAAAATTTTAATAATGACATACTAAAATTTATGTAAATAAACCTTAATATATATATATATATATATATATATATATATAATTATAAATATTACCAACAATAACCTCTTAAACCAAATTTACAGTGAAAGTTGGAAAACCACGTATTTTCAATTTGTGAATAGTATGCTCGCAGCTAACTTAACCCAACACATAATTTCAAATTTTTTATTTTTGAAAGTAAAAATTCAGCGCTCGACTTTAGTGGGTCTCTGTTTCTTTTGTCCAATATTTGTCTTACAAAACAGGATGAATATTCTTTTTTAAAAAAGAAAACAAGGGAAATTTGTAAATAGCATAATTGGAAAATTAAAAAAAAAAAACATATCCTTAAATGCTATTGCCCTTGGTATATGTTCATTTTCTTTTCTTATAAAAGGTAGGTCATCATTTCCAGCATTTACAGAATTAGTACACGGAAACATGGATTTATCAATGAGAATATCTGCCAAATACTACCAAACGCAAAGCACTATACAGAGACGGTATAGAATGATCATGTCGAAGTATTAAGTTAAAGATGGTCAAGCGAAGGGCACACAAATTAGGATGTTAAATATTTGGTTCTACACAAATCGGTATGATGATTCATCATCCATATCGACAGCATCACCTGCAGATAATGCTGCCGCTTCACTTGTTTCACCCAGTTCAGCCTGCAAGAATGATTGAATATATCAGGAAACACAATTGAAGATACCAAAGGCAAAATGCACCAAGTGCGAATACTTCAGGAGCTGTATTTTCAAAAATTCGAGAGCCAACTGAGTTTCCAGAAAATTAGATGGTGGATCATCATCGTGATCCATCATTCATGATCATTGACTTGAATTACAAGTCCAACTTCACAACCTACAAGCTCCAATATAAGGGTGTTGATCCAACTTATTAGATCATTAGTTCATATAATCTGCTGTACAACATCAACTTATTAGATCATTAGTTCATATAATCTCCTGTACAACATCGTTTTGGCAATTGAAATTGATCAGACACTCTTGAACACAGAAAAAAATTCAGGATAATTACGTAAACTGTTTGGACAGATGTAATGAACTCCATAGATGTCCGATTTCAGTTGCAAGTGAATATATATAAGTGTTATACTAAGGTCAAGGCTCATGGGATGAAAAGATTGACAAAGGGGCAGCCACACCAACCCGAACTAATTTGAAGGTAAAATTTATGAAGGTTATATAATAGGGACAAGATTGTGCCAAATGAAGTTTTAACCAGGACAACTTATTTTAATCGGTAAAAAATATCACCCCATACTCATGTACCCACGCTCAATGCAAATCTTAATTACTGATGTTTAGAGGTAAATTTTCGGCTTCATTTCAGAAAGGGTATGAGTAATTAGAGGAGCCCGTGGACATTCCTATGCTTAAATGTTTGTCTACTGACCTTAGCTTGTCGGTATCTTTCCAGCATCCGGCGATATTGGTTACGTGCGGTCGGAGAATCAACCATGGACAATACTCGTGAGACAGCCTCATCAATAGTTGCATCCACTTTCTGTCTGCGAAAAACTTTGAGAATGTCTTCGTCATCACTTTCATCATTGGACTCTGTCTCTTGCCGAAAACCTCGCAAACCAACTCCTTTCCGTCGCCACCGTAGTATTGCCTTATCAAAAACTCCCACAGCCCAACATATTACCTTGTACTTCTTCCTAACTTGATAGCCTCGCACATGAGCCTGCAAAAAGGTTCAAGTAAGTACTTTTGTAAATCATCTTCCCCATTGCACTGATAATTGATAAACAATTCTTAATTTCAAACTGTGTGCACATGTTTCCTGGCTAACAGACAAAGTACTGGAGACACAGGAGGGAATGACAATAATTAACTCCACGTATCAAATTTGTTAATTGATTCATCTGTGGGTGGAATGATTCAGACATTTGACTTCAGTTCTTGAGCCTAGATGTGATTCCATTTGCAAAATGTTCTCAAGAGGAAATTTGAACAATAGTAACAGGAAATGCAATACCTGTATCTTTACGACTTTCTGACGAATTGCTAGATAATCTTTGCGACCTTTCCATCCTCTATATTTCTTCTGGATGGATAAAGCAGCTGAGTTGTAATCACGAGCATTACGAAATGCCAGTTTTGATATAGCTGAAAGCTCTCGAATGTCATCTGAACTGATTCCATACTCATCTATGTTAGTGCCGATAGCTGCAGCATCCCTTTGTTGTCGCTTCCTGAAAGAGTGAGCCCGGAAAGCAGATTGAATGCGTGCAGCAGCCTGAGCTGCATTCCTAACTGCAGCCAATGTATCTTTAAGTGAAAGCTGATCCTCAGTGGAAGAGACGTTTCCATTCGAGATACTATTCACAGTTATTTCTGCTTGAACCTCAGCAGAATTTTTGGAAAGCTCACTTTCTTCCAGTGTGAGGGATGAAAGATGGCTAGTTAGTGCCACTTCTGAAAGATAACCGGCAAGACCCTTGTGCCCACTGGAGGCAGCAATGAATGCAGGGGTTCTACCAGTTGGATCTAGTGCATTGGGATCTGTCACTGCACCAGCTGATGCACCAGAAGCCAAAAGAGCTGCCACCATTTTTTCCCTGTAACAAAAGAACGACATATATCACTATGATCTATCTGCATAAGACAAGATGAGCGAATGTTATTATGGTTAAAGCTATACATGATCAATGGTTTTTATTAACAGAAACTTGATGAACATAACATGAACCATCAAATTCTCACATTGGCAACAACATATAAATTATTGCAGAAGCATGGATAATATGAACTGGGCAGAAACTCTGATGATAAAAAAGGTATTGGAGAATGCCAAACTCTGTGCAAAACAGAAAACAGATAACAGTAATGCTATCTCATTTCTTGTTTCTTTGCCGTAGGGGCTTGACTGATTGGTTTTCAAGTAGCTTTCTTTAGCTGCTCACCTGACTTTAAATATTAGTGGAGATAGGGGGCTAAAAAAACTTGAGTTGGGCTTTATCCACACCATACTTTATATATATATATATATAAGGAAAAAAAAAAAGAAGAAAGAGGAAAACTCATTTATGTTCACCATCCATCTCAATTCTCTTTACTTCGGCGATTGATAGAAACCAAACCAGGAAGTACTTACAAGGAGACAACACAATAGCATCGGTAATACAGTATTGCTTCATGCTAATTTCTGCACACACATATATATGCATATAAATAAATGTGTAAACAACAAAGAGATTTTCACTTTACCTTCCAAAACGTGCAGCCCAATGAAGGGCAGTCCATCCATTAATATCCCGGAAATTTATACTCACTCCACAACTGAGAATTGGGTTTAAGGCCCACTCAAAGCCCAACCCAGCAACCATGTGTATTATCCCTTGCTCTTTCTTGGACAAGGAACAACCTGGCTGATCAGATTCTCCCAAGGATTTGGAAGATAGCCACTGTTGCAGCTTGTCTTTAAGAAGCTCTCGCAGAAGCCAATCAATAGTATCCAGCGAATTACCACTACCAACTAAAAGAGAATCTATAACTTGTCCCCACAAATCATCATCAGCTTTCATTCCTCGCAATACATGATATCCCAGCTCAACTGCCTCTTCTTTATTCACTGATGAATCAGACAAAAGCATCTGTACAAATCTGACAAGTAGCAGAAGTTCATCATGGCTCTTAGTATCTTCTTTTTGGGACCAATTATCATAACTATTAGGCTTAACTCGGTAGTCGAATTCTTTGACTTCACTGGAAGACTCCCGATTGCCAGAAGTTATACACAGAGTGACTTTTCCAGGAAGGCGAGGAGGAGCTTCGCAACGGATAACACCTTCCTGAATGATCTGAAGAGGTACTTCAGTGTCACCAAACATACATGACCACGCAGATTCTGATGGATCACAGAGAAAAGATCCGACAATTATGACCTGCATTGATTAAATTCTGATTCAACGTCGGAACCAACTTTTGTCAGAGAAAACAGGATGAAGAAGATTTGGACTCCTCCTGTGACAACAGATGCATCACAAATATATATCCCCAAAAAGATAAAAGGTCAAGGGAAACCCAATTCTAAGTTATAATACTGAGCCAAGAGCTCTTGGTAGTATCAATGGTAAATCAGATTATACCAAGCCAAGAATCAGGGTCAAAAACTGCTGGACCAGAATCCACAGCATGGTAACTCTATTTCCACTAACATTAGGGATTTTTAGGAATCCCTTGTGAGCACAAAACAAGTTCATGTGCCTTTCACAGAGTTTAGGAAAACAAGTTTCTCTTCTTTATATTCCACTTTTGCAAAACACAACTACATCAAATTTTTTATTTTTGTTATTTCATTTCCTTTAGTTGCTTGGAGTTTGACTCAGCAGTGGGCAAATGAATATTTTTTGAATTCAGTAAACAATGAAACAATTTAACGAAAAACATAATCAGGGTCAAACAATTCCTACTAAGCTGTATCCATCACTAATATTTGAATGGGACAGTTTGTGATCAGCTTGTTTGGATTCTAAGACATCTGTGTTGAGAAGGAACACAATGGGGCTTGGCTGTAGTTGTAAAAGGGTGGGATGTGACAAGAAAGGGTTTTAGGCTCTGGTCTTGCTTAGTCTCCTCCTATATCTTCATAAACACAGTTCCACCCCCATGGGAAAACCGCCCAGAATACGAGAAAGGTGACTATGGACAATCATCTAAAGTCAGATTGGTAATTATGAGCAGCGCATGAACTTTCGCTGATCCAACTTATCATAAACAAATTGAGTCTAGCAAGAGGACAATCTACCAGAGGTCAATTGGGATCAGGTTGACAAATCAGGTTCTACTTTTATATTTGACTTTACAATTTCTTTGGTCATTGCAGGAAAATATACTACAATCTATACAACGAAGCATAATAAGCCTTTCTGAAAGAAATAACAATCATGGATTCGCATGAGCTATACCTTTGTAGATTCATTTGCATAACCCCAATCAGGGGATATTTCACGAATTGCAAACTTCTGCTTTTGAGCAACAGTCAATCTCAAATCTGCTTCAAGCGCTACTCCAATATGTTCTTGGTCAAAAATTGTTGTGTAATTGGAATTGGTTTGTTGAGTTCCTATTAGAGATGAATATTCAGGAATTTCAAATTTTTTAACTTCCTGAGGCATCAACAAAGAAGCTGGCAATATGGGAGAATGTCAGAACTGGTAAAAATTAAGGAGATGCTGAAACTTAAAAAAATGAATCATGATAAAGAACAGAGGAAAATCATACGATGTTCAATGGACCCATTGAAATTTGGCCAACAAGAGAGTTCCTGCTCTTCAACTGGTTCCCTCCAAGAAGAAGAAGGTGGCTTATCCTATTTTAAGCATGAAATCATTATTCTAGTGAAAGAAATGCCAAAGCTGCAACAAGTGATTTTTGAGTAATCCAATTAACTTTGTAACAAACAATAATTAGGAATTTGGCGTTATTTGCAGAAATAACACCAAGGCAAATAGCCAAAAATAACTAAAATGATAATTTCAGAAAATGGCAGTACACCTTAATACAAGATATCATAATCTCTACGAGGATAATACAGATTGAATTATACTTTCTTGCACTTCCATTCAATAAAACATTTGTATTACCTGGGACTCAACACCTGATGCGTTCTCACATGACTCAAGCATGTCTTCCCAAGATAAAGGTCCTTTACTTCCAACCGCACAACCATGCCCATAAGATTGCTGAAGATGTTTGCCATCATTTCCTACCCAAAAAAAAAAAAAAATTAGCAGCACATTCCAGCTATTTTTCCTATTTAGTGTAATTAGAATTTGATTATGAATAGAGGTAACCAATTAAAAAAAAAAGGAAAGAAGACAGAGGAAACTGCTCGATTGCTTAAAGAAATTCTATTTCCATAATTTATTCTTCCAGTCCAACTACATTAAGCAAACTCTAGTTTTATGAAATTCATGCGTTTGACAGCAGTTGCACAAATTCCACAAGCCAATGATGCCCTAAATTATCAAATAAGAAGAGATAAAATTCCATCAGATTCAGCAACGAAGATCAGCAAAATGAAAGAACATATCAGAAACTATACAATATAATATGAACAGATGAAACACAATCAAACAGCCTTTAAGAAAATTTCAAAACTGTTATTACATTTTGACAGCTTTGAGCATATCACATATAAGACAACTTAACCAACCTGCATCCTGACGCATCACAAGATTATTTGATTGATCATGGAATCCAGCACGTCCACCTTTATATTCCTCTTGGACAACATATTCTGGGCTTTGCAGAAAAGCTCCAAACTGGTCCTGCTGGGAGATCTTGCTTTCGCTGTCCAAATCCTGCCTGGAGAGTGAATCAATTTCTTCAAACATGTCATCGTTCAAACTTAACTGCTCCTTAAGCTTCCGCAAAGCTTGACTAACCTCAGCTTCAGAACTAGTTGATCCTCCTTTACTATCGACTGCATTATCCTTACTTGCCATCTCAGAAGTAACCTCTATGGAACTTGGACTAGATATACTCTGATATCGTTCATAGAAATCACTTTTCAGAGAGGTAGGTCCTGGATTTTGAGTGACGTAAGATGCTGGACTCAAATTGAAAGTGGAAGAAGCTCCTGGTGATACTACAACAGATCCAGGACTAGGCTTTCCCTGTCACACAAGATGTCATGAAAGATGTTAGTCCAAAACTCAGGCTATTCATCACCAACAGCTATTGCCAATGGAAGAGTACTTGATAACAATCATGGGGGGGAAAAATACTAAAGGATCCTGATCTACCTATGATAAGATTGGAAACCAAAAGTCCACACAGTATAAGATTTTTTTTTTTTTAACGTAAAACCAATTCCACC
This sequence comes from Atalantia buxifolia, assembly GCA_030444775.1. Taxonomy (NCBI): domain Eukaryota; kingdom Viridiplantae; phylum Streptophyta; class Magnoliopsida; order Sapindales; family Rutaceae; genus Atalantia; species Atalantia buxifolia. The sequence goes on along the minus strand of CM059837.1, from coordinate 22,604,399 downwards.
TTACTCCAACATTATTCAGAGCTGCGAAACATTCCTATGTAAAAATGATTCCTTGAAGGGGTGAATTTAGACACAGCTAATTGAAAACCATTACTTGGATACAAAATAGGCTGCCTATCTGAAAAGGGCAAACAACATTCAGGTGGAAAGAATTTAGGACTGACCCAAAGCAATGGAAAAAATAAAATGATGACAACAGGGCAAGGAACGATTGGACTACAGCTTTAAATTAATGATGACAACAATAAGGTTTTTATTGTAATTATATCAAATTATATACAAATCTAGGAGTAAAGGTATGATAAGATTCGCCAACATTCAGATTCATATAAGCTCACCTCAGTTATTTCTCTGTAGTGAACAAGGACAATATGCTCATTAGCCCTGGTCAAGAAAGAAACTGTCAGAAAATATCCCTGCTCATTGTTCCATGGACTGAGAGACAACAAAGTGATAAAAAATACAATGAAGCCAGATTTTTCTTCATCCCAGCTGGAATAAAAACTTTGAAAATATAAAATTCCATTCTACACAGGGAACTTCAAACATATAAGAATATATGAATCATACAAAAGCTTTTTCTTTCAACAAAAATAACAGTATAAGTACACTTACGGATCCAGCATCCAATAGCTACGCCTTTGAAAATTAGGATTCTGCTCACCATGTGCATAATAACAATTTAAAGCTTCAGCATTTCCAACCTAACCAAAAATAATAAACAGTACACCATAGTTCTCAGAACAAACTGACGTGCCATAAGACGGATAATTACTTCAAAAAGAAGCTTTGTGCACATTACGTAAGTCCCTTTTTATGTAAGCAGCTAAACTTGATTTATAGAGTAATTTCATTTCATAATGTCAGTGTTAAGTGCATTCTAGCATGCTAATCACAGCAACATGACCCATTCCCTTTTTTGCGTACTTCATCCAGACAGAAGCGATAAGACGTTCCATTACGGCCTCTTTTTCATATGGGGAGGAGAATTTTGCAATTTAAATTATTAAAGGAGAAGCAGCAGCAGCATGAAATTCAAACATGGAATTTAGATATCAAGCAAATAAAAGCCACTTACATTTTTGAAAAAACAGATCTCCAAAACAGATAAACAGATAATTTAAAGGTGTCAGAGAAGATTCATCATATGACCTTCTAGTGCAGACAGCAAGTCAAAGTTCCCCTTCTAAAAGATTCCTACCATTTGAATAACTTTTTTTTTCCTTTTTCCTCCATGAAACAAAAGTAAACATAAATATGGAAATTAAGAGAAATGTTTCTCATGCAACAGTTAATTTTCAGCACCTGCCGAGGCCATGCAATCCCTGATTACTTCTCATAGAAGCAGCACATAGCGCTTTTTTCCTCTTTTGGTTTTTAAGTTTCCTTGGAGAACAATAAAATAAAACCTTGAAAGAAAAAATTTGCAGGTAATTGTGTAGATATTTTTTTCACAAACCTTAAGGCGTTCATGTGCCTCCCCAACAGCCCTCCCGTCCTTCTTTTTACGCCAATTATGACCATCCTTACGGAAAAACCGGAGGACTCTCTTATTAAACAGAAACAAAGATCCACCTGTTGAAAATACGAAGCAAATTTTGAGCAAACGAGAAAGCTGTGAATGAATTGCTTCAATCCAATACATTTAATACGAAGCTCACTGTTTGGCTTTTGAGGTGGCTCCTGCGTGAGCTCGTACTTGTCGTAATTCTGTAATATAAACAGCACCTCAGCTGGCTTCAGCCAACGCGTTTGTGCTTCTCTAAACAAAATGTCAACATCATATCCTGCAATCATCATACACACAAAACAGCTCCATGGAACTTAGCAAGTCACTCACAATACATAAATTTAGCCCTGCCCCTACGTGTACGTTTTGAGAACATAATGACTAAATCTGACAAATTTTTAAAATTTCTAAGAGCAGAACAGAATTATACCTCCTTGCATCGTATTGAAACGCTTGAAATTACAAGAAAGAAAATCAGAACCGGGCGAATTGCAGAGAAAGACTTTCACTTAATATTCATTCGAACAGTACTCCGCGGTGTCGATCAGAGCTCGAAACGACGCCGCTCAGTGCGGAACTGGATGGAGAAATTGAAGAGTTCCACTGTTACAGGGTTAGTTAATCCTGAACCAGGTCACTCTCGAACCAGTTCAAGCTTAACACGGACTTGCGAAACACGCGGAGAGGAAGAGAGATTTTGACTTCAAAGTGCAAATTGCAGCACTGCGACCGTACGGTTGGATTTTTCAATTTTTTATACTCTATTTTTAAGCTCGGCACTCAGCAGGCCAGACAAAGCCCGAAAGTGCGTGGAAGAGGAGTTTCTGGTGCTCCTCTGCCTACAATAGGGCTGGTTTCTTTTTGCTGATGTGGCAGAATATCATTGGTAAAAAAGGCTATTATTATTATTATTTTTTTTTTTGTTTGGGGGGAGGTTGATCAATGTTGGGTGTGACTACATAACCGGGATAGTCTAGCTGCAGGTAATAGACTCTTGAGTAAGAATCTCGTACAGTATAAATTACTCAACTAACCTTTGTCGAAGCCAGTGACTAACCTGTGTTGTGTGTGGCATACTACTTTGTTGTTCATTCGTCAACTTTGCATTTGAGTCTGCTACTCTGCTTCCAAATCTGTGCACCGCCGTTGGATTTAACACAAAATCAAGGCATCACAAACCGACAACATAATCTTAAGACCGCTCTCGTTCGTGGAAATTCATGACGATGCAATCTGCTGGTTATATATTTGGCTTTGATTTTTTTTTTAATTGAATTTTTGAAGTAAACAATGGATCACTTAAAACGACTTGGACACAATCCACATTTACGGCTAATTTTGTCGTTTGAAATTCTTGTCCTTGTCGATCCCGTGCGGCGCAAAGGGTCATGCTTTGATGGCTTCTAAATGCCGGGTCTTAAGGAGTTACGGTTATGGACTAAATAATTATCTTTTCTAATATAAAAAAGACACGTGATAAAGGTGTTTCGCCCATTTATATGCAAAAGAAAAAAAATATATAATAGCTGGAAAACACAACCCGATGTAAGTCACGTGGATTTATTATTATTTATTTATTTATTTTATTTAAGCAACTCGTTTTCTATCAATGATTGGATAGAATTAAAAATATATTTTCCATTTAAATTTGATGGAATTCATCGTAATTTAATCTAATGAAGGAAGGTAATGATCAAATATCAATCAAATTTCATCTAATCTAGGTTACAATCCAATATTAAATGTTCCAATCCTGCATCAATACTTATTAGATTACAATCCAATTTAAAATGCTCAAGACTTTTAGAAGATATTACTTTTGATTTTAAAAAACAAAAAAAAAAAGAATACTTAGCACTTATTGGTCAGAAGTTGCTGAAACTAGTCCCAATAAAGAATATTGGCCCGAAGTTGTTCATTATCAAGTAAATGACAACTATCATATTTGTCTATAAAGACGAGATAGTATGGGTTCAAGAATTTTATTAAACCATGTATCAGTTTTTTCTTGGTAAATTTTCGTGTATCGAACAAATTAAATTGCTCGAAATTTGCGAATAACAAAATATTACAAAATCAAATGATTCGTGTTGACGTCATCATCCAGCTAAAAGTCGAAGAGAAAAGTGGAGTGGGCCTAAAAAATAGGAGATCATTAGAACTTGGGGGAAAAAAAAAAGGCCGTCAATAGCTTTTGCACACCTTGACATAGACGGGCTGCCGTGTCCGTGTAGAACATTTGAGGGGTACTCATCTGAAGAGTAAAGACGACGATTGTTTCTGGGTGGGCGTTTAAGTCTTCACTCTATTTATCACATATCGGTCAATTTAGTTGTTGGGATATAGCAATCACAAGAAGATTTGTTGTTGTTTTGTGCACCAGATACTACAAATAGCGCCAGTGTATTCATGCCACTTGTTATGTCTCCGATCTCTTTTCTTTGTAATAAAAGCAGAAGAAAGTCATGCGAGTAAAGTACGGGGCAAAAATAGATTCTTTGTTGACAAAAAATATCAACAAATTTACCATGACTTTCTTACAGATAATTTCTTTTTTAATTATAATTCTGATTGCGATATTTATCATATCTATTATTGCTATTCAAATATTAAGAGTTTTGGAAAAATCACTTTTTGGCTTAACAATTCTTTAACCTCTCACCTTATTATTAAAGTAAAATGTTTAAGGGTTTAAATATTCTTCGTATTTGATTTAAAGTTGAGAGTTCGAGCCGACTACAGCTTCTCCTTATTTTATAATGTGTAATCTTAAATCTTTTCTTGGACGATTTTCTTTTCTCTTTTTCTGAAATTTGCGATAATCAATTCAAATTTTGATAATTACTTATGGGTTTCATTATTAATTTGAGTTCAATAACTTTATCCATCTGTGACCGGGTTAATAATCATAATCTCACCACGATCTACTCATGTTATGTAAAAATTATATAATCTGAATAAGTACCTTACTGAATACATTATGGTTATAACAATTATTTACCAAATTATGCATGTCAATTGATGCAAAAAAAAAAAAAATGTTGTTTACGTTATCTATCTTTGTTAGGTTCCTCAAGTCCATGCTTTATTCTAATATCTTACACATATGTATGGGATTTGATAAATATCTGAACAAGAGCAGTTTTTACACATAGGTTCCTCCCTTCTATTTGGAGCCCAGCGTGATCTTACACTAGTTTTCATACTTGCAATCAGTGGCCGCGTCAGGAATTTATCTTAGAAGGGGTTAAGTTTAAATAATAATATAATTTTAAAAAGTCAATAAATAACAAGTATAAAAAATAAAAATTTATTAATATATCTAATATATTTATAATTGATCTCGAAGTGTTAAAAATATTAAAAAATAAACTTATTATCAAGAATACAAAATAAATATTTTTTTACATATGTAACAATAATATTACTCAATTATTAATCTCTAATTTGATTTCACAGACGATTTTTCACAAAATTTATAGTTGAAAATGCGTTTTACTACTGTAGTCATGACAACTAGTAAAATCAATGCTAATGTTATCAACAAATAAATTAATTAATACAATTTATCTTTTTCAGTATTAACTATTTTTCTTGTTAGCCTATCAATCTTTTTCAATTTTGAATATTTATTATTAGAACGCACCTATGTAATGTAAACATCAAATTGAATTTTAAGTGTCATAAAATTCATTGGAGAAAAATTATTTTGATAAACTCAATAAGATAAAATAATTTCTTTTTTTTTTTTTGTGAGGATTATGAGGAGAGTTAGCGTGCAACGAATCTCAAAATAACAATTTCTTTTTAGGTTGGAAGTTAAAGAAAAATACTTAATATTTTGATTATTTTTAACTTTTAATAGGGACTTTTATGATAAATGAGACAAATATTAAATTAAATTTATAAATTTTGAAAAGTTAGAGGGGGCTTGAGCCTCCCCTAATCCTAACGTGGCATCGCCTATGCTTGCAATCATATAAAAATTAAAAAGACAAACAAAAATATAGATAATATCTAATACATCTCATGTCTTTCCACCAGGTGGTGTTTCAGTTCCTAACATGGCTACAAATTTGCGTGTGCACAAAACATTCTACATTACTGTAATAAACTTGTGCATTATTCTTAGACGGCAACATACCTGTACATTAAACATTCTAAGTACAACTATTAATTAATTTAAAAAAAACTGAAAGAGAAGGGAAAGATATAAAGACAGTCAGCAATGCCCGGTTGATTTGCATGAGCAATGAGCATAACATGCAAGTTATTCTGATAGTCACGTGTCAAAACCAACCAACACACTGACAATGACAATGAAGTGAATGAATCACGGTGACTTCATCTCCTAAGCTCCGCCCCACAACCCACACAAAACCCAACACACAACACACAACACACAACTCAGATTCTCTTTATCCTGTGTGTACTTACTTACTTTACTTTTGTTGTATATATGCAACCACTCTCAAGCCTCCTACTTTGCTCACCATTCCCTATAATCAATCAATCAATCAAATCATTAGTTGAAGCAAAGAATTAGAAACAACATGTCGGATTGGGGCCCCGTGTTTGTTGCAGTGATCTTGTTTGTGCTGCTATCGCCAGGCCTGTTGTTTCAGGTTCCAGGGCGACACAGGTGTGTCGAGTTTGGCAATTTTCAAACAAGTGGCGCGGCAATTATGGTGCATTCCCTCCTCTATTTTGCTCTCGTTTGTGTCTTTTTTCTTGCTGTCAAGGTTCACTTGTACCTTGGTTAATCAACAGTAATGTACTAATTACACATAGCTTTAAGGTCCCCAATTATGGTGATTTCCGTTAGTCCGGGGTGTTTCAGCATTTCTGATTTGAGTCAATTGCAGCTGCTCTGTGTTTGTATTTCATGTTCTTTTTTGAATTCATGTAAGATGTAACCGAGCGATGAGGAATAATATTATTGAGGGAGGCTTCTATTTTATCTCCAGTTGTCTATCTATGCACACTATTTTATTTCTGGGCTTGCGAGTGGTGTGGCCGCTAATTAATAATATTGCCTTTGGATGATTTTGGAATATAGATTGTGTGTGCATTTTGGCTTGGGTTCTTTGGATAATCATGAAAATGGAACTAATCTCTTTGTGTAGAATGGGATTGTAATTAAGATGCAAATACAACTCTGTTCCGCGGGAACTTGGAATTTTGCCATAACAATGATGATCCTGAGTCTAAATCTGGAAAAGCTATTACGTTCCATAAACGTATTCAAAGAAGCATTGCCTAGCGATTATCTGGAAGATGTTATTAGCATGGGCTTTTCGAATTTGGGTCGGCTACGCGAGACATATGTAGCCTTTCCGCCATATTGCTTGTAGTTTTCATATTAGCTGCCGGCTGGTTGCTTGTAGAATTTAGTGGTAACTTTGTTGAACTTATTAATTTTGAATCTTGAGAAAGACTTGGCTGCTTATGTGTGGTTTTGAGTGTATTAGTACATCAACGAACATCTTAGTGGGTGATTTTCATCTGATCCATTTAATTAGATGTACCTTATATATTGGCTGCTGCGAATTAGCTTGGTTAGGACAACATTGCTTCTTCAATTACTTCATGATTACATTAGAATGAACTGAACTCTCATGCTGCCCCGTGTACATTTTTGACATCATCTGAGATTCTTAAAACCCGTAATATAAGGTAATAATCGAGATGAAACGTCTGGTGGTTACCTATAGATCATGGACCTTGCTACGTTACAGACTCTGTATGTAACGCAGCAAATGGGGAGCATCCACGCGTCGCAGGAGGGACAAAAAGTTGTTGGAATTTAGCTGGTTCAAGGCTAATTTGCACCGAGCTGTTACATACAGAATCTGTAACGTAGCCTTGTCCATAGATCATATCAGATAGCAAGTATTATCGTGTTATGGAAGAAATCACGACACAACATATAGGAATGAGTACATGCCTGTTTTGCAGCAGCTTGTGTGAGACAATTTGGTCGAGATGTCAGAAACCAGAGCAATTCAGTAACACAATTATTGAAATTTGACTAGTGTACATATATGCATCATATAGACCTTGAACTTTGTCTACAAGGTTCTTGATGGTATCCTGGATTTGATCATTTTCTTCCAACACACGGATATACTATCCGCTGGAATGTTGCCAAACTAAGCACTTATCTCTTTCAAATTATGTAGTTATGCCATGGAAATTCACAGGTGTCATTAGCCCTGCTTTCTTAACTCTCTGTTTTTCTATTAGTAGAATTGACTTTCCAGAATAGTTAAGATCAGCTGGATAAATAGGAAATAAACTTGAAGTTTCAAGTTGAGGTGTTGCTTTCATGGCAAAAATGCCAGAATCCAAGCGTGAAAAGGCTCAGAATCACATTGGCCAATTTGAGGGGTTGTCTGCCAGTGACATCTCATACCATTAAAAATTGAGAAAATTTCCACTGGGTGCTTTTTGTTGCCTGGTGACTTAGTGCCGGTACTTTCGAACATTGTGTTTGCCTACTTTAGCAAGTCCAGCTAACTTGGATCCAATAAGACAGCTTGTCGAATAAGTTCCATGACTCATTTCATCTTAATTTTTCTGCTAAATTATTCGTTAACCTTAATTAAAGTCATTTTGATGCGTATATATGAAACTTTCATTCAGTTTCTAATAATATCAAATGCCAAAGAAATCCAAATACAGCAAAACAGTTCTGAAATTAACCGGTAGGTGGGGATTGGTTTTCTACAGGGGAAAAATGATGAAAGGAGTATTAATGCAATTGTGCTTCGTTCACATGTTAGGAAAGGGGCACAACTTAAATCAAAGAAACCGTGTGGGAAGTCCCGAATGCCCACAGCCATACAAATTATTCCAAAAATAAGAACTGTGATCCGAGATATATCGATTAGATTCCTGTGTCCAGTGTCCCCTTACCTTGTCTCTTAGTTTTTTATTTTTTTAAAAAACAAGGAAATACATATATTCCATGCCGTCAAACTAATACAAGTACAGTTATCAAGATCGATCTATGGAAAATTCATTACAATACTCCATTGATAAACTACCTAATATATCACATTGTGAAACAAGTAGAAATTCAATGCGTTCAAGAGACACCTTTACAAATAATTTTGTTTGGGTGGTTAAAATGCTAATGCCCGATATACACCTGAGCAGGTTGTGGCCTCCTCGTTATCAAAGCAATTCACACGGAGAGTCGCAATAGTCAGCTACTCGAATACACAAGGACTGTCAAGAAACTTGCGAGGAGAAGCCAAGATCAGGTCTTTACAAAGACTTGGTCAAAAGTCGACCAGCTAGTTGTCCTGAAAAACCAAGCACGATGCCCACATCCAAACGTTTACAGTAACAACCTCTCAATCGCCTCATAACTGACGCACTCACACACTAGCTGATCGGCACATTCAACCGACCCATTAGCACCCATGAACCAGTGGTGGAGCGAGAGACTCGGCTACTTATAAAAGCCCTGCAAAATCCAACCAAGGTAACACACTTTTACCAGGGCCGCAATTTTGTCTCTCTAATTCTAGAACTTTTCTTCTCGAATTATTTCTTTCTTGGGGGAATTAAAATCTTTGCTTTTAATTGTCATAATTAAGCCACGGAGATTTGTGGCACAAGTTTTTTCAGAAACCCGAAAACTAACTTGAGCATCGGAAGGTTTCGCCGGAAAAACATCCGGCGCCCCCCTGATTTTTCCTTGTGATCACAAGTGAGGTGAAAGTGAAGTATTCGTGGACGCTCGTATCTACTCAAAGGAAGTAAGTGGAAGTAGAGCCGTCTCCCATCAAAACAAATTTTAAGTGTTGACGTAGTTTCCCAGTCGAGATAATGACAATACCAGATTTCTGCATCAATAAATATATCCGTCATGAAGGCACACAACAATAAGTTAGAGCTCTACTTCAAACATCCCTTTAATTCTTGTATCTCACTCTCCACCGTTTAGAGTGGGCTTTACTAATTGGTAGGCTAATGAATCTTCATAGAGATCGATCTGCGACCTATCATTCTAGTCTTTGATACAAAAATCTCAAATTTTTAGTTATACTTCCCAGTTTTTCACAACTAATCCCTAAATTACCATACATTGCGTATAGCACACAAAAGCTTAGAGTATTAACAACAACAAAAATAAAACAAAATCTTAACGATTAAACAGAAGTTAAGTTTGAGGTTTTCAATAAGCGATGCAATGTAACTAATGTACTAGGATTTTGTAACTAAACATTGACATCTACCATCTTTGACTCGTTAACACTGCTAATCGATCCACAAATCATGTAACTAATATACTAGGATTATGTAATCCCATTTAATTGTTTTTCCCCCTTTCTTCACCAGCACCTAAATATTCCATTTAAGTGCTTTTCCACTGGAGAAACATAAACCTAAGCATCACCTTTAAACTTTCAAGCCTAGAGTTACAAAAAAGAGAAAAAAAAAAAAAAAGGAAAGGAAAAAAGAAAAGAAAAGAAATGGGATTACGTATAAAACAGGTTTCTTCTTTTAATTGGATGATTAATGTTATAATAACAGTAATAAAGTATAATATATATAGCGAAGCGGCTATCAAAATCCAAAAGAAGATACTGCCACGTTACCACATTGCCGCTGGCAATGGCATGTGTTGAAAGAAAAGAGTATCGATTACGACGTAATGTAGGGGCAGAACAAGATTTCTTGTTGTTTACTGATACCGCCATTAGATTTGATTCTTTTCTTGTATAAAACGACACACACTCTTGTCTTTCTTCCTAATTGACGTTTTAAGAGAGTAAGAGTTACAAGAATTGCAGTGAGTTGGTGCAGAATTAGTAAAAGAGCAACTAATATGGCGGATTGGGGGCCGGTTGTGATAGCAGTGGTGCTGTTCGTGCTGTTGAGTCCAGGATTGTTGTTTCAGCTGCCGGGAAGAAGCAGGGTGGTCGAGTTTGGTAACATGCATACAAGTGGCCTATCCATTCTTGTTCACACCATCATTTTCTTTGGCCTCATCACCATCTTTCTCATCGCCATAGGCGTTCACATACATACCGGATGATGAATTGATGGTAATTATCGTTTGATTTCTGTGTTTGTTTTTCTGGTATACTGTCTCTCCCAATTCTTGATGATTTCTGCTTTGTTTCAGTCTTTTGTATTTCTTTCCCTTGTCACTATTATTACCAACCCTCCCGCACTCTATATAATTTTTTTGTCCTTGTGCCTTTGGATGAAAAAGAGGAAAATAATTGAAGTTTGTGCGTGAATTTGAAAATTTGCAGCTATACGGTATCTTATTATCATACGTGTTGCAATGTTACAATTACAAATTGCATTACATGTCGTGTTTTATTTAGCCAGTAATTTGTTTGCAAAATAAGAAATTAAGAATTATCTTCGGATTTATATACGAGTATTGCTGAAAAAGTGAAAATTAAGAAAGCTCCCGGAGATATGGACACCTGTCATTTTTGCGAGGCACCTGTCATTTTTGCGAGGCATTTGATGATTGATTACGCGTAACATGTGACTGTGACAAACCAATTGCATAATGCCGTATCATCCATTTCCATTTAAATGATTACAACCGAAAGGCCAAAAGTTGCCACGGCAGTCGAACATGATGCGTGTACTCAACTTGATCCAAAACAGCGCCCAGTGGCACTAGTGAAAATATATAAATTATTTAAAAATACTTCAACTTATCTAAATTATTTAAAAATAACTTTTCCTATGCGCCTGAATTAGTATTGTAATTCACATTTATAGAAACTGACAAGACGCCACGCGTGTACACCGCCCGACTCTTAATATCGATCAGATCACATACGAAACGCGGCGGCGGTGCTAAAAAATGAAAAAGGATTCCACTATTGCGTTGTTGTGCATGGCATTTGGATAAAAAAAGGAAAAAAAAAAAAAGAGATACTAAAAACAAAAGTAATTGTGCTTGTGTCTTTTTATTTTTTTCGGAAGATGGAAATAATGGCGTTACTTTATCAATTGAGATAAAGGGCCCACAATAAAGCCCAAAAGTAGGCCCGATGATAAGCATCAAGATGCGGAGTACACACGGCCGTCCACTGCTTCGAGATAAAACGACGTCGTCATCATTCAGTTTCAGGAAGAGTAATCCGTACAAGCAAATATTTTTTAATTACACGAACTGTATGGATAAGCCAGACGAGCACAACCGCCCATAATTTCAACATTTATTGACTTTTGGGATTGGTTGCTTTGCTTCTGCAAACTGACTTACGGGAACCAAACCTTTAAGATGAAGAAAGCTAATGAATCAATGGACAATTTTTCTTTCTTTGATAAAATCGGACAATTAAAATATAACACACGCTAAATCGTTAACAAGTGTTCCGGTTAGACGGGGGCTGTAGACGTGGATAAATAGATATTGAATATATGAAAGAAACCGGGTACAAACCCTACCATCTTGTTAGGTTAATGGGAAAATTGTAAAACACGAGTACTTGAATCCTCGGACAATTTAGTATTTCTACTTTCACAAGAAGACGCATCCACATATTTCGAAGACAGATAGAAAAACAGTTATCCACATATCCTGCATAATCGATAGTTTCAAAATCTTAATCAATTTCTTCTCCTCCTGTGTGCTGATGATTACAATCAGCACCACTGGCTGGAGTACTGCCGCGGCTCAATTCTCCATTACATGATTCAGCTACATTTTCTGAATCTCCTACCCTCTTCACAAAAGCTTCCATGCTGTTTTAACAGGGCAAAATTGTTGAAACAAATGAGTTAATAGTCAATCTTGAACAGAGTAATCAACTTTTAATCTTTTAAAGAAGAGTGCGATAGAACATGCGAACAGGTATATTAAGTTGAACAGACAACTTCCTACAAGCTAACTAGCTGCCATTTCACAGAAGGCATTATGCAGAAATAGTCTTGAGCAGTCCTGAATTTGCAGAGGGCAAAAAATTACAATATATGATGACATGCTAACTGATAAATTCTAATGATGGGCAAAGGTCTAGGAAGATTGTACTTTTGTTGTGGGGTTTTCATCAACGCAACAAATGTAAGATTGTCCATGACATACACAATAGAATGGAGGTTTCCCCATAAGGACGGACGTTAAATGTAGGCTACAAGATTAGTGATAGGCATACAATGATCTAAAGCTTCTGTCTTGTAGAGATGAAAGAAGCATTCACAATAAGAAACCAGGAACCCTGATTCTTAAATTCCATTCGCTAGTAATTTCCTATCTTCTATCTTTTGTTGAGATCGCTCATCAAACACCTCAGCCCCTTTTGACATTTTCTGTAAGCTTTGTAATAATCTCCTGTAGATTGAACAGAGAATTAATGGTTCGACCCCTGATTTATGACATGAGTTGAGCATAAATAAACCCACAAAAAATGTAATTAATTTTCAATCTATTGCGTGAATGTTAAGTATCATGACAAGATTCAATCTTACGAGAGAGAGCATCATAGTTCTAATTAAAATATTTCCCATCTCCGACACGGCCCGCCAAAACAAAGACAAACCAAACGATCGCAAGATTATACATATAACTAACTATTACCCTTTTGTTCTTTCCTAGAAAGCAACGAAACACAGAAGCAAACAAACAAACCAATAACATAATAGTCGAAACTTCTATTAATAAATTATATGAAAATCATACCGGCAATATCCTTTCTAGGCGAAGAAGGCGTGGACATAGCGTAACAAAAAATCGATTTTCCTAACACAGAGATAGCTGAAACAACTCCGGCAACGTAAAACACCATAACCAAACCAAGAACCCACGGCATCAGCATGAACCCAATAAAGAAAGTCACCGATCCGCACAGCATCAAGGCCACAGATATCCCCAGCATCAGCGAAGCGAATCCCGCCGGCGTGATCTGAGCCGCTGACGTCCTACTCGTTGATGGCGGGTGATCGGAGTACGGAATCGGAGTCGGCGGCGACCGTAGGATGCTCAGTACTAGCGCCGACAGCTCGTAAAAGACCCTCGACTGCTGATCCTGGTGGTTGTGGTGGTGTTGCTGTGGTCTTCTCATCATGTTTGATTCAATTTCTTTTCCTTTTCTCGGGAAAATTTTAAACAGGAGGAGAAAAGTTGGGAGGGAAAAGCAAAAAAAAAAAAATTGCTTTAGACGAGGCGAATGGATAAACTTGACTATTGTTATCTAAAACGGTGTGTGATTGGAGAGGAATGTAACGTGACGTTACAAATGTAGCTTTCTGATAGGTAACAATTTGTTTGTTTCTCAGGAAAATTCTACGAGAAACTGAGAGAAAGTGACGCGATGCTTTCAGTTTCTTTCTCTAAATCTTGCTGTCAATACAGCAATTTATGCTTCATCTTGAATTCCCAACCCAACCAGGTGGGATTTGACAAAATAAATAAATAAAAGATTTGAAAAATTGAAACTTAACGCAAGAGTAAAAAGGTTGTCAATCTTTGACTTTTAAGATAGAAAAGAAGATTAGGTGGCGACACGGAAGCGTACTCGCGTGCGAGAACCGCGCTTTGGATAAGAGTCCGGTGGTGGGGGTTGGGGCCTGCTGACGGGGGACTTTTGTCCTCGAAAGGAATTGATGACCTGTTAGTTATTATTTTTTGCAGTGTCCTTGAAGCGCGTGGGTATTGTTGGTGGTTATGCGAAGCAGTTGATTAGTGTAAAATTAAGAACAAATCTCACGATTACGGAATTCAGCTAATTTTGAGGAGTGGATCAGGATATAATTGATTTTCTAAATTGGCAGCAGCTCCGAGCACGAGCGCGGGCAGCGACCATTTGTAGTGATTGATCCATTCCCTTGCAAGTGGCAATTATTATTATTATTATTATTATTATTATTATTATTATTATTATTATTATTATTATTATTACAGAGTTATTATGTCGCAAATCCGTTGTGTAGTTTTGTGTATAAATTTCTGTGTCCTTTTAATAATTAATGAAAATAAATATGAGAGTGACTGAATGATAATGATTTAACTAATATTCCATTAACACATCAATTCATACATGATTATTTATAAAATCACACATTAGTGGTTAGTGATAGTGATGAGCACTTTCTTTAATCTGGAACGACTCCCCTCGTATGAATTATGGAGGCCAAGCATGCACCGACGGCGTTGAAGATCCACATATATAGAGATAGGGCAAAGCTTACCTTACAATCCATATATCTTACAGCTAAAAATTTTAAAATCTTTAGAAAAGATAAAAATCGTTAAAAAGGTCAATAAGTTTGTAAGTTTTATTTTAAACCCCAACCTGCAGCCAAGCAATAATACTCCTAGAACTTTATTTTTTTTTATTTATATTTATAACAAATTTAGTACCAAATTATTTAATAATTTTTTCTATTTTATTTAATTGAATCTCTAACTTGTTAAATCTTATATCTATTGGGTTTTTATTCATTATATTAATGATCTCTTATTTTAATATATCATGATCTTCAATGTTGAAGTTTTTTATTAATTGTTTAACTTTATTAAATTTTTTACTCAATTAATCTCTTAACTCTTTAATTTATTTTATATTTTCTTCATTGGAATTATTAATTTCTAATATTTTGTTTACACTTTCTATATCATTTATAGATAAACTTGAGTTTCTTAATTTATTTAATAAATATAGTGACACTCAATTTAATTAATTATTTCTCCATATGTCTAAGTCATTGATCAGATAAAAGGGTTGAAATCTTCTATAGAAAATCGTCTTTACGACTTTACCTATAGTTAGAAGGTGATAACTTATTAATTTCTATATTTTGTGAAATTATTAGAGGTGTTGATAATTTTTTCATTGTACCATGTTTTTATTAATTTATTAAATTCATAATATATTAATCACATGTAAAATCTCAACCACATGTAAAATCTCTTATAATTAAGGATACTAAATTTAGATTACAAAATCTATATGACAACATTGATGGTATGTATTAGGATGGGAAAATAAATTGAAAATATATTAAAAATATATTTTTAAATATAACAATCATTTAGATCGTTATAAAAATATATTAAAAACTTTGTAAAGTTTCAAAAATAAATATAGAAGAGATAGATGACAAAACTATTTAGTTACACAAAAATAATGAGAACTTATTTTTTTTAAAAAAAAGTAAATATGTGATTAAAAATGAAATTTGCTGCAAATTGCCATTACACCTATAACTTATTTTAGGTTAAAATTATTTATATTCATTGGATTTAAGAAATATTAAAATCAATGGCTTATATCTATTGACTGTTTGTTACATTGTTTGCAAGGGAGATAGAGGCCCCATCTTTCTTAGTCCAAGTCAGCAACGGGGGCTGTGGTGAGGTTGGAATTGGGCGTTTCGCTCGTTCGGCAATGCAATATGAAAAAGAAATTAAGAAGCCATGCTAAGCTATATTTATATGTGTGTGTATATATATTCTCTCATAACCATAAGTAACATACATACATACATGCATACATACATACATATGTATGTATGTAGGTATAAATGTATACATGTAAGTTACTTGTGGTTTTGATTCCTCTCTTGCTCATTTTCAATTATATATATTTTATTTGAATTAGGCGTCTTGCCTCGTCAATACCAGTTAATAATTATAAATGATTGATTGCTTTTTCCGTTTTATATATGGCGATTGAATTATTATTATTTAACTATATTTTTTTTCTTTTTTCTTTTTTCAGTTTGACAATCGAAGACGCATCACGCATCCATCCTCCAAGCAACGGCATCACAAAATCCTTTTTTTTTTTTTTTCTTTCTTTTTCTTTGTTTTAAAGGGTCAAAATCTGTAAATCTTGCTCAGATGTGAAATTTTCTTCATTGCGTGCTGTATGCAAGAAACCTTGCAGACGTCTATATACATTTCAAATCTAAAATTTTAAAGTGTCAAAAAATTTGAAAAAAATGCAAGGATCATATAATTTAAATGCTTTAAATTTTAAATTTTTTAAATCTCATAATTTTAAAATTTTATCAGACTTTTCCGCATTTTAAAATTTCAGATTAAAAAATTATTATATGCAATATATATATAGTATTCTGATTGGAGGGGAAGAAGAGAAGTACAACAGAAGACAGAGATCCGGTCTCTTTGCTTCTGAGGAACGTAGAATTTTTATGGCAGATCTGATAAGAACCAGTCTGCAGAATGCTTTAAATTAAAATGCGGAAAAGTAAAGTGCAGAAAATTTAAATAAATTGCGGAAAATTAAATTGCTTTAAAAATAAATTGCGGAAAATTAAATTTATTACAGGCTTTGAATAAATTACAAATCTTTAAAAGATCAGCTGCTTACATTTATTTGCTTTAGATCTTGAGATTTAAAAGAAGAAATGGGAAATTAATCTTAAAACTCTTAACGAGATACTTCCTTGATCTAAGATCTTGGGATAGTATTCCGTTAATGTTTTTGTGATTCCAGATTCCCAGAGAGAGAGGAGAGAATAGAGAGAAGGGAGAGAAGAAGAAGAAGACAGGGAGAGAGCTCTAAAACTGATCTGAGGAGTCTAAGTCTTCCTTCAGATTTAAATACAAAATCGACTCAACCGGGACTGTAGCTTTATGACCGGAACTGTGGCTCCCAGATTGTACTTTCACAAATAATATAGTTGTAAAAGAATCTGTGTCGTTTTAATTCCAAAATTGTTTTTACGTGTGTGTCTTTGAATTTTCTTGGTAGTAAGACCCGTTTCAGGATAGGATTTCCGCATAGGGCTGTAAAACCATACCTGTAGGCATTCATATAGATTTTAATTGAAGTTTTAAAACAAACATGGATTCTCTACTCTGTAGAGCATCCTCTTTTTCCAGTTCTTCTACTGATAAAACCAGTGTTTCAAAGCTTTCACCAGAAACAATTACATTTTGAGAAGAAGGTTTTGTAATTTCTTGGCTCAAACTTTGAAAAGGGATTTCTTTAAGAGATCTTTTAGGTATTTCTTCAGAAATAGAATTTTCTTCTTTAGGAGAAATTTTGCTTTGAGAAAAACTTTGTAGGGCGAGCATGAGCTCAGGAGATTTGGAAATGGATTTCATCCACTCATTTACCTGTTCCTGCGAGGCAATGGCTTTAGATTTTGCTTCTTCATCCTCGATCGTGTCAATCCAGGATTTGATGGGTATGGCTGATGAGAGTAATTTTTCTTTAGGAGGAAGAGGCTTTGGATGGTGTTTGGGATACGGTCTTTGAGAATCCCTTTCCCTTTGTCTTTGGTCTTTTTGGCGGCATTTATCTGTTTTGAAGAAACTCTCCGGTTAGAAAATCAGGAGAGAATTTGTATCACCTTTAATAAACTCAATATCAAAATCAAAAACACTTAAAATAGCTTGCCATCGTGCAAAAATCTGTTTTGATGCAATGTTTTGAACATCCTTTTCTAAAACATGTTTTGCGGACTTTGCAATCAATTCTAAGCAAAAATTTTTGATTTAACAAGTCACTTTGAAATTTAGATATGCATAAGACAATAGATAAAATTTCTTTTTTAATAGTAGAATAATTTTTCTGACATTCATTCCAATGTGCAGAAACATATTGTACTACTTGTTCTTTATTATTATCAATTTGCTTTAATATCCCACCGTAACCTAAATCGACGATCGGTTTCAACTATTTTAGGTAATGCAGGATTTGCAAGAAATAAACATGGAATTTCTTTAACAATATTTTTTATCTGTTTAATAACTTTAGTATGTTCTTCTGACCATGCAATAGGATTCTTTTTTAACCTATCATGCAATGGTTTAGCAATCCTATTAATGTTAGGACAAATCAAGAACATAATTTAAACTTCCCAAAATCTTTGCAATTGGGTTTTATCAAGGATTTTATCGGAAATTTATCGGTGAAAGAAAGAGATCTTTCAATAGGGGTGATAGTTCCTTTTGAAATATAATGGCCAAGAAATCGGATTTTAGTTTGAAATAAGGAAATTTTGCTACTAGAAATAGCTAGTCCAGCTTTTCTAGTTGCGAAATAAAAAGTCTTTAAATGTTTAAAATGTTGATCTATTGATTGTGAAAAAATCAAT
Source organism: Atalantia buxifolia (assembly GCA_030444775.1). Classification (NCBI taxonomy): domain Eukaryota; kingdom Viridiplantae; phylum Streptophyta; class Magnoliopsida; order Sapindales; family Rutaceae; genus Atalantia; species Atalantia buxifolia. The sequence continues at coordinate 22,585,831 of CM059837.1, read as the reverse complement.
ACGTCATCAATATAAACAATACAAAAATCGAAAAAGGATTATAAATGTCATTCATAATTCTTTGAAATTCTGAAGGTGCATTCTTTAAACCAAAAGTCATTACTGTCCATTCGTATTGACCAAATGGAACAGTGAAGGCTGTTTTATAACGGTCTTTAGGGTGAATTTGAATTTGCCAGAAACTCCTTCATGTCAAATTTTGAAAATACGAATGCGAGTGAAGTTTTGGAGTAAATCTTTTTATTAGGTATAGGTACCTAATCCATTTTAAGGCTTTATTTAGGGGTTTATAATTTATTACCAATCTTGGTGTACCTCTTTCTATTTCCGAATTTTTATTGACATAAAAAGCGGCACAAGACCATGGGGATCTTGATTTGGTAATTAGACCTTTAGATTCTAATTCTTTGATTTCTTCTTTGCAATGTTTCTCTAATTCCATATTCATTTGAATAGGGACGGGCTTTTGTGGGTATTTGTTTTTCATCAAAAGAATTTTCGTATGGCAAATCAACCAAATGTTGTTTTACATTCCAAAAAGCGGTTGGTAGATCGTAAAGCATATTTCTTTTTCAATTAGGGCTTTAAACTCGAAATTTTTCTTTGTATAAAATCTTTATTCAATTGGTTTTCTATTTTTGTAAACTTAAATCCTTTTGTAAACAAGCTAAATTTTCTTGTTTTGATTTAAGTAAAACATTTATTTGGTTACGGTGTACGAGTTGGCTTTTATGATGTTTAAATTTACTGGTTTTAGGTTTTTTTATAAAAAGGAATTTTAAACTTATTTTCCCGCTTTAAAAGATATACCATCATAATCAACAATATAAGGAGTTATGAGATTTATAAATGGTGTTCCTAGTATAACATATGATGGATGTCGTTTGTTAGAAAGAAAGTAGTTTTAAATTCAAAATTATCTTTAAGAGCAGATCTTGAACTTTAGAATGGATGTTTAGTTTTGAATTATTGGCGTGAAAAGTCTTTCTTTTGTTTTTCTTTAAATTTATCAGGAACAAAAATTTCTTTAATACAATTTAAATCAGCACCAGTGTCAAATAAGGCAATGGTGTCAATTTCTAATTCTTTGGAAAATACTAAAGTAATTTTTATTAAATATTTTCTAGTGGTGATTTGATTTAAAACAAAAGAAAATCATTTGGAATTGATTCAATGTTTTCAAGTTGCAAATCATTTTCACCAAATTTTGAATCATTTTTATTATTAGAATTTGATTCTTTATCAGAGTCATCTTCCAATTGTTTTTGTAATAAGAGTTGGATGGTTTCAGAATCGATTTTCTTTTTTTTTAACTCTTTAATCTCAAGTTTGATGTCTTTAATTTCCTTTTGAAGATCTTGGATGGTAGGAGTTGTTTTCTTTGTTTTCTTTTTCTCAAGATTTACGTAAGGTCATAGGTACTCTTCTTGACGATTGGAATTTTAGTCTCTGGTTTTCTTTTATTTCCAAAGTCTTTAGAAGTTTATCTAAATATTCTCTTTGAAGAGTTGGATCGAAATATGTTTAACAAGTTCAAAAAAGTTTCTTGGTCTTTTGTCAAAACATTGATTTTATGAGGTTGAGAATCGAATCATCATCACTTGTGATAGATGTTTCGAGTCAATCAATTCATCAATTTGTAAAGGATCACTTTGTCTCAGGATAAGGAGAAATTTGAGTCGAAATCATCGGACTCTGTGCGGGAGGAGAGATCTTTGAGAGGTTTCTTCATCGAGATCAAGCTCGTGAAGCCTTTTGTTCATTCGTGCAATACTTTGCGGTATGGCCTTTATTCCACATTTATGACATATGGCTTCTTTGTAGTTAAAAGGAGTTTTGGGTTTGGATTTAAAGCTTTCTTTTTAGAAAATTGGGCTTTTATAAGGCCTCGAAGGTTTCTTATAAAATTTTTCTCTAAAATCGAAATGGGTTTTTATGGCTCTTGTACTTGTAATGTTTTTGTAAGGCTTGAAGAACACTTACCATTACAATCTTTGGAATTAGAAATCTTAAGCGGTGTCATAATTGAATTGTTTGTTTCTGCCTAACTCTTTGCTTAGATTTCCTAAGCTCCCATTTTAGTCGTTTACGTAACCCAAAATCTTGACAAATCTTTAGACCTTCCTTGTTGATGAAACTAACCAATTCACCATAGGTGAGTTCATCATAAGGAATACGATTGTCATAAAGGGCTTTAATGGAATTTAAACTTTTTCTCTAAGAGAGTAGGTAAACCGGCGAGGAATTTTCTTTCCATGTTGTGTGGTTTGCATCATCTCTTAAGAAAAGTCTAGTGAAGAAGGCGGTTTTATAACTTTGAAATTCACTAAGTTTCCTACATCTCGGGTTATGTAGTAACTCAGCATTTTTATCTCTAAGGTGTGAAGGATCACCTATGAAATGGAGGGATATGGTGAGGATTAGAGTAGCAACTGCATCCTGCATGGGATTGTTGAACTCATCAAGGATTGGTAACCTTTCTTCATCTGTTTGGATGGAATTTAAAATATCTAATTGTTGCTGATTAGTGAGAAGATGATCCCACCATCCTTTTAGTTGACCTGTAAAACCAGCAATGAGGATTTCTGCAATAGCTTTGTCAGAAGTTCCTGATTGGGTTTTATAAGCATTAGCTGCCATGGTCATCTGTTGCAACAACCCTAGTATGTTGTATTCAGACATGCCATCTAAATTCCACTCATAGACAGAAGATGCATTAAAGGAAATAGGTCCTTTACAGAGACTAGATTCAATACTACTGAGTAAGGAATCATCAAAGGAGATGAACCTCCCATCCCTGAGGACAGCAAGAATAGAAGTATTTAAACCTTCTTTCGTTAATGAGGTTTAATGCATCTTCTGTCTATGAGTGGAATTTAGATGGCATGTCTGAATACAACATACTAGGGTTGTTGCAACAGATGACCATGGCAGCTAATGCTTATAAAACCCAATCAGGAACTTCTGACAAAGCTATTGCAGAAATCCTCATTGCTGGTTTTACAGGTCAACTAAAAGGATGGTGGGATCATCTTCTCACTAATCAGCAACAATTAGATATTTTAAATTCCATCCAAACAGATGAAGAAAGGTTACCAATCCTTGATGAGTTCAACAATCCCATGCAGGATGCGATTCTACTCTAATCCTCACCATATCCCTCCATTTCATAGGTGATCCTTCACACCTTAGAGATAAAAATGCTGAGTTACTACATAATCTGAGATGTAGGAAACTTAGTGAATTTCAAAGTTATAAAACCGCCTTCTTCACTAGACTTTTCTTAAGAGATGATGCAAACCACACAACATGGAAAGAAAAATTCCTCATTTGGTTTACCTACTCTCTTAGAGAAAAAGTTAGAAATTCCATTAAAGCCCTTTATGACAATCGTATTCCTTATGATGAACTCACCTATGGTGAATTGGTTAGTTTCATCAACAAGGAAGGTCTAAAGATTTGTCAAGATTTGAAGTTACAGAAACGACTAAAATGGGAGCTTAGGAAATCTAAGCAAGAGTTAGGCGCTTTAGAAACAATTCAATTATGACTGCTTAAGATTTCTAATTCCAAAGATCAGAATGGTAAGTGTTCTTCAAGCCTTACAAAAACATTACAAGTACAAGAGCCATAAAAAACCCATTTCTGATTTTAGAGAAAAATTTTATAAGAAACCTTCGAGGCCTTATAAAAAGCCCAATTTCTCTAAAAAGAAAGCTTTTAAATCCAAACCCAAAACTCCTTTTAACTACAAAGAAGCCATATGTCATAAATGTGGAATAAAAGGCCATACTGCAAAGTATTGCAGAATGAACAAAAGGCTTCACGAGCTTGATCTCGATGAAGAAACCCTCTCAAAGATCTCTCCTCTGCTCATGAGTCCGATGATTCTCGACTCAAATTTCTCCTTATCCTGAGACAAAGTGATCCTTTAAATTGAATTGATGAATTGATTGACTCTAAACATCTATCACAAGTGATGATGATTCTGATTCAACCTCATAAAATCAATGTTTTGACAAAAGACCAAGAAACTTTTCTTGAACTTGTTAAACATATTTCTGATCCAACTCTTCAAAGAGAATATTTAGATAAACTTCTAAAGACTTTGGAAATAAAAGAAAAACCAGAGACTAAAATTCCAATCGTCAAGAAGAGTACCTATGACCTTACAGAAATCTTGGAGAAAAAGAAAACAAAGAAAACAACTCCTACCATCCAAGATCTTCAAAAGGAAATTAAAGACATCAAACTTGAGATTAAAGAGTTAAAAGAAAAACAGAAAACTGATTCTGAAACCATCCAACTCTTATTACAAAAACAATTGGAAGATGACTCTGATAAAGAATCAAATTCTAATAATAAAAATGATTCAAAATTTGGTGAAAATGATTTGCAACTTGAAAACATTGAATCAATTCCAAATGATTTTCTTTTTGTTTTAAATCAAATCACCACTAGAAAATATTTAATAAAAATTACTTTAGTATTTTCCAAAGAATTAGAAATTGACACCATTGCCTTATTTGACACTCTGGTCTTTGATTTAAATTGTATTAAAGAAATTTTTGTTCCCGATAAATTTAAAGAAAAAACAAAAGAAAGACTTTCTCCGCCAATAATTCAAAACTAAACATCCATTCTAAAGTCAAGATCTGCTCTTAAAGATAATTTTGAATTTAAAACTACTTTCTTTCTAACAAACGACATCCATCATATTGTTATACTAGGAACACCATTTATAAATCTCATAACTCCTTATATTGTTGATTATGATGGTATATCTTTTAAAGCGGAAAATAAGTTTAAAATTCCTTTTATAAAAAAACCTAAAACCAGAAATTTAAACATCATAAAAGCCAACTCGACACCGTAACCAAATAAATGTTTTACTTAAATCAAAACAAGAAAATTTAGCTTGTTTACAAAAGGATTTAAGTTTACAAAAAATAGAAAACCAATTGAATAAAGATTTTATACAAAGAAAAATTTCTGAGTTTAAAGCCCTAATTGAAAAAGAAATATGTCTTTGATCTACCAACCGCTTTTTGGAATGAAAACAACATTTGGTTGATTTGCCATACGAAAATTCTTTTGATGAAAAACAAATACCCACAAAAGCCCGTCCTATTCAAATGAATATGGAATTAGAGAAACATTGCAAAGAAGAAATCAAAGAATTAGAATCTAAAGGTCTAATTACCAAATCAAGATCCCCATGGTCTTGTGCCGCTTTTTATGTCAATAAAAATTCGAAATAGAAAGAGGTACACCAAGATTGGTAATAAATTATAAACCCCTAAATAAAGCCTTAAAATGGATTAGGTACCCTATACCTAATAAAAAGATTTACTCCAAAACTTCACTCTGCATTCGTATTTTCAAAATTTGACATGAAGTCGCTTTTTTGGCAAATTCAAATTCACCCTAAAGACCGTTATAAAAAGCCTTCACTGCTCCATTTGGTCAATACGAATGGACAAGAATGACTTTTGGTTTAAAGAATGCACCTTCGTAATTTCAAAGAATTATGAATGACATTTATAATCCTTTTTCTCGATTTTTGTATTGTTTGTATGGATGAGGTATTGATTTTTTCACAATCAATAGATCAACATTTTAAACATTTAAAGACTTTTTATTTCGCAACTAGAAAAGCTGGACTAGCTATTTCTAGTAGCAAAATTTCCTTATTTCAAACTAAAATCCGATTTCTTGGCCATTATATTTCAAAAGGAACTATCACCCCTATTGAAAGATCTCTTTCTTTCACCGATAAATTTCCGATAAAATCCTTTGATAAAACCCAATTGCAAAGATTTTTGGGAAGTTTAAATTATGTTCTTGATTTCTGTCCTAACATTAATAGGATTGCTAAACCATTGCATGATAGGTTAAAAAAGAATCCTATTGCATGGTCAGAAGAACATACTAAAGTTATTAAACAGATAAAAAATATTGTTAAAGAAATTCCATGTTTATTTCTTGCAAATCCTGCATTACCTAAAATAGTTGAAACTGATGCGTCTGATTTAGGTTACGGTGGGATATTAAAGCAAATTGATAATAATAAAGAACAAGTAGTACAATATGTTTCTGCACATTGGAATGAATGTCAGAAAAATTATTCTACTATTAAAAAAGAAATTTTATCTATTGTCTTATGCATATCTAAATTTCAAAGTGACTTGTTAAATCAAAAATTTTTGCTTAGAATTGATTGCAAAGTCAAAACATGTTTTAGAAAAGGATGTTCAAAACATTGCATCAAAACAGATTTTTGCACGATGGCAAGCTATTTTAAGTGTTTTTGATTTTGATATTGAGTTTATTAAAGGTGATACAAATTCTCTCCCTGATTTTCTAACCAGAGAGTTTCTTCAAAATGATAAATGCCGCCAAAAAGACCAAAGACAAAGGGAAAGGGATTCTCAAAGACCCCGTATCCCAAACACCATCCAAAGCCTCTTCCTCCTAAAGAAAAAAATTACTCTCATCACCATACCCATCAAATCCTGGATTGACACGATCGAGATGAAGAAGCAAAATCTAAAGCCATTGCCTCGCAGAACAGTAAATGAGTGGATGAAATCCATTTCCAAATCTCCTGAGCTCATGCTCGCCCTACAAAGTTTTTCTCAAAGCAAAATTTCTCCTAAAGAAGAAAATTCTATTTCTGAAGAAATACCTAAAAGATCTCTTAAAGAAATCCCTTTTCAAAGTTTGAGCCAAGAAATTACAAAACCTTCTTCTCAAAATGTAATTGTTTCGTGAAAGCTCATCTTCCCATTGTACTTTCACAAACAAAGCTTTCAAAGAAATCTTCGGATTGGTTTAATAAAACCCATTTCCAAAACATTTTATCTATGGAGGATGGATTTTATAATGCTTTGATCCATTTCAAGCTTTTTCAAAGATTTTCCCAATAGGTGGTTTTTAAACCTTGGGATTTAACAAAACCCCACCCTATTACCAAAGCATTTTAGAGTCCACCGAGTCACTCGATTCAAACACTTCTTCCTCGGTGATTCCCATACAGAGCCCGCCTATTCAACGGCAACCATTCTCAAAGTCCTAAGCCCAAAACAACGGGTGACCAACTCCATAAACAAAAACCTTTACCACAAAGATTCAAATGCGTCTACCACATTGTTTGACTTTCTCATACCGGGATTATCAACAAGCGTGGTTTAACACCTTTTTCCTACAAAACCCTAAAAATCTCACTCATGGTTATTTTTCTTCAATTCAAAAATAACCGCTCAAAGCCTTCCAAACCGGTTCCAACAATGGTGGAACTATTTTGGCCCATGTCCCAAATCCTCACCCGTAATGCCACCGAGTGTCTAAATCTTTTCAAAGCCTTATAAACCCACGTAATCGAAAAGAAGGTTCTCTCCTTTCCTCTGCTTTTTACGCACAAACTTCTTCCTACCATGGGTATGGATGTGGAATCTCCGTTACCACACTCGGATACCCAATTAATTTTACAAAGAACATTCAAAGTCAAATGGTGGTCAAAATTCGATGAACAAATCAAAATTAACCACCCATATCATTCATGATTGGCTTTACAAAAGGTTTCCTTGCCCCAACCATCGAAGATATTAAAGCCCAAGGAACCTTTCTTACCCAAAAATCCAGAGCCCAATCTCTTCTTGCAGGTGCAAAAACTGAAGAAGAATATTTTAAAGTCATGGAACAGCTTCTCGCCTCCAGATCCGAGACATCCGTTGTCAGCTCCTCTGAAGCCGATGAATCTGAACCGTTTATTTCTCTTGGGGATGATAATGAAGACGACTGCTTCGGAATCTTCCCTCCTATAAAGCATTAACGACATTTGTAATTTTCTTTATATAAAAAAAAAAAAAAAATGATGAAGAAGTAAGTAATATTAAGTTCTTTTGTTTCGGGTGGTCCTCTGGACACAAGTGAGAGCGCACATGTCTCTTCACCCGAATTTCCCATGTAAAATCAAAATTATTTTTCAAAATTTCATTAAAGCTACAGTACTGCTACAGTGACCCGAGCTACAGTATCGCTACAGTCTCACCACAGTACGCGCTACAGTTTAAAATGCTACAGGACGCGCCACGCCACAGACGACGCGCCACGCTTAAAAAGCCACGATTCGGTCCGGCCATAAAGCTACATCCGGTTGAGTCGATTTTGTATTTAAATCAAGGAAGACTTAGACTCCTCGATCGCTTTTAGAGCTCTCTCCCTCTCTTCTTCTTCTTCTCCCTTCTCTCTATTCTCTCCTCTCTCTCTCGGGAATCTGAATCACAAAAACATTAACTAATACTATCCCAAGATCTTAGATCAAGGAAGTATCTCGTTAAGAGTTTTAAGATTAATTTCCCATTTCTTCTTTTAAATCTCAAGATCTAAAGCAAATAAATGTAAGCAGCTGATCTTTTAAAGATTTGTAATTTATTCAAAGCCTGTAATAAATTTAATTTTCCGCAATTTATTTTTAAAGCAATTTAATTTTCCGCAATTTATTTTTAAACCAATTTAATTTTCCGCAATTTATTTAAATTTTCTGCACTTTACTTTTCCGCATTTTAATTTAAAGCATTCTGCAGACTGGTTCTTATCAGATCTGCCATAAAAATTCTACGTTCCTCAGAAGCAAAGAGACCGGATCTCTGTCTTCTGTTGTACTTCTCTTCTTCCCCTCCAATCAGAATACTATTTCTGGGATCCAGATCTAGTATTATCTTTGAGCCTTTGTTGTAAAGAAGATTGCAAAACTAAAATTTTGTTTAAAGGTATATAGGCGGAATCCTCGACGTAAGTTCCGAGATGATGATCCCGAATGGGCATTAGTCCTGTCCGCACCTGGGGTAAACAAGCCACGTCTCATTAAACGACTTTAAAATTTAATAGACTTAGTTTAAAGACTGAGATAGACTTAGGTTAAAACTTGATTTAAAATTGGTTTATCAAAGATCCTTAATAATTGGATAATTTTGAACTCATCCGCTTTCCACGATCCCGGTTTCCTATTGGTATATATATATATATATATATATATATATATATATATATATATTTGAAAGTTCTAGTTCTAGATTAAGTAGTTCAATTTGATCTGTGACGGAGCTCTAGTAATTACAAATTCCAAGTGGTGATTCAATTCGACAATGAACGAGTTGCTGCAACCTCCCTTGGTTTAAGTTTTGAAAGAGGCTTTGAAGAAAACTTTAGGTTGCTACAAAACTAAGTTTAACTTGTTAAATTAGGATTTTTTTTTTCTTTGAATCGTGTTATGTGAAAAAAAAATTCTTCGCTCTCTAGAATTGCGACTACAGAGCTCCCTCTTTTATTTTTTTAAGTTCTCAAAAATTATAAAAACAGTATACTCTAAACAAAATATGAAGTGCCAACAGCGCAAGCACTCTCCCGCACTATTACTTTAATTTAGGATGGGTTAAAAAATAAAAAAAATAATTTCAATACAGTATATGATAAAATAAAATATAAATTTTTTTAATTTAGAATTCTAGGTAGAAGTAATTTTTTATCTGTTAAATAAACATCAATTTTTTTTTTTTTTTTTTTTACGTTCGGTGGTACCAAAAATAACTTCAATAATTCACGCTGACGGCTTTCTTTCTATACACTCAATTAATATTGTGCAAAGCACCTCTTCTCTTCAAAATTTGCAGTTCAATCTTTGAATTTCCTTTTCCCAGATTTATGAAAAGGCGGTAGCTTTTCAAACAACAGAAAATATAACCACAAGCCAAGCCAAAGGCTTATGCTAAACACATGATTGAACTAGCTTGTAATGAAAAATTGTATGATTGTCGGTATTTATCATATTATTATGTATGAAGAATAATAATACAAATATTTAAGTTATTTAACTTTTTTTTTTAAATACTGATTACACATCAGATTATTGTATTACACAGATATTTACAACTGCTTTTATAATAGATATTACATTAATATTTACAATTAAATATACATAACTGAAACTTATATTGTTACTTTAAATTATATAAAGTACATGTCCAAATAAATAACCCTTATAGACGAGAAATATCATTATTCCACTCACATTTCGCAAGAGATAATGACTTACAAATATTTTAGCCCCTACAATACTTTTGTGAGGGCAGCAGTACAAACATTCGACCTGACTAAAGTCATTTCACTTTAAGTTAACGTGCAACGGCTCAGAGTTAAAAGGTCAAAATTAATTTTGCAAGAAAATTTTAAGATCTTAAATATTTTAATATTAATAGATTGCATTGTTCTTATCAAAACTAGTTTGCCTAATAAAATAAGGTTTCTCCATTGTTGGTGGATGCAGAAAGAGAAATAAGGTGAATGAAGTGTTCCGTAGAGTAAATTAAATAGCTTATTGGCCCTTTATGGTAATTTGATTATAAGTAATTTTCTAATAAATATTTTAACCAAGAAATGCGAGTTTAGAATGAAGATGTTTGATGGATTAAAGCAGGACATATGAAATTATCTGTCCTCTTTGTGATAATTTGATTACAAATGTTCTGCATTAAATATTTTTAATCGAGTAACGGAGTTCAAAGTAGAAGATGTCCAGTGGGCTGGCCTACTCGAGCACAACACAGGCCATCATTCACGCCAGCGTGGCCCGAGGCATGACACGTCCTTACATAATGGCAAGTTTCATCTTGCATGCGAGTGCAGCCCACATGTTGCCGGACTAGGCCTACACTCCAGGCACGGGGGGCCATAAAAACAAGACGGGCATTGAGATGGGGCCGAAGCAGATCCGGTGGAAAAGGTCTGTTTCAAATTTTGTAATTGGATTTTAATTGAGTTACACTACCAGTCTACTACCTTCGGTAAATAAACGAAATTGCATTGAACAATATCAACTCTAATTATTCATTCTATTTTTTATTAATTTGAATTTGTATAATTAAATAGTATTATGTTATGATTTTAAATTATAAGTTAACTCAAAACTATTAATCAAATTTGAATTGAATTTGTATTATCATTTAATGCAATGCTATTTACTAAGATTTTTCATTACTAACAGTTTTATCTTATGTAAAATGTAATAATTTTTCTTCATTATATAATACTGCCTCCTAAAAAAATTAATGACAAGTATTATAATTGGTGGGACTATTGACCTTAAATTTTTATTTAGAATTCTGACAAAAAACTCTAATGATAAATATTAAAAATCGTAATAGCATTTAACAATGGTTATATGTCTAACCATTAAATTTTTTAAAATGAATGATAATAAAATTTCGTCAAAATTTTAAATTAGAATTTTTTTTTTGGAATTATAAGTTAGAATAGCCTTAACCCTATGGTGATTTGTCTAATCTATATTCTATAAAACTTGGATTATTTACTTTTGCAGAATAAGTTGGTTTTTTCGAACTAATATTTGTTTCTTAAGTTAGCGATCCTTTTTTCTTTTCTTTTGTAATTTTATATATTTGATTTATGATTCTGCTTGTTCTATTAGTCAGATTTTTCATTTTTTTTTCAATCCAGGATAATTTCGTCCAATTCATAGATGAAATTTCAATAAACGGTTCGTGAATCATCTGCTTATTGATTATCGAATTTTTTTGAGTTTCCCTTCAAATTATTTGGGTTGCTAACTCAACAGTAGAGTACTCGGCTTTTAAGTACGACTAGCATCTTTTACACATTTCTATGAACCAAAGAATTCGTCTAAATCTTTGGGAGAGTTTGTAAGAGCACAATTGATCTTGATAGGAATGAATGGAAAAAACAGCATGTCGTATCAATCGCTATAAAACCAAGTTTGACTTCTTGGCGCAGAACAAAATGAATTTAATTAAGAGTTGGGTCGAGTGAATAAATGAATAGAGCCCTAGGGTTCCAATTATAGAGAAATAAAAAGTAACGAGCTTCGGTTCTTAATTTGAATGATTATCTGATCTAATTAAACGTTAAAAAAATATTAATTCCTAACACGGGAAAAGATTTTCTCATGAGGAAATTATTGATTTATTTAATGAGTCCTAAGTATTAGCAAGTCCCTATTATGGATTACAGAATTATTTACTTTTGCAGTTTCAGCAAACTGTTTAAATTTTATAAATACATTCGCTTAATGGTATCGAAAACTTGAGGCCAGGGATTATTAATACTATATATATATATATATATATATATATATTTGTATTTTGGAAAAAGAAGCCCAATTCCGAAAAAGCAAAAAGCAACAGGCTGTTTGCCAAGCACGGCCCACTGCTTGACAGGCGCAAGTAGCCCCCACCCTGAACCTGCACTGGCGCCCGGTCAACAAGGCCATTATTTTGTCTCCTAAAATATTTCATCTAACCGTCTGCCCAGTTTGTGCAGTTTTTTAAGGCCATTATTTATAAATTGTTGTCTCATACGTTGTTGTATTTCTTCTCAAGCATGGTTACACAAATCACAAAATAATAAAACATTCTGCAAGTTTGATGATGGCAGATGATAAAAACGCATTCAGTGGGAACTTCTACAGAAGCCGCTTCCTGGTTATATAGCCGCCTTATTGTAGTACAGAGCATTACAGTTTTTACGCTGCGTAGAATAAGCCACTGATAAGAGACTTGCTTATTCACTAGATACAACAGATGGGCGGCTGAAAAGTACGCTTGGAAAAGCGCCTCTCCTCAGCTTATCTAAGCAAAGGGAGGGTTGCCATGGCCGCTGCTGTTGTATCATTACCACTGTCCTCCCCTGCTGCAATCTGTAAGTGACAACTGACCATTATTATTCTTTTGAAGAACAAGATATGCATTTAGTACATAATGCTTTTACCTTTCCCTCTAGAAGCTTTTTCTCTTCTCTCAGCATCTTTTCCTGTTTAAAATAGAAGAAATATGAAATGGTAAACCAGAAACATCCACAGATGGGATCCAGCTTGTTCATTAGATACATGCATGTCTATACACACACATGCTGTCCAAATTATCGAGAAAAAAATTAGGTGATGTGGTCGAGATAATGCAGAAATTGAGTTCCTCAGGTAACCATGACAACAAACTAAACGTCTGCCAAACCCTGGTTCATTATGAATCTAATAACTAAACCAACCCTCTTTTCCCCTCTTAGAAAACAAGTCTAGCTATCCAGATGTCACCGGTGCTTTAGAGTACTATATTAGAAGCTCGAATAGTAGTGTTCAAATTAACCAAAGCAGTACTAAGTTGCTTCATTTTACCACCTCAGCTACCTAAAATAGGGAGATACAAAGGTTCTATGCCACAAACAAGACAGCAGTATCACATGATTTCACCAGCATTAGGTCTCCGTTCTTCCTTTTCCAATTTGATTTCGATCAATTATGAGGTGCTTGGAAATTCTTAAAGCTGGTAGGTTCTCAAGGATAAAGGACACTCACTACTAGAAAGTAGTGAAATAGAAAGCTGTAGGTTTCTCAGAAGTCAGGAATTAAAGGCATGGAAAATAAAAGGATCTATTGGATAAAGCTTCATGCAAATGGCAAACAAATGAGTCTGGGAGACTCTGAAAGCCTACTGTTGACACAGCCAGCTGTGCAGTTTCACTTGCAATAAGATCCTGCTTTTTAATGAATAGGAAGAAAATTTCCACCAACTAAATTGGAACCATGATATCTAATGTTAAACGACTCTGTCGTAGTGAAACAGAAATATTTGCAGTCATTTTAACCACACAAAAGTTGACACTTACAATTTGCAACCAGCTAGGAGCTTAGGTTTTTCTTCAAGATTTACCTGGAATAAACAATTCCACACAATAAGGTATGGAAAGTATTTAATTAAGTGTACCTTCTCTTGGAGTGTTCTAATGCATCCCATCATCAGTTGTGTCTGCACCAAAGATGCCGAATGAGCATAGGAATGAACCTTCATGGATAGTATAACAAGCCTCATGCACGCACAAAGGAGGGCAAAAAAAAAAAAAAAAGGCATACAGGATCTGATTGATAATGCAATAGCAGTTCCAAGTTCAAATAATCAAGTGACAGACAACAGGTCAAACTAGAGGAGGAGTGCATCCTCTGTTTTACTTTAAGGTGGCCAGAATCTATTATTAAGGTAAGGTATTTTTGGTGGCAAAACGAGTATTTCAACAACGGGGTGTACAGAAAGCAAACTCAATTGCGCTACATAGTTCACGCGCACAACCATAGGTCTTCTCCATAGTTTCAGCAGTAAGCAGCTGCAGATAATTGAACCTAGTGAAAAGCTGCTAAACCAAAAAGAAGTGCTTGGATAGGAAAGAAAAGATTAATGTGATATAGAAATCAGTGGTTAAAGCATTCTCGGTCAGGTAAACATGTGAAAATCAGCAACCAGTATTGATGGAAGTTGCAGATTTTTTTGTGTATTTGTTGGCTTGGTTGAATTTTAAGACGATCAAACATGGGAATAAGAATTTGTAATATTATAATCTCTTGGAAAGGTCTGAATAAAGGAGAACCAAGATATAGGAGCAAGCGGCAAAAGGCATCAACGATACATGAACATTATCTTCTTGATAGTCAATATGTAATTTCATAACCATATTCCTATGATTTTTAGAGACTCGAGATTTCAATTGCAAAAGTACTATAATCCTGACCTTCACAGCTCTAATTTCTGTCAGTGTATCGTTGAGTAGATTCTCTAACTTCAGAAGATCAGTTGCTGTAAACTGCTCAAAGTTTGGACCTTCAAGTTGCCTGTGGATGCAAAATACAGATCAATAAAATAATACACACAAACCCACACACACACGCACACGCGCACACATAATGTGCCATTCTGGGAAAATGTATAGAATACTTGGAGAAATTGCCTTTGAACTATTTTCAGCAGTTCATCATGCCCATGCAGGCTCGAATATCCAGCCTGAGGGTCCTGTCAATGTAGAGATCCAGAAAGTTAGCCATGAAACAACCCCTGGAGGCCCCCCAACCACCCAGGCCAAAAAAAAAAAAAAGGAAAAGAAAAGTTTTGTACACAAGTGCATTATAGATAAATGACGTTAATTCTAGCCTGCCCGACTTGAACAATACTATTAACCTTTGAGCGAGACTGATGTATAAACGCTTGTCAAGTAGACCAAGACTGATGTATAAATGAGCCATGGACCAAACCCCGGAGGTTCCCAAACCACCCAGGGGAAAAAAAGAAATGAGAAAAAAGGAAAAGAAAAGTTTGGCATGTAAATGCATCATAGACGCATGACATGTTAATTCTGGCCTGCCAATGGCCTAGATTGGAACGCAAGGGCTTGAACAATACTATTAACCTTTGACAACCCCTTATATCAGCGAGACTGATGTATAAATCAGCTTGTCAAGTGGACCAAGACTGATGTATAAATGAGCTTTTCAGTGGACCAAGCCCAACCACAGATGAAAGACAAAGGCAAACCCAAAAGGCAACCATGTCAGGGTGTAATAGCACTGGATATCTAGGTTTCTGTTACTGTGTTACTTTACCAATTGACCCTAAAGCTATTAGGTCATAACCTAGAACATCATAGTAACCCCTAACACAGCTCTTCACATGCAAAGGCCATACCAAATGGCCCTGTCTTGTATAAGAAGCTCAACCAAAGATGAAAGCCATAAACAAATCCAAACATAGAGATGAGCCTAAAGCAAGATTGAAGATAGAAACAACTTCAGAGGAAATCTCGCAGGAGGATTTGAACACTAGACCTATTGATCAAAAAAGCTCCAATAGTATATTAAGTTACTGCCTGACTTAATAACTTAAGTTGGTAGGTAAGAGCCAAACAATAGTACTAAATTGATTCAAATCGAAGCAGTTGTATTTTGAAGTTTTTCTATCAGGCATGCTAGGAGTAGTCACAACATTATGTTTACCTACAAAATTCCCAGATATGTTGTATTGGCACATGTATGGAGATAGTACTCAGACATAAATTAAGGGATTATACTGCAGGAGGCGGTGACTTAATGGTCATTACTCTCAAGCATATCCTCATATTAAGAATGACAGTCCAATTTTGGCCATTTTCACTAGGTTTCATATCCCACAGGCATTTAGAAAGAACTTTGTCAGCATATAGATTGATTGAGTATATAAACCAGGTTAGACCAAGTTGGTTGACATGTTCAGGAGAACCTAGAATACTTCCAGTTAGAGGGTTTCAGATATTAAAGTTATATGCGAAATTGTATAGGCAGAGTCTAATATTGAAAATATCAGTTACCTTTACAGTTCTTGTCCAAACACTCTATAATAGGAAATTAAGTCAAAGCTACTACTTAGCCTTACTTAGATTGATTATTCACAATTTGATGCATAAATTCATCCCGAGGAGTTAATCCACTTCATGAAGAGCACGCTGAAGACAGGATAGCTTTAGACCTAGCGTAGCCATTGCTAATGTGTTCTAAATAGAGAGAGAACAGTTTACCTTTGCCTTAGGTGCTCCTGAAGCTACAGCTTCCTCTGCAACACGACTCTGGTAGCGCTCAAGGATGCTGGCCAAACTGCATTATAAGTATTAATTATTCAGATTTCTTGATCATGTAATAATTTTCTAGATAGTGGAGATATAGTGGTTCTTCAAAATATTAGAAAGAGGAAAATTCAATGAAAAGTGGTAATTATGAAGACCGGCAGAAAGTAGGGATGAGCATCCCTTTTTGGTAGCTAAAATGCCAAAACAGAAGTGCAGACCTTGAAAAGGTATTAAAGAATGCCGTCTTCTTCTTCAGCAATTCTATATGTCATGTAGCCATATCAGTCTTGAGAATTTGTTCAGAAAGTCAGTTCTAATGGTCTATCACAAGTGTACAAAAAGGTCATTTCCATCGTCTGTGAAGATGCAATAGCACTATAATAGGCTACTCAAAGTTAGCTTTGCACTTCCTATTACTTCAAAACAGAAATTCAACCATAAGAATCTCTAGCGGGAATTCAGCAATAGTGCCATTGTCCCAGAACAAACTTTCCTATATCAACCTTTAGAAGTAGAATTGAAAGATCGCACAACTTTGAGAGGCATTTAACGGTCCATATCCAGAATGGGAGAGGTATTTTAAAGATTTTAGAACCATTGTAAATGTCTACAAGAAGGGAAGAGAAAAGGATGTGAAACATGTATCGATTGAGTGAATCATAGTTGTCAAACTAGAAGTTATGACTGCATACACAGAAGCATAATAATCAAGTTGTCTTGAGGTATTCTCACTGTTCGTGCTCCTTATGCATGCTATACATAAGATTGTTGAAACATACAGGAAAATGGTAAGTGGTATCTGATTTAAGAGGAGTTGATAATTAGTTTCTGAATGTCTTTATGCTTAGTCATGCTTGTTCAAGTTGCAAAATTTAGGCAAGCTGCCGTCATGCTAATGCAAATCCAAAGAAACAAAGCAAGACAAGAACAAAGTTAGAAAATAAGCACATAAATTAAGGATAAAGAAATAGTAGCCTACTAAATACTGATTCTGTATCTCACGGTACAATCTTTGTGTTTTGAAGATGGAAAATTGAAAATATCTAGTAGGCCATGCAACAGAGAAACCATTTAAACTTATTAAAAGAGGGAGACCAGTTAACCCAATCTAAAACGTACAATCCAGATCACAGTTAAGTTAAAACTAACAAATAAATAAAAGATTGTCTCCAAAAATCTTCAAATATTATACCAGCTTCACATTAGCCTATGTTCCCCTGATTTTGATCAACTGAGTTGTAAAGTCTTAAGATTCTGTAACATAATAGTGAGAAGCTGTCAAGTCCTAAAACCGGGCATGTGGGAAACGGTAGAAAAGTGAAATTTATTCAAAACCTAAAAAGAATTTCCAAGTACAAAATGAGACTGACTTTAACATGAGGCAAAAAATTCATTCTTAAACTTGGGTTGTAATAGAACAATCACTCAAAACAATGCCCCTGTCCTTGCAAAAAATTTGGGAAGAGTTTCCCCTAAAGTATGGACATTCCCAAATTTTCAACCAACTAATAATGCAACACTTGCATCAACGATAAACTTCCAAAGTGAAACTAATCACCTGCAGTACACCTCCAAAGTGATATTTCCCAATACACCAACTACTCCCACAAAGCACGAATATATTTATAATTAGGGTGCACCCTGCTCTTTCGGGTTTATAGGATGTTTATATGAGCTCTTTGATGATTGAATAGTTTTTCTTGTTCCTTAGATCTCTATGTTGTAAATATGATTTGCTTTTGTGTTTATGTAAGTCAGGATATGGTGTATTTTTTTGAGGAGTATGTTCTATTTTGACTAATTATAAAAGCTGTATATTAAGACAACTATTAGTGTGACCATTTTATTCCATTCAGTATTTCTTTTAGAATATTTCATCAAAGCATTCAAAGAAGAAAATTTGAGAAAAATATATTCTTGTACCATGAGAAGGTTATGCAGGGAGTGTAAGAGTTTGCATAGGAGGGAATCAATGGAGACGAGCAACATTTCAATACATCAGATGGAATATAATTTAAGTGAATGAGGAATAAATATAAAGAAGAAAGGAGCATTAAGTACAAATGTAAAGATCCAAGAAGATAGAAATATTATGAGTTCGACAGAGACTTTGTCTTATTGGTAAAAGTCTACAAAGTAAAATAAAAGAGAAAAATAAAGTAAGATGTAAAAGAAAAGCATCGACTAAATAGGAGGTAAAAAAGAAAAGATCAAACATTATGTCAATTTCAAATGATGTTTTGGGAAGATCATATCAAAGCTTGCTTATTATATTTAGGGATGTCTATTGCCAATATATATATATATATATATATGTAAAAGCAATTCAATAAAGAAATTTACATTTTAGTCGAATAGGTTCCCTACTCCTAGCAAATTCAATAAAACTAGATGATGTTTCAAAAATAAAAATCAATCCTACATGTAAATGTAAAATAATCATTTGTGCTTGGCTAATGTCATCAAGTGTGGTTCCTTTAGAATGGAGGATAATAAGAGCAACTTAAGAAGTTAGACCAAGATGACCTATATTGTATGGTCCGTTGGACATTTGATATAGTTTTTAAGATGAGTAAACCTATGAATAACACGCTTGCAGCTATAAAGCAAGTTAGTAGGCAAAAGTGGGATGAGATGTGAGCAATGTAATGAAGTCTGCCAATATTTGGTTAGCACATATAACCAGGGCATGTATCTACATGTTGTCTCACAAATAATACAAGGTTTTAGAAATGGTCCCAATAACAAACCTATGCTAGCTTAAAGTGGCCAATATCATATCTATGAGGATAGTTTACGGAAAGAGAATGAAAAAAGATAAAATAGTCGGAGTATTTGCATTTCGACTTGTTTGAGAGGACGGATAGAAAAAATCAAAGAGTAGATACAAGTACTTGTTGAAGACATAATTATTAAAAAAAAAACCTACGATTCACATCCTAAAAATACAGGAAAATCAAGAATAAAAAAGAAAACTCCCCAAAAGAGACATATATATTAAAATTTGAGAATAGAAACAAAGTAACGAAGATAAAAGAGAAAAAAAAATGAGAAAGGAGAGTTGCGGTGATTCTTCTATAAAAAGATTTACATATAGTGGAGGAGACTATGGTGCTCAGCCTTTGAAGATATATTTTCTCCATTTCTTTAGTTGGAAGGGAAGAAGATCACGAGGAAGGAAAAAATGAAGACAAGAAAGAAATGATGGATGTAATTAAGTAAAATATTAACAAAAATTTGGAGTTCCTCAAATCTCATTTGCTTTTATGATTGAAGAATAATTTTAAAAAAAAGGCAAAATGATTGAATAATCAAATGATTTATTTTTAGGCTTGGAGATTATCTTCTCCATAAATCATGAGGAGCAAAAAGAAAAAAACAAAGAACAACTCAGCTGCAATTAAGTAAAATATTAAAGAAATTTGTAGTTCTTAACATCTCATTTGCTTTTAGTTTACTCATTACTTGATCTAAAGGCTTGAAAAAGACTCAAATCTAGATTTTCTCATTTTTCACAAAAGAGGGAAAAAAATGTTTCAAGGTAGAAGTCTAGGTTCAAGCTAACCATGATTAGATATACGTGCATACAAATATAACAAGACATAAAACATGCACATATATAAAGAAGTTTTAATGAGTTTGTATCATATAATGCTACAATAAGATAGATATTTGATAATCAATTGATTAGCATGTGTAATTTCTCATGTGGAGCTCTTTAACTATGACAGCTACAGATGCTTCTCAAAGTACTACAACATCATTTATAAATATTACTAATTAAAAGATTTATCCAGGTCTTCATCAATAATTACCTTAGACTTATACTTTCTATAATGTGATAACAAATATAAATTAATGAACTTCAAAATTTCTTTAAATTAAACTTATTTTGATTTTTTTTTCATATACAACAATTTCAAACCGGATGTCACAGTTTATTAATTATTTTGACACAAATGTAAACATATATAAATTGTTTCAATATATTTCTGCTTTATAAATCCATAAATGTTGTTGTTAATTGCAGTTCTATATATGTAAAGTGTAACGATAACCTCAAGCTTCCAATCCCACTCCGATAAATTTCTTGCTTTTTTTAACAAATGCTTTTGTCCCCCTTCAGTTGTTCTCATTTTGGACTCTTTAATCTATAATTTTCCATAACTAACCATCTATAGCTTACCAAGAACAAGCCATTGGGAAAAAAAAAGAGGGAAAGAGAAAAAAAGAGGACGACTAAAGGTATAGAGAATTAATATTCAATTTAGCAAGGTAAAAAAAAAAATAGTTAAATGCATTGAGAAATTTAACTAACTAATTATTTAGCATTAACCAATAAGCGAAGAGAAATTCAAACATGATATAACATCTCACTAATCACATGAACCTTATATACAACATAAAAATCATGTTAAATATTAGAGGTGGCAAGTTGTGTAAAAGTAATCATGTCACATTTGTGGCATGTCATAATCGCGTCATGTCAAATTTTACTAAATATGGATACAACACATTTATAATAATGTCAAAAAACTCAAACACATATACAACCCATTTAATAAACTAGTGTAATGTCACGACACAACACATTTGACATGTTACTATTTGACACGAATACACGATTATGAAATGATTGTGATAACACAATTAAGACACAATTATACAATTAAGATACAATTATACGATTAACACTTGATTAACACTGGAATACTTTCATAATTCAACTTTTAAAAATAAAATAAAATAGAATATATGATTAACAAATAATAAACAACATACAAACTTAAACTAATCAAAGATAAAAATTTAATCATGTAAATTTATTACAACACAATACTTAATAAATAATAATTCATCCAAAATATGAAATGTGATAGATTGACAAATTAATATTCGAGTCATAAACATTTAATTGTGTTGAAGAGTAAATTATGGATAACCGCCTAATGAAATGAGACTCTTCAAGATACCCTAAACTACAGTAAACTTGAACTTACCCTTATTTTTGTTCAAAAGATAAGGAATAATTGTGCGGTTGATGAAATTTTTTTGTCTTTTTAACAAAAGTAAGGGGCAAATTAAGGTTCACAAAAGTTTGGGGGATATTTTGAAGATTAACATTTCACGGAGGGCTAATTAAGAGTTAACCCTTTAGTGAATATATTTTCTTTGTTAATGATAAGAATATTTACATGTGGATGCATTTCGCAAAGTAAAGGTGTCCTAGGGTTTTGTCGGCTTGGCTAATCATTTAGTTAAATGTCCTTTCTCACTTTCAACAATATAAAAGTAGTTACTAGGGCCGGCTTAGGAGGACACTTGACCATGAATCCATGATGTTGTTGGTTAGAAGATTTGAAACGATAAACCAAGTAGATAAACAATGGCTAGTTCGAGAAATAATGAGTGAAGGATGATGATTAGAAAGGTTGTTGTGGAGTATATTCAAAGGTTGTTGTAATAGTTACTTTAGCTTCATCATGTTTTCATGCATTAATATAAATAGTATAGTTCACAATACTAATATAACTAGTTTCTTCTTAATTTTTGACATATGTATAGGTACATCCAATGGTTTTAAGGTTTGTTCGAGACCTCCAAACGAGTTTGAAGTGGGTCAAATAAGAATTTGTAAAGAGTTTTGTGGAGATAAATATTGGTTTCACCAAGTTCTATACTTGGGTGGTTATGCATTAGGGATCAATAGTTGACCTATGTAAGCATACTAACAGAGATACAGAAAAAGAAAAAGAAATAGGAAAAATACTCTCCGACTCTCTGGTCGCTTGTTCCAAGTCTTGTATGACATCACATATTAAAAGAAATGGTCATTCAAGCCTTAGTTCAAGTTTTTCTTGTCACTTAAGGAGTCAAGAGACGGACATCATTTTAGCAAAATCAAATTTAACTTAGTATGAAAAAAAAATATTACAACAACAATAGCTAATAGCCAAAATGTTAGTGAAATATTAAAGCAAACGGATCCCGAGATCCATTCTCCAATTAAACAAATTCTCACCTTAATTCAAGTAGAGAATAGGTGTGAAAGCATAGGTGTGTGATTCTTGTATTGTCTATCAAAATTTGTAAGGTTAGAGAAGATAAAGAAATCTTATGCATAGGCATAAAGTACTATCTTTTTAAGTGTGGTTAGGATAAAAATGTAGAGTTTCTTAGGTACACAATGTTAGACCAATGAAAACTTATGTTAGGCACAAATATAAAGGGACAGGGAAAGTTTAATAATTTTACTTATTCACTAATTAGGGCTCGGGTATAAATAAGAGATTAAGGAATCATTTACGGCTTATGTTGAGTTTTGGCTAGTATTAGGAGTAATTAGGAGTTCTGAGAGAGATTGATCTACCTCTCGAATTGTATGTTAAGATTGTTCTTTCTTTTTATTCAATCAATAAAAATTAAGTCTTGTCAAAGTGGCATCAGAGCAAAAATTTTGGGACAATGGCAGCGAAGAAGATGGAAACACTTGAAGAGAAATTGGAAGCGAAGGTTGGATCGCTCAAGGCCACCATCGACGAGCAATTTAACATTGTTTAACAACAATTTTCATCCCTTGAAATCATGTTGTTGAAATTGACGGAACTCCACCGTAACCCACCATCGGCAACGTCAACGGGCCATGACAGCATGGCAGGATAAGGATCTAATGGTATAGAACCCGTGGTCAGTAATGGCGCAGAGGGCAGAAAACCACCAGTCTCGCACATGTAAAGGCAACAAGTCATGGCGGATTTGGTGGCGGGGAGGTTGGTCTAGGGGACTCACGGCCTGAGGGAGCTTTTCCCGACATCGGGTGTGACAAAGGAAGTTGGGTCGCGGCTGGGGATGGTGAATATAAGGGTTACACGGTTGGAAGAGGCAGCTTAGGGTTAGGAATTGGCGTTTCGACACCGGAATAGGCGCACAGAAGTTGGGGATGGTCGGGCTTAGCAACTCAGCAAATGACTAAGAGGAGGGGTTTCCGATGAGAGAGGGAGAAATTACAACATGAATATGACTAGGCAAAGGATTTCAACCCAATATGGGGCTGAGTAAGGAGAATTTTGGGTTGGGACTTTGGGATTTGCAGAAATTTGAGTAGATTTAGGAGGTTGGATATCTCCAATGGCGCAAAATTGGGTGGGGCAAACTCAATCTGGGGCAAATTTTAGAGTAAGGAAACTGAAAATGTCCATTTTTTAAGGCGAGGATGCCTATGGTTGTGTATAGGATAAAGTGCTATTTTGCCATCAATAAACTCTCAGAAAGGGAAAAACTAATGGCGGCGCCATTGTGTTTGGAGCGAAAGGCCCTTGCGTGGTTTCAATAGTGAGAACAACGACAACTATTAAGGTCGTGGGGTGAATTTAAGGATCGGCTGTTAGAGAGGTTTCGGGCCACTCAAGTGGGAGATTTGCATGAACAATTTTTTACCCTGACCTAGGAGAGAACAATTACAGTGTACAGAGAGAAGTTTGAGTTGCTATCGGGGCATTTATGAAGAATCTTAGAGGCAGTATTGGAAGGGAATTTTATGAAGGGCTGAAGCCAAAAATCCGAGTCTCATTACGCTTGCTAAGGCCGAAAGGGTTAAGGGAGACAATGGAGTTGGTACAGATGATTGAGGATAAGAACACAGCAGAACGGGTTAATAGGAGCAATTCAATCGGTTTTTCATACAAAAACAGCACACCATTGGTAGGATAGAAAACCTAGACCTTGGGGTTTCAGCGAGAGTTCACAAAGCACACCACCGAGAGGCCAGAAAACGCAAATGATAGGGTTACAGAGAGATTCCCAAAGGGATCGGGTTAGTGGGGCATGATCGAGGGGGACTTTCAAATGCATCACAGAGACAGAGATTTAGGACAAAAGAGTGAAGGAGTTATGTCTTTTATATAATGAGAAATTTTCACCAGGGCATCGATGTAAGGACAAATCACTATAAGTGCTGACTGTGTGTGATGAGGAGTAAGGCGGGAAGGAAGCCAAGGAAGAAGAGGCAGTAGTTTCCTAGATTTCACCTTGTGGACAATGTGTCTTTTAAGAGAAGAGTAATGTTAGACCAATGAAAACTTATGTTAGGCGCAAATATAAAAGGGCAAGGACAATTTAGTAATTTTGCTTATTCACTAATTAAGGCTTAAGTATAAATAAAAGATTAAGCAGTCATTTAAGGTTTATGTTAAGTTTTGTCTAATATTAGGAAAAATTAAGAGTTTTGAAAAAAATTAACCTATCTCTTCAATTGTAGGTCAAGATTGTTCTTTCTTTTGATTTAATCAATAAAAATCAGCTCTAATTTAGCCCTAAATCCTATCACACAAACAAGTATATTGAAGATTCTTCCTTGGAATTCAATCTCTCCTAAACATAAGCATGTTAATTTTAAAATATAAATTAATCTAGCCACAAGTATGGATTACACCTAGAACCAATTTATTCTTAATCTAATATCTATTACTATTGCTTTTTTACGAAATACGAATGCTTTTTGCTTAGAGTACTACAAATTATTTGATGCATAATTAATACTTTGCATAAGTCCTATCTGAAATTGATATGAGTGGTCTTGACAACTTTTCAAGCCCTATTTAGACCTTGTTTGATATTAAGGTTGGGCAATTATAGTTTAAAAACTACAGTGTTTGGTAAACACTAACTACTGTAAATTAAAAGTTAAATTGATTCGATTCACCACCTTTATAATGAGAAATCTATAATACCTTTACTATTTTATCAAAATCATTATTTAAGAATCATATTTACTTAGTTTTAAAACATTTTTTTGCATAGAAAATCCAAAGCTTATACTTCGCTAGCTAGCAATGTTGGAAAAAACCAATTGAATCGAATCATCTAAACAGCAACATGTGACAGTGAGCACCGTCACCACCTAGTCCATTAGTCATATTAGAAATGATCTAGTGGACGTGAAAATAAACGTCCTCTGTCATTGTCTGGCTAATCCACAACTTCAGTGCTCTTCGGAAGCTGTCATAGAATCATAACATATGTTCAAGTGCTCATTAGATCATGTTCCCAATCTGAAAATAGATTTTTTTTTTCTTTTTAAAGCGTGAAATGCAACAAAATCTCATAACATACTTTTAATAAGAGCGTTTTAGTAAGTAACATTTACGTACAGCCCATAAAACCAAGCTAATTCAGCTTGTGGTCCACTAATTCTCACTTCCCAAAATTATTTCTCAACCATTAAATTTCAATCCAACGTATAAAATTAACTGGTTGTAAGAAGAATTATCTTAATAAGAAGGCTTCAAAAAATTAATTTTCAAATTCCAGATTTAGTTTAGACACGTTTCAAAGATCATTCTCACTTTCTTAAATCCTACGGCAACTTCCAAATCAATAAAGAAGCTAAGGAGGGTCAGTCCTGAGCTCCCTAATTAATCAACATCAAAAAAGAAACTAGATAGAGGAGTGGGCACTGCGGATGAAGAAACATCGGTTCCATCGCTGATGCGCATAAATTATCCCAAAATCAACTCGGTCAGCGCCGCCGCTGCCACGTTACACGAGGAGAGCAATTTTGTCGCACGGAAGATAGCAATCACATCACCAAACAGTTTTCTTTTTTGAGATGACACTTAATTTAAACTGAACAGGGAACACCGCGTGACCATGACGCAGTCAAGAAACCTACTAAATTGCCTTCCCAGTTTACTCTAGAGAGCCTAAATTGCATTCTATTCATACAACATTAACATTTTTGGAAAGAAAAGAAAAGAAAAGAAAAGAAAAGAAGGAGGGGAAAGGCGTACCTGTCAGCGCTACAGAACTCGTAAAGCCTTCCGCGGCTGGAGAAGATGATGAGCGCCAAGTCGACGTCGCAGAGGACGGAGAGCTCACGAGCCTTCTTGATCAACCCGCTACGGCGCTTTGAGAACGTTACTTGACATCTGCTTTTGTCTTCGATTCGCTGCAGTTGAAGCTTTTTCCGGCCCATTTTCGGACCCAATGCCGCCCTAGAATTGAGAATAGGAGCAAGATAAGGCGGAAATTAGGGTCGCTTGGAGTTGGAGGTACTTATAGAGTAAAGCACGGCAGTGCTGACAGTGTGTGAATAAGTCGGTCAATCGAAAGTCGGAGGCGAGGACGTCTGACAATTCGACACGTGTCTCAGCGGGCATCCTTCCTGCTTTTGTTGCGGGCTTGCGGCTACTTTTTTATTTGTTTTTTAATGCTATGTGGTGCCGCGCGTGTTATTTGTTGTCGTTTTTTTAAGGTTTGTTTTTTTTTTTGGACTTTCGGTACACTTAGTTTTATTTATTTATTATCTTAGTTCGAAGAAAGATGAGATTACTGTGTTTAGAAACAAATAAATTACTCTAATTAGAAAGAGTGAACTTGTTTACACCCTTTGCTTATTTTTTAAAATATAACAACATTTTGTTGCGATAGGACCCCCGTGGGCCGTGGCTACTGGATGAAAAATATGATTAAAGTAAGTTACCAGATTAACCAGCCAAGGTCAGCCAACTACGGCCCATCATGGCAGTGTCTTCTCACGTCAAACCTCCAAATTTGTTGTTTAATTATTCTACTGGAATCACTTAAGCGCCGACACCTAATAAATTAATTTGACATAATTATTATTTCTTTCTGCAAGTCAACATGTTATCTTAGTTTATCCCTGCATATAGACCTCAGACTCATGTTATACTTTTTGCGTGCGCAGCTGAAGCAATGATTAAAGGAGAGACCCAGGCGGCATGTCCGGTCCGGTCCTGTGGGTCCTACCAATTAACTCTCCCAAGACAGCAAAACTTTTTTTTATGATTGAATTATTTAATGAATAAATATATTTTGTAATTGAAAAAATATTTCATAGAAATTTTTGTTCATATATTAGCCGTTTGGAATTAATTTTTTTAGAAGCTCAATTATTATTTTAAAAAGTTAAAATTTAATTTTGATATTTAATAAATTATTTATAAATTACTTTTTATAAAATTATCACATTCTATAGCATTTTTTTCAAAAAAGAGAGGAAAATTATCTTTTCAAAATATGATTTTGAGAATTAATTTTATTAAAATTATCTTCATTAATTAAGAAATAAAATTATTAATTATTATTATCAATAACAAAATAAAAATAAAATTAATAATGTACAGTTTTTATTTTAGTTATCAATTATTATGTATACAAAATAAAAATATTTTATATACATGTTTGTAAATGTGTTAATAAATTTTATTTAACATTATGTCAAATTCAATTATTTGTATTCTTACAATAGATTAGCAGTAATATTTACCAAAAAATAAATACTTTTAAAACTCACAGTATTTTAAAAATAAATTTTACTAAATGTTTAACCTGATTTTTCTCACATTCAATTATTTCTAGAGTAAAATTAACAACAATTATTTCAAAACGTACAATATTACCAAATTGGCCCTTGATTTTCATTCACATTGATTTAAACAATAAACACCGCAAAAAAAAAATTGCTAATAATAATAATAAATCTTACGACTTTATTTTTTATTAAAATTGATTTCTTACTTTTTATTTAATATAATATGAAACAGATCATATGGGCCAAAAGCAGTTTAATCCTATTAATTGAATTATGACAACTTCCGGCCATCTTAGTGGTCCTCTTAGTGGTTTTAACAAATAAAAATTATGGCAAAATAAATTTGTATAAGAATTTGAAGTTTTGTCTTTACTCTTTACTTAATGAGTTTTAATTGTACTAATTTAATTTTTTAATCATTGAATAAATAAAATAGAATATTTATAATGATGTCACTAATAAAATTATTGTCCTAATTCAATCAATCTTAAACTAAACTAAATACAACATACATTTAAAATAATCCATCCTAAGTTATTCTATAGGAAAATTATTCTTCCACTACCTTGTTTTGTTGTATATACAACATGCTTTATGTGCCACCTATGTTTTTAAATTTTTACCAATCAAACACTTTACCATTAACACTATCAAAATCTGTTAAAAAATCTAAATAAAATGTTTATTTTTCCTTGAATGTATTAAAAGATTATTTTATCCTTTAAAACTTAAAAAAATGGCAACTGATACGTATTGATTTTCGGGTTATACTCTCGATAGATCTTTGTACTATATTGTAAGCAAATCGATCATGATTCCCAGTGATAAATTACTTTCTACATTTTTATAATATAAAATTTAGGCGGGTACTTGCTGAATTTGATTTCTTCATCGGCATGATTTATTGTTCTTTTGGATGCTTTATGTCTATGATTCTTATTGGCACTTTGCTTTTGTTCGAATTTTTCTTTTCTTCCTATTTATTATTATTATTATTTTGGTTGGAGGTGATAACATAGAAAAAACTTATTTGCGTTGTGCTGTCACCATGTTGAGGTCGGGATTAGTATGTAGCATTAAAGTATAAAATGTGACAAATAGGTGAATGGGATTGGGATGTCTTATGTCTACCGTTTTACACATTCAGCAGACACATCAAAGCCGACAAAGTGTACAGCTGGGAAACAAATGGAGATAATATTCACACAGCAGAATTATCTGTCTGCTTAGTCGGTGTAAAATGCCTATGAGAATATTTAATTCGCTCCTTTTAAAAAGGATGTCTTTCTTTTTTCATCTTACTCGGATCATTCCTCTCAGCTTCACGTCGCTGGTTCTAGAGAATTCCTTACCCAGACGCCGCCACGGAAGGAATAAAAAGTTGTCTAATTTCACAAAATATCCCCGATAACTAAAGTTCCTTTTGCCGACAAATTAGATAAAAAAAAAGATTCGACTATCATATTAATGTCTTTGTTAAATGACAATGAGTGGCGAGACACCGCCACATCAGTCATTTCAATTTCCTCAGTTGTTTAGGGAATATTTAGTACGATTTATTTAATATTTAAAAGTAATTTAATTTTAAAAAAATTATAATTTTTTATGTTGTTTAGTTGTATTTTAAGTATATTTTTTTATGATTAAATAAGTTATTTTATTTTTATTCATAAAAACTCAAATTGTAGTCTTTTAGAATTAAGGTGCGAAAGCTTCTTTAAAATATTAAATTCTCCTTCATTTATATTTTTTTTTATTTGACTTTTTTAGTGTTTTTTTACCCTGGTAGATGTTAAGTTCTAGTTGCCACATAGGGTGGTTGCAATTATAAAGGCATAATTATCAAATTATTTATAGTAAATATTTATTTAATTTTTATGTTTTAACTTAAGTGTTTGTTTAATCCTTATATTTTAAAATACATTAAGACACCATATTATTAAATTTGTTACATTCATATTCCTTACTTTTTCTTATTTTTACAATAATACCTTTACAATAATATTTTTTGCATTAATTTTTTAATCTATAAAAAAATTAATTAGTAAATTAACCAATAATTACTTATTAGTAAATTAAGAAATAAATATCAGATACTGCTATTTTTCATAACCTTATAATAATCTTGTTAATTATTATTTATAAATAAATTAAAACCAGCCAATTTAAATTAAGTTTAATACCCTTACAACAATCCTACTGACAACCTTTTTTTTTAATAAAAAATAACTTAACTTACCAATTAATCCAAAAGGTAAAATGATATCAGCTAATTTTTATTTTACTTTATAGGCTAATTTGATGAATTCACATTTTTTCTTTTCATTAATATCTCCAAAAATATTATTATTAGGGTATTATTGTACGTGCAAAGAAAAAATAAGGATAGAATTGTAATATAATTACCAGCAAATAGAGGTGGACAAAATACCTGACCCGACCCGATCAAATCCAAAAAAAATTCAGGTTTGGATCATATTGGGTTGTAAATAAAATTCGATCGGGTGCATTTGTGTCAACCCAATCGGATTCACTCAATCCGATCTGATTCGAAAACCCAATCAGGTTGACTCAAAAATAAAAAAAAATTAAAAATAGAAACCAAACTCGATTGTCACAATTCTTAAACTATAAACTGAATTTTACACACACTACACACACAAACCATCACAAACAAACATTACCATTAACACCACACACACAAACCAGCACTCAAGTAGCTAACCCACTACCGACGGCGACGTACAGGGCCACACCCAACCATAGCCTCCGTCACTCGCATCCCACTGCCGACCAGCGACAGCCACATGGCTCACACCCAAATCCAAACAAACAAAATACAAACAGTCAAACAAACACACACAAAGTTCCAGATACGGCCTAATCTGGCCACCATACGTAGCAACCACCGCTGAGAACAACGCCAATCGAAGCTGATTCGCGAGGATCGTGACCCAATCTACTGATCTAGTGCTACCAAGCACTAGATCTGCTGAACCACCTTCACGCCTCTAATCCTCCACTCCACCATCACCCGATCCAAGTAAAGCTCCATCTGGCAAGCTCCCTCTGATTCAAGCTCCATTTGGCTATTGACTTTACGTTTTTGGAAGCCTTGGCCTTTGATACTTGATAGTGATGGTTTATACATTTATTATATATTATTATATATTATATAAGAAAGTGAAAAGTTAATTGTAATTTGGTATGTTATCCTGAATTAACCCGAATCTAATCTAAACCTTATCAAACCCGCATCTAATCTGATCCGATCCGAATATAATTCGGATCGGGTTATAAGTTTGGGGTGGAGTTTAGATACAGCTGCTGTGAAAAAAAACTGTAAATATAAAATAAAGACTAATAATATGCAATAAATATAAATTTTAAAGAATAATTTTGACAAAATTATTAAAGATATAATAAATTTTTTATTATGCAAGTGAAAATTTATATCAGCATAATTTTCAAGATATAACAATTATTATTTACTAAACATTTTAGTACTGTAAATTTTAACTTATATTTACTCAACCTCAATCCTAAACGCACTGTATATAGCACTAGTATTTTTGGCGAAGTATATCTCATAACCTATGAATTTTATAGAATTTAGAGTTATGGGTGGTGATTATGTTAAAGATCATAAAAGAGTTTTTTTTGGGCTTCATTTTTGGGCTACACTTAAGTCATCTTGTTTTTTATTATGGACTTTGTTTTTACGGTTTATGGACATGCTTGCTTGGATGGATACACAACCCTGTGCATTTTGGGATTGCCTGTTTGCTTGAATTAGAATGCGAGCTTCAACTAGCTGAAAGTAACAAGAAACTCCCGAAAATCAGAGTTTGTAGAAAAGTCAAAAGCAGAGAGGTAGTAAGTCTTCTAAAGTTGTTGCATCATCTCATGTCTTGTATTACTAAAATTACAATAGAAAAGTCTTTCAAAAGTTTTATCAAGTAATTGTCGATCATTGATAATTCAATATTTGAACTTCCTTTTCTTTAAATTATTCACATAAGTATTTTATATTTTCTTATGAGCTATTCCATAAATAATTTTCTATACTCAATTAAAGTTACCATGTTATAGTTGCCTATCAAGCTAATTTTTGTAAATATAGTGCTTAAGAGTCCTAGATTGGGTTGAGTTGAAGTAAAGCCTTGATAGTTCATATTCACTTATTAGCATTTTTGTTCCTGAACTAAGCTAACTAAGTACTTTTGTACAGTGCAGCCAGCATTGGTAAAGCTCTATCTGGGAGACTGGGACTAGCTATTGTTAATATTTTGAAGGACTTGGAGCAGTTGTTGCTACATATTAATCTCCTACCATCAGTGATACATACTATTAAATGATTTGTAGTTCTTTGAGCATCAATTCCTATAAAGTTTACAATTCTTGATAATATCATGTCATGTGCTAGACATTAAAATTATTGTTTGTGTGCTCCTTTTTCTTGTGTATTATATATATATATATATAATAGATTATAATTTCATCAATTATAGATTTGTATTCATAAGCAGATGCATGCTATTATTTAATTAAATATATTTTTTATATAGGTTCAAAAAAATGGTTTAATAGGAGCACTGTCACAAAATCAGGATTACTAAAAATTTAAATTCCTACGCATAGCGTACAACATGAATTTGCATGTTGTTAAATCTCATTAACTGTTTATTTGATTGGCAACATTACTTGAACGCTGTCAAAAAAACGAACAGCAACACTCAAGATGACTTTTGACAATGAGTTCTACGCATTAGTTGTTAAAAGTGATTCACGTTTAGCGTTGTGAGAGCCATTTGGCAACAAGCATTGCCTGTTGTTATAAGTCATTTTTCTTGTAGAAATATAATTTAATGAGAACAAAATCCGGGTGGGAGTTGAATAGCAACCCAAATTCTTGAGAGTTGAGGGCAGCCCAGTTTCCAGGGAGATCAATAATTAAGCTGCTGCTGCTGCTGCTGGTCTAGGTTACCTTTTAAAATTTGGTTTTATATTTTATATTTATTTTTTCCTTAATATCTCATATCACTCACACAAATCGAAAATAACTATACACAAATAATTCAATTTCAACTATAATTATCAAATAAAATCATTGAAATTTAACCTAACAAGATTCATCTTTATTTAATAGTTAGAGAAACAAGATCAAATGGTTTTGGTTTCTATTCTATGTTACTAGAAAGACCAGTGTCTGAAACTTGGTAGACACTGGAGTTTAGAATACGATAGAGCACATCCACACAGTTATATGATCCAAAAATATGCAGCTAACAATTATTCTCAAACAAGCCTTTGTTAAATAAAGATAAGCGCGATGATTGAAAATACACGCACACACAACATAGCTATATCGTCATCAGTTTCCCAAAAGTGCAGGATCACTGTAGAGTTATTATAACAAATCCTTATGACTGCGTGTTCCTAGTCACTGAATAGGGGTGCTTACAAAGGGATACAAAGTTGCTGATTCTTATGGATCAACTGCAATACATGGACTAGTAATGCCGGCTCTCTTAGCATGGTAGCCATCCTTGCATGAAATTATTAACACTCGGGCCTGCTGTGACAATCGATATTGGGTCCGCAGGCTGGTATCTGAAGTTCATTGAATTGATTTAATGAGATTATGCAAACTCATAAAAGCATAAAATATATGTTAGGCACCACGGTTAAATTTCTTATGTGAAACACTAATTAGGGCTTACCCAATTTGCAATGTGGGTTCACATTCCAAGGGGTGAAAGAAGGTGTCGCCCTGAGGTTGAGCTGGTTTAAGCCCATAACCACAATCTTCTGCACCAGGATTCAATTGAAGTGTGTTGACTTGGTATCCCTCCATCAACTGCAAACCAGCAAAATCGGCGTGCCTTAGCGACATCGTTTGATAGTTGTATGGTGTGCAGTTTGTTATATCAACAATTTAATAGTACCATTTTTACAGTAAACATTGGGATCTAAAGTGCACAAGGTTTTTTAGGTATAGTTGCATAACTTACCCTTTGTTTGAGGGTCTTATTTGCTTCGCTCAGCAACTGTTCCTGCATTTGTAAGAATTGAAATCTCAAGTGAGTGGAAAATGAAAACCAATAATAAAGATTGAAGTTAACGACCATACCTTATGTTGCAGATCAGTAAGGGTATCCAGCATGTACTGAGTCTGTAAAAGCATGTATAATATGAAAGTGAGTTACCTATCTTTTGGATTCTGTAAAAGCATGTATAACATAAAACTGAGTTACCTATCTTTTGGATTACATTTTAAAAGTTTAAGTACTTGGTTATATGTGAGATTTATGACTGGTGTGAAATCAGCTTTAAACCCTTTCTTATTGAACTCTTACCGCATGTAACCCTCAACCAATCCAACGGATCAGGTCAGAGTAAATACACACTTGGCGAGAATCCAATGAATGAGAGAGTAGATAAAAGAAAATTCCAAATCATATCTATAATATATTTACATTCTAAATGGATGATACATTCATAAAATGCCGGTACACAAAAGAAATTCAAGGAAACTAACCATGCCTAATAAAATTTGCTGGATTTCAATACAGAAAGTGCTTTATTTCCTTGCTCGATATAATGTCAAAAATTGTTATAATGACTCTAGTTCATATGAATTTTTTAAAATATACGGCATAACAATTGTGATTTTGTCTCCCATTTAAGTTCACAAGCACAATCTCCTTTCTTTCTTGAAACTCAGAATATATAAGCAAGGCAGAAATAATATTAAACAAAGTTCTAATCTGATGTGATTGAATAACCATTTAGTTACACATTCTTTACAACATGTGTATTAAAAGAGTAATGTATTTTTAACTTTTAAAATGAAAACATGCATCTCGAGCAGCATATCCACTATATATGCAGATGAAGCTAGCAAACTTCTCATTATGATCCAAAGTAGTGGAAGTTTAAATGAATAAGGATAATGTGGTAACTGTTGAAGCAAACGTACTCTTGTTGATCTGATCTGCTTCAATGACATATCAAGCTGCCTTTCAAGTGACTCAAGCTCTTTGCTGCTTAGAGGGCCAAGTTCTTCTCCAAGGAGATTCCTATTGATATATAAATCAGTGAACAATTAATACATGATACATTTTATTATAAACTTAAAATCTGTACACCGCATTATCATTGCCTTTTTTCCTATGAGAAACAAAATGTAATTTCTATCAAAGCTCTGAACATTTCATTTAACTTGATTAGCTTGTACAACACGTTCGAGATCTTATGATTAGTATGTAGAACATAATATCACAACAGGTATGAAACTGACTCACCTTTGGGATCTCTGTAGGGCTTCATATCGTGCTTTAAGCTTCAGATATTCTTGCTGGCTACTTAGCTCCTACAACCACAGCAGTACAGTGAATCACTCAAACTGAAAGACACCATAAAGCAATGAGGACAAGCAGACTTTGGTAGCACAAGGAGTAACACTGAAGGTGCAACAACCATGTTATCTTTGTTCCTTTTAGTTAGGATTGGGTGGTTTTAGTCATTCTACGGAGTTTCTTTTCAACAAATACGTACATATGAATGACAACGTGTCAAAATTAAAATTAATGATTTGAGAACTCTCCTAAACCTAGCAAGTTTTTGAGCCTTAAATAACCTTATGTAAAGCATTGTGCATGGACAAGTATGGAGAGGATCTCTAGAAGTTCATTGATTTGGGTGGAGTAATTTTGGTTGGATCCTAGAGCTAGCTAAGCATCTGGCAAGAGATTCAAATTCAATAATAATTTATTGCACGATAAACAGATACAAGGAAACAAATTAACAGTTTGTCAGGAAAGCAAAAATATAATTTCAAAGACTGTTATAATACCTCAAGCTACATAACATTGTGCATCAACTAGGTACTCCATCAGCAATAGAACTATATGTACGGTGGAGAAGACACGAATAAACTTAAGTCTACTGGTCATAGTGCATATTAATGCTTTTTTCATATTTTTTGGTCATACTTTCAGGAGTAAATTCTCAATAATAGCAGTGTTTCCTTCTTCTTTTTCAGAGAACTTGGCGATCTATTAAAATCCATTTTCTCCTTAAGTAATGAACCTACAAGAAGATTAGTACTTAATTCGTATTTTCAATTTTACCCAATAGTTCATAAAATAATTAGAGAATCAAGAATTTGCCTTGCATGTCAAAAAGTTCCATTCATTTTTTCAATGTAAGAAATTTAAAAGGAATTTGCCTTTGTTTTTTTGACTGATTTTATGATTTGGTCGAATTTAAGTTCGTCCATCAAG